>CAJRSG010002426.1:2567306-2596850 GCA_907169655.1 Acomys percivali | reverse complement strand
CTCCCTGCCTCCTCCTCCCTCCCTGCCTCCTCCTCCCCCTCCTTCCCCTCTTTTCTCCCTCCCTCTTCTTGTCCTCTCTCTTGTCCAAACATGTACCTTTTGAAGGGGATCAATGAGCAAATACCAGCTGTTTGCCTTCTGGGCAGAACTTTCAGGAACCTGACACATTAACCTGACCTCTTGGCTCCCTAAGCTTGCTGGACATGTTCTTCCGGTGAACGTGAGAATAACAGTTCTAGATATGGTCTTTGACCTCCAACGTTAGATACTGGACACCACTAGTGTGGTGCTTTCCCTTTCTGTTTTTTACCATCTTAACTGAGGTAAAATTGTCACATGGTAAAATGTGCATATTTGCCACAATTTGTTGCAGTTTCTGAGCATATTTCCAAACAATTCCTTAAACCCCATCCCCGTAGTTCTTCCATCTTTCTCTCCTATCTCCTGTCACCAAGTAGCCAAGAGTTTGCAGGTAAATAAGATCATTATGGTATGTACTGGTTTTGTCTGGGTACTTTCACTCAACGTATTTAAGACTCAAATATAGGATGGTATGACCCTGAGTTTATCTCACTGCACTTCTGAGTCATATTTTATGGCATCAGCATCAAAAATTATATATCTATTGACAGACATTTGGGTTGACAATTTGGATCAATTCTGGTTTACAGTTATTACAACTAAAACATAAGTGAATATTCTTGCATAAGTCTTTATATATGCATTCTCTTCTCTTGGGGAATTAGTAGAAGATGGAATGGCTGGATTGTACAGCAGGTGCATCTTAAACGTTGATCTTTTTATTGTTTGTTTGTTCAATACAAAGTTGCTCTATCTTGCCCAAAAAGCCTATAACTATATAGATGAAGCTGGGCTCAAACTTTAAGTGATCCTCTGTCTCTGCCTCACAGGTACTGAGTGCATCACAATGCCTAACTATATATTTAACTTTTAAAGACATTGCAAATTATTTTCCATGGTTGTTATAGCATTTCATTTGGTTCTCAGCTTTATAAAGGTGTAAACGACCTCTAAAAATATATAAATATATATAATTTATACTTATCCAAAGGGTACAATGTGATGAGTTGAATACATTGTGAAATGATTACTCCAGGGAGGTCAACACATCAACACCTTTCATAAGTGTGTGTGTGTGTGTGTGTGTGTGTGTGTGTGTGTGTGTGTGTGTGTAATATGATCTCCTCTCTAGAAATTGTAAATACACACTTTAATGCTGTTAACTAAAGTCATCATGGTATATACTAGATCCCATAAGTCATTATCTTATAACTGATTGTTTTCTCTTTTAAAATACTTTGATGCTGGTGAAGCTGGTCTTGTTTTACAGTGCTAGCCAATGTGCATGAAACCTCTCATCTCTCAGGAACTTCACCTCACTTGATGCCCTCAGCTCTCCTAATGGCCGTGCAGAAGTTTTTCATGATGGTATTACTTTGCATTTCTTCAATTAATAACTCTGTCAATCATCTTTCATACAGTGTGTACCTACTTGCCATTCATTTGTCTTCTTTGATAATGAGTCTAGACAAGTCTTTTGCCCAGTTTTTCTTTTTTTCTAATTATTTACTTTACTTTTTAATTACAGCTTCCCCTCCCTCCTTTCCTTCCAGTTCCCCCCCCCCTCACCGCTGCTAACTCCCACCGCCCTCTTCTGATTCTACTCAGAGAAGTGAAGGTCCCTCATTGATATCAACAGCCTTGGCATATCAAGTTGCAGTAGAATTAGACCATCTTTTTCTATTGAAGCTAGACAAGGCAGCCCAACTAGGGGAAAGGGATCCAAAGGCAGACAGTATAGTCAGGGACAGCCCCGCCTCCCACTTTAGCAGTCCCACATGAAGACCAAACTACACAACTGCAGCATATGTGCAAAGGGCCTATATTTGTCCCATGCATGCTCTCTGCTTGGCAGTTCAGTCTCTATGAGCCCCTATATGCCCAGGTTAGTTGATTCTGTAGGTTTTCTTGTGATGTCCTTGACCTCTCTGGCTCCTTCAATCCTTCCTCCCCTTCCACTTCAGGATTATCCAAGCCCCACTTAATGTTTGGCTGTGGGTCTTTGCATCAGTTTTCATGAGTTGCTAAGTGAAGCCTCTCTGATGACAGTTAATGTTAGGCTCCTGTCTGCAAGTATAGCAGAATACCATTAATAGTGTCGGGGTGGGCTCCCTCTCATGGCAGAGGTCTCAACTTGGGCAGTCATTGGTTGGCCTTTCAAATTCTGCTCCATTTTTCACCCTTGCATATCTTGTATGTAGGACAAATTGTAAGTCTAAGGTTTTGTGGCTGGGTTGGTGTTCCAATCCTGCCATTCGAAGTCTTGCCTGGTTACAGGAGATGGCCATATCAGGCTCTATATCCCATGATTGTTAACTAGAGTCACCCTCATAGATTTCTGGAAGTTTCCATTGCCCTAGGTTTCTAGCTCATCCCTGAGATGCCCCCCAATTCAATTATCTTTCCCAGTACTCTCTTCCTCCGTTGTCTCCCCATCTCATCCCTCCTCTTCCCATCCCCCCACCTTCCCCACCCAGCTGCCTCCCTCCATACCACAAGGACATTTCCTCAACTGTGTTCATAGCAGAAACTGGAAGCAACCTAGACGTCCCTCAACCAAAGAATGGATAAAGAAAATGTGGTACATTTACACAATAAAGTATTAATAAGACATTAAAAACAATGACATCATGAAATTTGCAGGCACATGGATGGAACCAGAAAAGATCATCCTGAGTGAGGTAAGCCAGACCCAAACAGATACGCATGGTATGTACTCACTTATAAATGGATATTAGCCATAAAATACAAGACAATCAATCTACAATCCACAGACTCAAAGAAACTAAGTAACAAGAAGAGCCCAAGGTGAGGATGTTTGACTCTCACTGAGAAAGGGAAATAGATTAGACATCCTTTTGTCCAATTTTAAGTTGGGTTGTTCGTTACCTTATAATTCAGATGTGACACAATATATAAATATACACATGTGCTTACATATGCAAATGCACATGTACACTTATACATATAGAGGAGTATGAAGAGGTATTTACTGAATCATTGGATGCCAAACTGACTCTTCCCTGTCCCTGGGGATCAAGGTCAATTATCATGGGTACAGAGAGGATTCCTTTTTTGATGGGTGGTCTCTTGAGACCAGGATTTCATGTGACCAAGCAACAGACCTAGCTTTGAAATGCCTTGTACAGCCCAAGTAGTAGTACTCACTAAAGTCTTTCCCCTCTAATTTATGTGTATGAGTGTTTGTGTGAGTGTATGCCGTGTGTGTTCAGGTGTCCACAAAAGCAGAAGGAGGTAGTGGTCCTCTGTGCCTATTGCAGGACCTGGGATAACAGGCAGCCATGAGCTGCCCAGTGTGGGTACCGAGAGCTAAACTTTGGTCCTCTGCAAGGGCATGGGGTATTTTGCATCACTGAGCCAGCCATCTTCTAGCACCTTCAACTGGATCTTTGACGGCAGAAAACCAAATTCACAGATGGGATAAGATTGAGGCACAGTGCCTTGCTGCTCCTTCTAGGGTAGAAGGAGATCAACATAATTAATTTGCCACCAAGTATGACACTGTGTCACTCATCTTTGATCTCCGTTGCCAGTAGGTAGAATATTTGACAGAGGTATTGAATAGGTAGGTTGGTCTTGATGATAAGAACAAGTTGCTAAACTCAGAACTGACTTCGTCCCTGCCGCCAGATCTACTTTATTCATGGACTCACTGTAGAGTACCATTGGTCAACTGCAGAGGCCATTTGAAGTCACAGTTAAGCCATTTCATCTGCCTCATCTTCAGGGTCTCTACCAAGGAGGCTATGAAGAATCAATGCACAGATCTCTGTGATGTGTGCCCAGCCCCCTAGGTCCAACCATGTGCCTCTTTCCTTGACCTACTTATTCCCATTTTTTAATCTTTCTCTTCCTAAATTTATGATGGATCAAAGCAGTCTGTTTATTATTGACTATGAGTTTTAAATAATTCTATGCTATATTCCTATCTGCTTTCCTTTTCATATGACATAGATGACAAAATTCTGCTCATTGGGAGAATTTTCTTCCACTTCCATCCTCTTGGGCTATCCATGAATAGAGGTGTGACACAGCTGTGCAGGATGGTGCAGCTTCATCATCTAAGTCATCTGCACACCAAAGACAAGCTCTTCTCTACCCCACAGAGCCATCACCACAAATGACTGGTAAGTCTTTGTTGGAGGAAAGGCCCAGTGACCTTGAGGTATAAAAGAGTGTGGATGTCTGGGCCATTTACTATGAGCAACCTAACTAGTGTCTATGGCCCCATTAGGACCAATCCTAGATACTTCATGTTATTTTGTGTTATATTGTTTTTTCTCACATAACCTTGTGACTGAGTGGGTATGAGGAAGTTCGCTTTAGTAATGTATCTTTCCATCTATGTATTGTGAACAGCTGACATCAAAATCAGGATCTCAGTCTTTGTCTCTCTCTGTCTCTGTCTCTCTCCCCCTGTCTCCTCTCTCTTTCTGTCTCTCTCTGTCTCTGTGTCTCTCTCTGTCTCTGTCTCTGTCTCTGTCTCTCTCTCTCTCTCTCTCTCTCTCTCTCACACACACACACACATACACAATTACATTGCAATGTCTTAGAAGTTATAGGTCTACAATGTTTTCTTAGCAGCAAGTCACCAAGTCCAGCCCACACTTCATAAAAGGAGAAGTGAGCTCCACACTTTCAGAAGTGTGGACTTCATTGAAAACCACCACACATGACATCACCAATAAAGTGCATCATTGTGGTGACGTACAGTTTCCAGAAAGCCCAGGTCCCTTAAGGTTATTTTTGGCACAGGGCAAAATAAGTAGCTCTCGTTAAAACTATAAATGTCTGTGCTGTTTCTATTTCTCTTTCTTAATAAAAATGGAAATGGGCACATTCACCAACAACACAAGGTAATTGCAGCAAAGGTGTCATATCCACGCGAGCAAATGTAACTGGGACAACTATTCATTTGAGTTTATTATCCTCAAGGACAAGAGTAGTTTTTGGAAGAGCCAGGCTGGTAAAGTAAGTGGATGTGAATGAAGGCTGTAACTTTGCATCCCTTAGGTCTTAAAGGGTACCATTGTTCTGCCATTCCCCCAGGGATTCAACGTTGCACTTTTATGTACCATCTTAGTGAGAGAGCAAATACATTGTAAATATTCCTCATGCCCTCCCCTTTTAGTGTAGCTTGAAGCTCACAGTTCAAGGAATCGGCACAGAAGTTCTACAGCTGTCAAGTGCATTCTACACACTAGAGAACCATATAAATGGTGGTTTCTCATTTACTTTTCTCCAAAGGGTTTATCACCATCCAAACCTAACATGTGAGGACCATTTCCTATTCAAACTGCCCCACTATATATTAATTATTACTCTACACGTATTATCTATTATATAATATATACTTATTTCTCAATATATGTAAGTTATTACTATTGCTATAACTGTCCTTATGAATTTCCTACCCCTTCCCAAAAGTGTAAGTGCTAGGGTTAATCATTCTGGAGCAAATAAGAGAAAGGTTTGCACAAGAGGATCATAGATGGCAGAGCCTTGTGCTGTTGGCTGAGAGGTAAAAGTACAGTTACAAGGGATGCCTCACCATTCTCCTTCTCTTTTATTTTTCTTTCCTTCCCAACATAGTGGGTTGACAAACTCCACTATGCTCCCACCTTTTCCAGTAATTTTCTGGTGTTAAAGGATTACATGTAATTCAGGCATACAGTCTGATGTATGTGCATATGTGCATATGGGTGGGAGAGTGGAGAGAGAGAGAGAGAGAGAGAGAGAGAGAGAGAGAGAGAGAGAGAGGAGAAAGCATTTAATTTAACGGGGGGGGGGAGGGAGGGAGGGAGGGAGGGAGGGAAATTCCAAAAGATGATACAATTTAAATCATAGTTACCACTTCTGGGCTCCTGTGTGCATGCACGTGCCACTGTCTGCGTGTGTACATTAGAGGTACTTGCAAGATTTAGTTCTTTATTTCTATCATCTTGGTCTTGGTGATCAAACTCAATGTTTTGGGCGAGGCAACAGTTGCCTTTACCATCTGAGTCATTTTACTACCTCCTGAACTGCTTATTATCAAAACACTTGAGTTGGTTTGTGAAATGCATAAATACTTTCAATCTTCTCTTAAAACAAGTAAAGATCTAGGGAACACCGTTTTTACTGAATCCTAGAAATGGATGCTCATTTAGCTGGGGCACGTGCTTTGCGTTTTTTCAGCCTCCACCAATCTTTGTTGTCTCCTTCACATACGTCTAAGTGATGCCCACCATTCACCTATGTGCAAATGTCTTTCTTAAAGTAGAGTTCAGAGGAAAGTGATATTATTTAAATATTCAAATTCTTTTAAAAAGTTAGAAAAACCTAAATATATACAGAGGATATATATTAAGAAAATGAGAAGAGGGTGTTCTGGAAGTAAGGTGAACAAAAATCATTTCCTCGTGTTTAATATACAAAATTAATCAAGCGTGATTGGAGCAGTGGAGTTCAATTTAAGACATAAGACCTTTGGGATTGGGATCCTTACTCTAACCCCTCTGGCCGTATGCTTTGCAGGTTCCTTGTTTCCCTAGGAAGAATGCGGTAATTCTCACTTTCCTGCAAAGCTTTTCCATTTCTATGTTGACTTCACCTCAACACACATAGGGACCCACTCACTTCCCAAGTCTTGCCTTTGCGGAATGGAAAGACAGATCTGTTGCTAGCTCGCACATTTCATTGCTGTTCATACCTATTCACACAGAGAAAAGCTCTACAGTTCTGGTCTAGAAATGGCTTCATCACAGTCACTTCATCACCATGAAAAACCCTCATTTTTTTCAGTCTCAATATAGAAGAAAGAAAAGGTCATTTATTCTACCAGTGTCCTTCAATTGATGTTTTTTTTTTTATCCAATAACTTAAATATAACAGTAAAAGTAAAATTTCATATAAGTAATTTGAGTTCTGGGGTGCTTTTACTAGAAAATGGACAGAATAATTATTTTTAAAAATTTACAACATCAGGTATAATTATCAAGCTACCAAAGCAACCCAAAATAGTATCTTAAGTAGCAGTTAGGGTATGGATACATCACTGTGAAACTCTCACAGAAACAAAGGTAGGCTGGTGTTGGTACGTCTCTCTTTCTCCACCACCTTTTCCTCTTCATTTGACTCGGTTATAAACGCAAAAATGTCACTGAGTTATTGGACCCAAGCAGGGAGTTTTTGGGTGAGAACCAGATTAGGGATGACTCATTAAGAGCCGAGTGTTTGTGTGGAAAGCTCCCCTAAAATGGCTCAGAAGCAAATATTTATAAACATGCTTTTAAAAGCCTTGTGACACTCTCGGGGGAGAGTTAAGCTCCCTTCTCTTTCTGATGATGCTGTTTCGGTAAAAGTGCTTTGCTGTCCCAGGGACTGACCTTGCTCTGAGTGTGTCGGAAATAGGGTTGCTATATTTGGCAGTATGATCCTGACTCACTGTATTTGTTGTTTTGAAATATTGCTGTTTTGATAACCTCAGCCCATTTCTGTTTTGAATGCATGGAAAAATGTATATGCTTTTCACAAAAATCTTCTTTCCTATAGTTGTTTCTTTCAGTT
This sequence comes from Acomys percivali, assembly GCA_907169655.1. Classification (NCBI taxonomy): domain Eukaryota; kingdom Metazoa; phylum Chordata; class Mammalia; order Rodentia; family Muridae; genus Acomys; species Acomys percivali. The sequence goes on along the minus strand of CAJRSG010002426.1, from coordinate 2,589,200 downwards.
GCAATCTTCACAGAGAATACGAGTGAAAATTTTTTTTTTGCTGAGCAAATGTCTACCTCAAGTATATAAGCATATACTTGATTTCTGCACCATTACGTTGCCTATTATTTAAAACAGCTTTCTTTTTGTTTGTTTGTTTGGTTGGTTTTTTTGAGACAGGGTTTCTCTGTGTAGCCTTGGGTCTCTTAGACTCACTTTGTAGACCAGGCTGGCCTCAAACTCACATCGATCCGCTTGCCTCTGCCTCCCGAGTGCTGGGATTAAAGGCATGCGCCACCACGCCCAGCTAAAACAGCTTTCTTTATTCCCCAGTGAATAAAAAAACAGCTGCTTCCACTTGGATCGATCCTTTGGGTGCACAACAACAGTTCCATTTTAGATTGACAGATTTTGTTAAATGCCCTAGACTGACTGGGCTGACTTGCAGCTGTATTTCCTTCTGATTCCTCCCTGGGACACAAAGATAAGCCGCCATCATGCAGTCTTTGAGGACCCTCAAAGGCCTACTTTCTACATTAGGTGCCCTGACTTTTAATCCGCTGCTCATAAACTTCCCTTTTATCTGCTTGGCCATGATTGTCGCCTTCATTATTTGTTGACACAATTTGGCCTCTTCTCAGCAGCCTTCCCGCAGAATATGCTGTTTTAACATGATGCCCCTAATTAACTGACTGGTCAGATAAGTGAATCATCAACCATCTACATTAAATAAAATAAACTAGGCATAAAGGAAACGCTCCAAGGTTAGTCTTTCCGGCATTTACCCGGAGGATTTTCTCTAGTCCTTCCATCGATATCTTGGCTGTGTTTTAGACACTCAGTGGCACTGGGTGAAAGAAACACAGAAAAAAAAGATAGTGCCTCCATCATTAGTAAGTTGCATTATTTCTTCTCTCTCTTGTAACACTGATCAGTGCTGGGCCAGGCAGGTGTGTGTGACCTTGAACTGGGGTCATCCTCATCCTCCAAACAGACAGGATAGCTCTGGACATATGAGAGTTTTAGCATAACAGTGTAAGTTACACACAGTGACGATGATTTGGATAACCAGGCACTTATTTATAGAACATATCTCCTAGATCTTGCCATGTCCATCTGCTTTAGTGTGTATCAATTTTTACTAAATTCATATGGAAACAAACATACATGCTCATTCTGGCTTCCTGGGGACAACAGACAAAACTCAGTGATTCACAAGTGCATGGAAATAGATCAACCAGCGTGGCGTATATTTGAAAGGAAGACAGTTAGACAGAGAGTGGGGCTGATCATTATTCTCTGACGATGGTTCTGATTATGAGTCAGAGTGTAGGTCGGCCGTGGGTAGATGTGTGGGTGGATGCATCCGTGGGTGTCAGAAAGAGACAGAGAAAGACAGTGTGGACATACAGCTAGTAAATTACTATGATAGTAAAATCAATTTAAAGGCACAGTACTTTATAAGGCCCTTTAAAATAGTTTTAGACAAACAATGGCCACATACAGGCATATTTAAAATGCCAATTTCTCCCCACAAAGAAGTTAAATTATCCTCCCTTTTCATAATACTAGTTCATTTTCATTTACTGTGTACTTGAAATTCGGTAATTACCACATATGCAACTCTTTTATTTCTGGTAGTCAAAACCTTCTAAACGAGGCAAAATCAAGATGATTTTGCTGTGTTTCTGACTCTAAAAATGACCTTCAACTATTCATAGACCAAAAAGTGACAGCAAATAACTTGTGAAGGCAAAAAGAGCCAGTATAGATGGGAAGAGGAAAACGTTTTCACTCACAGCTGTAGCCTGATGATTTCCAAAATGCCTACCTGCAGGCAGCAATGAAACAATTAAACAACATAACAGCAACCAGCTGTACAGCTGCTAGTCTGGGAGACTAATGTGAGGAGTAGAGTCTGTGCATAGAAAATCTATTTTAAAAGTCCCAGATTCTCACTATTTTTGGCAGCTCCATCTACAATTGCATCCCTGATCCTGACGAGCTTGAATCTATTGGCAATTTGAGAGTCTATAAGGGCTGGGGAGATGCCCCACTGGGTAAAGTGCTGTCTGCAATACCAGGAAGATGTGAGTTTGGGTCTCCAATGCCCATGTAAAAGCTAGATGTGTCAGTGCTGGGGGTTGGGGATGGGCACAGTCAAATCCCAGGGGTTCCCTGCCTGGCCAGTCTAGCATAAATAGCAACCTCACAGGTCAGTGCGAGACTTTCTGAGAAGCAAACAAAAGTACATTTAAAGGGAGAACAATGGAAGAGAACACTGGATAGCAATCTCTGGCCTCTACAGGTGAGTGCACCACACACATGCACACATTTATAAATGCCACACACAGAAAAATAGGGAAGTTCACAAAGCCTTAGACTATTAGTCAAATCTCTGGAACTCTTAACAAATAATCTCAAATGACAGGCACGATAGATAAATATGCCCATTCCACTGCACTTCTTAAAGGTCCAGAGCACCTCTCCATACAGATACCTGCTACCCTAAATGTGCAACTTTTACCTACGAATCTTTGAAAGAGACTCAACAACCAAGTCCCAGCAGACACTAAAGGAGCAACACTCTGGGCTCCATTTTGTATTCCACCAACACAGACTAGCTACTCACTGCTACAAGGGCTGTTCTGAGAAAATAAGTGATATAAAGCCAAGGCCCCAGCAGGTCAGAAGTTCATACACTGGTTTGTATTCCAATCATTTATGTGGATGTGAACCCTGCTAATAACTCTCATATAGTGCAAATGTAAATACAGTAAGAACTGTCTCACAGGCTGTTTGAGCTCAGAAAAAAAAAGCCATGCAACTTGGGCATAAGATTGTTCCTGTAAGCTGGGTGTGATGGCGCACGCCTTTAATCCCAGCACTCGGGAGGCAGAGGCAGGCGGATCACTGTGAGTTTGAGGCCAGCCTGGTCTACAAAGTGAGTCCAGGACAGCCAAGGCTACACAGAGAAACCCTGTCTCAAAAAAAAAAACCAAAAAAAACAAAAAACAAAACCAAAAAACAAACCAAAAACCAAAAACCAAAAAACAAAAAACAAAAAACTAAAACCAAAACCAAAACCAAAACCAAAACAAAAAAACAAAAAAAAGATCATTCCTGTGCTCGTAAGGACTCTGTTCTAGAGCCTTGATTTATTTTAACCTCATTTTTGCTATAATTTCTAAATCAAATACCTATTAAACCAGTTTATAGATGCTTAATGGTGGCTGTGAGCCTTCGCTCTTGAAGTGTGAGTATAGTTGGTGTTGAAGATTACAAAACACAGACGATGTGTGAGCCTTGTGCTCACAGACAGCTGAACCTATGGTGCAGTTGTCCAGTTATTCTGAAATCCCACATCGTTATAAGGAAGGTTTATTCTTTCCCTAAAGAAGGGGGCCTCGCTCAAGAACTGGGGCAGAGGCTCTGGCAATCTGTGGCTGCACCAACTTCCTTGAACAGCGAGAAAAGATGGAAGATTACCACCCCTGCCCATAACAGGGCTGCCCCTGCTCAGTTTTCATTGGCTAGAGACAGCCATATGGTCTTTCTAATGAAAGCGAGCTGACAGAAATGGGAAACTAAAGGAATGCTTAGCACCACCACCCTTAAACAGAGTGTGTACTGCTGACACCAAACTTTAAACGATTTTTATGTTACATTTACTTGTTAGTTTGTTTACTAGGTGCATGGGTATGTGTGTGCACAAGCGCATGCTCGAGTGATGACCTAAATGTGAAAATGAGAGAACAACTTCCAACCTTTTAGGAGTCGGTTTCCTCCTCCCACCATGTAGGTATCAGAGACCGAACTCACGTCATCAGGCTTGTCAACAAGTGCCTTTGCCTGCTAAGCCATCTTCTGGGCTCTTGATGTAAAACTTAATACCATCTAAAATAAAATTGAAATTACCCAAATTTCTTAATTATACCAATTTTCTACTCCTTCCACATAACTATTTGTGTGTGTGACTATATTTTGAGAAACTATGCCTTACACATAAATACAGGTTATAGTTTCTTATTTTTCACAACATGTATTCCAGAGAAAAAAATTATTATAAAAGAAGAAAAATAATAGCAAAGCCTCATTTCTTTTCACTACTAGTTCCAATATAGATTGCTCTGAATAAACATATGCCTACGATTTGACAGTGTGTGCTAACTTCTGTCAGACCAGTTGCCTCTGGCTTTTAGACGTCTAAAGAGTTGGTTTCTTTTGCTTGCCTGAATTACCTAGCTTTTCTACAGTGTCAGCGGTCTAGATAGCAGAATTCCCTCTGTGTGCATGGAACACTGTGGATTTGTTGTTGGTTAGCATGCAGCGATTCAGAGACCTGCCGGCCACCTTCCGGACCTGGCCATTCCCCAGGCCATGTCATTGTGCAAGCGGGCACAGGAAGAAAAATGCGGACTCAGAGTTTATGTTTACCGTAACCTACAAGGAGGTAGGAAATGCAGTCTGCGAACTGGGGGAAGAGGTGACAGGCCTGGCTGCATTCTCTGCCATGGCATTCCTTATGAAAGGACAGGAGGGGAGGCACAAACCTGTCTGGAGTCCTTGTGTTTGGGGGGTTGTGGGGATGGGGGATGCAATTTCTACTGTGCTGTTCCTATTTTCTCAGGTGTATTTGCACGTTGTTTCTTCAAAAGTTGATTTTAATTTTAAAGTCAATTTCTTAAAACGTTAATATATGTGATAATGTTACCAGTGTTAAGATCTGGGCTAAGTGTTTCTGGGATCTTAGTCTTACTGAAGCAATTGAAATGAAGACCCATATAGATTCGCAATGTAGCAAGAAAACTTTAATGAAAAGCGTTTCGACAGCACAGATCAGAAGCCCATGGCTGTCAAGAATAACCACGGGCCCCTTGAATGAGGGTACTCAAGGGTCCTGATTATTGTTTATAGAGACAGAGCATGGGTCGTGCACTACTTTGATTCACAGACTTGAATTAGATAAGCCTTTGCTTTGCTTTGCTCATGTCCCTTCCCACAAAGCATCTGATTGTAATAATATGTGTGCCCAATTAGACATAGGCTTAAGATAGTAAATATGGTACTTGCCCTACAAGTTCACTGGAATGACAGTTTGCCTCATTGCTCATGTATTTAAAACCAGTCTCTAGGCTGAATTGACCCATCCATCTTGCCTTCAAGGTGTACTCCAATACATGTTTGAATAGAAACGGAACGCTGCTGAAAGGTTGCTAAGGGGAATAACTTACTTACACTTCTTAAAGCAGGTATAATATGTCCAACCTGAGGCAAGTAGGAGTCCTAGGTACCGAAAGTTGCTAGGTGCCTTGTTCCGGGAGGAGTGTGTGCACAGGCCAAGCCAAGTGGAGCCCCAGGTGTCCATGCTATCCTCTGTGCTTGTCTGTATCAACAGCACTCAGCATCAAATAGAAACTGACGAAACATCATTAACATATGTATATGACACAAAAACTTTGAAAGAGCCAGGTGTGATAGATTATGATGGTCACTTTTATCACTTGAAAAGTGGAGGCTGGAGGCTCAGAACTTTAAGGTCATCCTCGGCTACATAGGGAAGTCAAGGCCAGGTGGCTTTACATCTCAGGGGAACAAATCAATAGGGCACACATCAAAACCCTTGAAAGAAGCATATTCTACACTGTTGTTACAGTTGTAGTGGATGTAGTAGGAAACAACTGATACAAGCAGATGTGTGTACATGTGTGTTTACTGTATCACTGTTTACAGTATGCTGTGCAGTTTCGTGACATGAATAGTCAGCAACTGGAGATACATTAATGATGCTACATCCAGAAGTATATCATGCAGCCATGAACAACATTGCCTGTCTAGTAAGACTGAATGGCATTCCTTATACACTGAGTAGAAATAGTTTATAAGCTCTATGTCAACAATATGCCCCTCTAAGTTTTCTTTTTTGCTGGTTTGGATTTTCTTGAGACAAGGTCTCACCTAGCCCAGGCAGGCCTCGAAGTCCCTGTGTAAGCGGTGGTGGCCTTGAACTCCTGATCCTCTTGCCTTCATTCCCAGAGTGTTGGAATTATACTACACCAGGCTCTGCTTTGGATTGTTCAAAACCAATTATACATGAATGTATACTATGTAAATACAAAATATATCGGCATTATATTATGTCCAGTTTTTGGGGGGGCATTCTAAATCTGGCTGAATAATTCTCTCTGTTGCATGGCTGTGTTTTCTTGTTTAAGCAAATGGTATCTGTCTAAAAGTAAGATTTTCCTGATTATAAAAAAATCTCATATTTATACTGTGTGGCACACTGCGGTTTCTAATGCCACTACAAAGGAATGTGCAATGGGGAGATACGGAGGGATGGAGAGGTGCCTGTGCAGAGAAGAAAGGTGGAATGAGAGACTCAACGGCCACGGCACGTGTGAGAGAAAGCTGTGTGTAACCACCAAGGACCATGTGCATGCGCATGGTCTGTGTTGCTGCTGGGGCCCATGCTGGTGTCCTTGACTCTTGCCATAGAGGCCATGTTGGTGTCCTGGGCCTGGGATCCAACAAGGGCTATGACAGTATCTGTGGCCATGCTGTGGCACAGGGCTGGGTTGGTTCCATGGTCTGTGCTGCAACTGGAGACCACGCTGGGCTCCATGGCATGGGTTGTTACCAGAAACCATGTGGAAGGCTGTGATCCATACCCCCTCCAACTGTAAGGGGTAAGGAAGCTACTTTTGCCATGGCAACCATGACTTCAGATTCATAGTTGAGAAAGAGGAACTTTGGTGACAACTCTATCCCCACCCTATCCCATCTCCGCCAAAGTAAGAGCCTAAACAGGAAACTGTCTAAGAGAACTCTTAAAAATTGTGGTAAAGGGTTAGAGAAATGGCTCAGCAGATAAGAACACTGGTTGCTCTTCAAGGGGACCCAAGTTCAGTTCTCTACACCCACATGGCATCTCACAATTGTCAATAAATCTAGTTCCAGGATATCCAACACCCACATACAGATATAAATGCAGACAAAACAATATACGTATTAAATTAAAATAAATAAATTATAAAAAATAAACAAATAAACAAAATATTGTGTTGGCTCTGGTTCCTTAACACTTAAACTTTATTGTAAATCTATATAACCCAACTATCCTAAACAGGAGGGAAAGGAGATTAGGGAGAACAAGAATGAAACCTGGCTATCAGTTCCTCGGGGCAAATCCCTTGGCGTAATTAATTTTCCGGGAATCTAGCAGATCTTCTACCCAACAGAAGCCGCACTGCCCGTGCACCGAACCTGGAGGGCCCCTGTCAAGTGCCACGTGTGTCTGTGAGGCTCTGGAAGGATCCTCTATCAAAACACTTTCCTCCAAAGACCCTTTGGTTTGTCTGCCTTCCTGTTCCTCTAGTTTCTGTTTTTCTTTACCCTCTTTTACCAAAGGTGCTTTCTGCTTTCCCTTCAAATTTCTTTCTGCAATATTGTGATAAGGATATTGAAGTATAGCTCTGCACATTTGAGGGCTTCTGGTGGGGTTGTAGCTGGGGAAGGACTCACTTTTCTTTAATGGGCAGGCCGCCAGGGGTTTGACTATGCTCCAATGAACATATAGGCAGCATAAACTGAACTTGTGTGGGGTTTTGTTCTCCTCCTCCTCTTCCTCGTCCTCCTCCCACCTCTTCCTGCTACTCCTCCTGCTGCTCCTTCTCCTCCTCTTCCTCCTCCCCCTCCCACTCCCCCTCCCCCTCCCACTCCCCCTCCCACTCCCCCCTTCCCCTCCCCTCCCGCTCCTCCTCCTGCTCCTCCTCCTGCTCCTCCTCTTCCTCTTCCCCCTCCTCCCACTCCTCCTCCTCCAGCTCCTCCTCCTCCTCTTCCTCCTCCCCCCTTCTCCTGCTCCTCCTTCTCCCCCCTCTTCCCGCTCTCCTCCTCCTCCTTTGCATAAGGATGGGGTCAGCCTGGGAGGACTGGTAAATGAGTGCAATCAGTTGCATGATGTGAGCTCCCAAATTATCAATAAAAGTATTATGGTTAAAAAAAAACCTCATATTAAAAAAAAAACCACTGAGTTTTTAAGCCATAAATACATCAAAAGGGGAAGAAACCAGAAGTACTGCCTGTACTGCCTGTACTGCCTGGTTACTCACACTGGCTTAGATAACAAACTGTAAACAGTCGTCCATGGTCATTGCCTGAACCTCTGAAGGGTCCTGGGTATGCTGGGGTTTGGTGAATACCACGTTCTTGACTAGGCTCTGCCTCTGCTCCAAGTTTACACCCCTTGCAACCAGCATGGTTCACTCCTCACCCCCCTCACTCTGACAATGGTTGGCTCTCTTTCCTCTGAGCAGGAAGCCTGCAGAGACCACAGGTGTGCTGCTTTTGTGTGGGTGTGGGAGCTCTGTGCCAGCTCATGTAAAGTCCCTCAGAATCCTTTCTTAGATGCTTCACGTCAAGACTATTTCCCTTACGTCTGTATTATACCTGAAGGGGGCATGAGCTTCTTACTTTTACTTAATTTCATCCAGAAAAAAAACATCAGCCTGCTGTCAAGGGAGCTGTCAGCTCAGTACTCTTCTTGGAGTCATCCATGCATGATGCATATTAAAATTAAATTATTTTCAAAGACAGAATGCGTTTTCTACTGTGGTTGAATTCAAAGTGCGGCGAAGAGCCCAAACATGGCAATTTCCTCTCAGAACTGCCAGGCTGTCTTTTGAATAACCTGCAGTGTATGTTTATAATAGTTAAAAGATGGGGAAAGGTGTCTCTCTTCAATAGTAATAGCGACCTCAGGAACTACAGAGGTCACTGGGCAAAGTCATACATCTTTGTCACCCATGCATATGGAAACCTGTTGTCCCAAATGTAATAGTCTCCGTTGAGCCTAGTTAATTCTCACCAATAAGTTAATTAAAATTCACATAGTCTTCCAAAGATATTGCCTACAGTTGAAATCCAAAAGACAATCTTGGTTTTCCAGAGGGGGAAAAAAAGCCAAATTGTATACTTTTCAGAAATTTATTATGGAAGTCAGAGAAACACAGAACACAAAGGAATGTCACTTATGTTAAATCCTAGCACCCGGTACTTGCCTTGGTTGAGAACAGGAAAGGCCAATAGCCATCTATAGTTCATTCTAATATTATTGACTAAGAGAAAATTGAAAGCTTTTTTCCCTAACAGAAGATACGACATTAACCCTCATAATCAGTTGGGGTTTTAATCGGGAATGAGAGAAACTAGTCCCTGAAGGAACTAAAGAGAGCACGAAGAGGTTTCAGGTGGAGGAGAGAGCCTGGGAACGGACAGTGTAAGGCCACATGCCTCCCTCATGATATCCTGGAAGCTTCTAGCTAGGCATCCCGGCAAGCAGACACATTGCTCAGGTACAGTCTCTGTAACCAAAAAGGCCCCCAGGGTCAGTGCGGACATGAGTCTCCTCAGGTGGCCCTGTCTTCACGCCTCAGCTCTGCTTCCTTCCTTGGAGTGACTGCTTTGAGTGTGGGCCATTTGCTCCCCGCCTCTCCATTCACAGCCCGACGCATCTGCCGCTCCGCCTCTCTAACCTTGCTGAGGGACCTTGGACTATTCTAAGATTTCTATTCCAGTCACGGCCCTGGGCAGGCTGCCAGCCAGCACGGTGCTTTCCCACAGCTGAAGGCAGTGCAGATATGAGACAGGGTCACAGTGCCCAGCATAAAATGTTTAAAAAGAGCCTACTCTTAGCTGAGAAACCTACCAAGCAGTCTTGGGGTCAGTGGGCAGGGCTAGCGTAGTTATAAAGGACAAATGTATACAAGTTCCTATCTGACAGCCACAGTCGGCCTCAGAGGAAAAAGTGAAATGGTTTGGATCTGATAAAGAAGCCGTGATGAAATGTGTTTTTAACCATCAGCTCATTGCATTCATCCTTCCGCTTGCCTTCTCGTGCCCCACCCTCCACAGAACGCCGCCTCCAACACATCTGCCTTTCAGATCTCTACCCAAGTCTCCCACATCAGCAGATCCCATCGATCCCATTCATCTGTGGGTCCCCTCAGTGGATCCCCTCAGTGGATCCCATCAGCGGATCCCATCCTTAGATTCCTTCAGTCGATCCCATCCGTGGGTCCCCTCAATGGATCTCATCTGTGGGTCCCCTCAGTGGGTCCCTTCAGTGGGTCCATTTATATGCCCTGAACCCTTTCACCGAAATTATACATGATGGTTACCTGTGGGATACCTTGCACGTGTTCTGGTCTTTGCTACCTTTTATTTTTAGAACGTGCATTTCTAGAGATGAACATTATTTTGGCTAACCTATATTACTACATTGTTACATGCTATAAACTGTGTGTGGTTGACCCTGGTCATGGTTCAACTTAGACACATCTATGTATGAATTATAGAACTGCATCTATCAAGAGGTATGTGGTAACTCTTGGTATTTATGTGGGTGTTTTTGTTTAGGTACCTGAATTATACTTAGATGTTAATGTGCTTTTGTGTGTGTATCTACTTTGTGTGTGTGCACATGCACTATGGCTCAGCCAGTAGCTTCTTATAAAGTATGACCTTCTACCTCCAAAGTTCCCCAGTTATCAATGTTAGCACTTTTTGTTTTTGATTTTGCATTGTTGTTGTTGTTGTTGTTTTAGAAAGGGTCATATTCTATCACTCAAGTTGCTGGGACCCTTGTGCCTCAACCTCCTGAGTGAAGATTATATGCTTAGCTGTTGATTTATTTTTTATTGTATAAAATACATGTAACCTGCAATTCTCCATTTATAACCATTTTTAAGTTTACAATTCAGTAACATCGATTATACTCACATTGTTGGGGAAACAACAATCATGGTCTGGTCCCCAAGCTTTTTGCCATCTAATGGAAACTCTAAATTCAGGAAGCAATCGCTCCCCAGCTGTACTCCAGTCTGGTGTGGAGAGAGGGTGCAGTCTTGAGTGAACGTGGTTTGTTGACATAATGCAGCCATGGTAAGGACACTAGTGACACAGACTCATGGGAATGGCAAAGCCTTCACCCAGTTTGAGTTACGGATGCTGACAGTCAACCTTTAGCTAAAAACAATACATGCAAAAAATACGGACCCCTCGCCCTGGATGACTATTGATCACTCACCCCTGAGACTCTCCCCTACTGGAATTGGCTAATCTGTCTCTTCATTTGTGCTGTATATTATAGACTCACTAAGGATCTGGCTGCTGGTGAATCTCCATCCAAGTGCACAGCACCACCACCACCCCCCATCCAGTTTTATTTTACTTGTGTCTGACTTTCTATTTTTTTTAGCTCCATAAAATATTTTTATTTTATTCTTATTATTAATTTTTTCACTTTATATCCTGATTGTAGCCACCTCCTTCGTTGCCTCCTTCCCTCCCTCCGCTAGTCCTCAAAAAAGGGAGCCTTCCTCCCCTAACAGCTGAACTCGGCCTATCAAGTCTCATCTGGACTGCCTGTATCCTCTTCCTCTGTGGCCTGGCAAGGTCACTCCACCAGGAGGAAGTGATCAACGCTGGGGAGCGGGGGGGGGGGGGCAGAGTCCATGTCAGAAATAGTCTCTACTCTCCATATTATGCGACCCACAAGGAAACTTTGCTGCCTATCTACTACATTTGAGGGTCCATTAGTCTCCTTGTGGAGCAAGGACCCCTGTGCCAGACTTTCTTAATCTCTCCTTACTCCTAGTCAGATGTCCAGCTTCAGGGGCCATGGTACCTGATAACCTCTAACTTACTGTATGTCACTATGGGTTTCCCCATCCTAGATATTTCATATAAATGGATCAAGCAATATTTATATTTTTGTGTTTAGCTTATTTCACTTAGGCTCATTCATGTTGTTGCATATATCAAAACTTCCCCCTGGGGCTGGAGAGATGGCTCAGAGGTTAAGACCACTATCTGTTTTTCCAAAGGTCCTGAGTTCAATTCCCAGCAGCCACATGGTGGCTCACAACCATCTATAATGAGATCTGGTGCCCTCTTCTGGCATGCAGGCGTGCATGCAGACAAACCACTGTATATGTAATAAATAAATCTTTTTAAAAAAACTCCCCCTATGACTAAATAATCATCTATTGCATATATGCAGATGCTCCTCAATTTATAATGTGGTAAGATCCTAATAAAAGCATGATGTATTGAAAATAGTATAAGTCAAGCCAGACATAGTAGCATACATCTATAATTCTAGCACTTATCAGGGCTGAGGCGAGAGGATTAATAATCCAAGGCCAGTTTCTACTAAATAAAATTTTTGAGAAGATCCTGGGTAACATAAGATGCCCTCCTCCTATCTTAAAAAGAAAACAGTATAAGTCAAGATAGTATTTAATCGTCTTTCTTATTTAGGGTTTGTATTTATATGATTAAATATCATGATCAAAATAATTTGAGAAGGAAAGGGTTTATTTGGTTTATACTTCCATATTACTGTTCATCAATGAAGGAAGTCAAGCTAGGAACTCAAACAGGACAGGAACCTTATGGAGGCATTTTCTTAATTGATATTCTCTCTTCTCAGAAGACTTTAGCTTGTGTCAAGTTGACATAAAAGTATCCAGTACAATTGACCCTTGTCAACTTGACATACAAACATAACATTTTAAAGCCACAACCTTTCCTTTCTTTTCATTCACAAGATTGCACATTGATATCAACACCACAATATAAAGCACTTTTACAAACTTAAAAAGTCCCATCATCTTTAAAAATTCAATCTTTTTAAAAATCCAAAGTCTCTTATAAAACATAAAGCCTCTTTTAAAATCCAGCCTTTCAACAGTAGGATCTTGAAAATCAAAACTAAGTTAAGTATTTTCTTACTTCAAAAGGGTACAGCCACAATCTGAACAAAGCAAAACTACACTCCAACAGTGTGCATAGTTCAGTGCCCAACATCTGGGATTCATTCATGATCTTCTGGGCTCCTATAAGGGTTGTTTCTCCGGCTCTGCCCTCTGTAGCACACACACAAAGCTTGTATTCTAGGTTCCATCTGGCTCCACTCCACCCTGCCACTGTTCCTGCTGGCCACCCCATGGTCCTGGCATCTCTAAAATGCTGGAGTCTTCTGCTGAAGCTTGGCTTCACTTTCACCAATAGCCTCTCCTGAGCTCTCTTCAGAGACTCCACCTCTGTCACACAATGCCAAGCCTCAGCTGGTCTTCACAACCCCCTCATGCCTTCAAAATAAGTACCACCGGGGTGACATACACGACCAAATTTGGCTCTCAACAGCAGGTACAACCTTGGCCATTTCTGGAACACAATTTCTGCGTGCTGACCCTGAGGAAACACTTCCCAGAAGACTTCACCTCAATGATGCTGGGCTCTTGTTAATTTCAGCTAATTCTTCAGCCTCAGCTGAGCAGCATCCACTGTCTTAAAAGAACAAAGGTTTCATTTTACTGGTTCTCATATCTCGTTAATCACAGCCAATTCTTCGGCTCCAGCTAACAAGAACTGCAGATCCTTAACTCAAATGGCCTAGTGGAATCTTTACTTGCCTCTGAAACCTCACAAGCCTCCATCTTCTGCACTGCTCTCAACATTCTTGTCTCCCAGGCTCCTGCAGAACAGCGCATGGAGCTCTCAACACGCGGTGGCTTTTCTAATCCAAAGTTCCAAAGTCCCTTTACAAACCTCCACAAATCAGCATGGTCAAGTCTGTCGCAGAAATGCCTCCCCACATACAATCTCGGTCCCAATTTGTCTTAGCTAATTGGAGAGGGAAGGGTTTATTTGACGTATATTTCCACATCACTGTTCACCACTGACCACCTAACCTAGTGAACATTGTAGTTTAGCCTGTTCTGTCTTTAATGTGTTCATAATGGTCACCTTAGCCTGTAGGTAGGTGTTGAAAGAACTAAACTGGGAAAGATCAAAATCCATAGTGTGCCTATCATTTGTGGATAACATAAAGTCAAAAATCATGTCAAGTCATCATCAGTTGGGGACTACATGCTTACTCAGTTTTTCCTTTCTTCATTTATATGTTCATAGACATGAGGCGTTTACATCTTGAGACTGTTATAAATGGTGCTCTGTAAACACAGCACCCGAGTGTCTAAGCCCTTAACTCTTTTGCCTGCAAATAGAATATGAAAATAGCTTACATTTAAGACCAAAATAGTGTTTATGTTTTAGCGAATGACATGATCTCAATGGACACACAGCCAAACCCAGGCTTGTCTAGCCACAACTATCTGTGAGAGTATCAGATTCAGAAGCCTCTAAACACATGACTTAGGTAAGCAGTGGTGGTGGTGGTGGTGGTGGTGGGTAATGTTGCTGCTGAGTATCACTTTGGAAATGACTTTAACTCCTTAAAGAGTTCTACACTGACAACAATTGACCCTCTACTAGGCTTTGCATGTAAAGAATTTATTTCATTATAGAATGGAAGCCGAATCATTCTCCTCAACCTGCTGCTTATTCTATTCTATTAAATTCTTTCCCAAGGAAAGGGCCAGTGACGTTGGCTCAGGATTTACTCTGGCTCGCCTCTGGCCACTTTCCACATAGCTGATCAGTAGTTCTCTTACCTCTTGTTAGGGCCTCCCAACACCTCGAGAGTTAGCCTGTAATTATCAGTCTGGGTACTATCTCCAAGTCAGTGGTGTGTCTCAGGGACTCTTAATCCCTGCAACTGAGAAGTAGGGCAGATATTGCTGTTTGCCTATTCTAGTCTCTCCTTCATTTCCCCCCTCAGTAATAGCTCTCCCATTTGGGAAGTGTAACATACTTAGGACAAATAAGACTATAGTGCCCACTGTCCTCTACAGAGAGAGGCTCTTCTGAGTCCAGTATAGTTCAGGAAGCAAATGCTTTGGATTAGGGGGTTCAGGAAAGAGCTTCAAAATGGGGCTGACAGTTGCAAGTGCTTTTGTCCCTCATGGTTTGCCTTTTTTACTTCCTGGGCTTCCCTATAACGCTGGAGGCAGAGCAGTTGTGTAGTGACAGACACCAAAGGCGGGGATTGTGGGATGCCACCGAGGATTCAACGCCAGCGTCTCTGGTTTGCTGGTCTCCACCTCCTTCTGAAATTGTGGTTACACAAAAATTCCAAGTATGGGTTAGGCATGGTGGTGCATGCCTTTAATCCCAGAACTCAGGAGGCAGAGGTAGGTGGATCACTGCAAGTTCGAGGCCAGCCTGGTCTACAAAGGGAGTCCAAGACAGCCAAGGCTATATAGAGAAACCCCGTCTCAAAAAACAAACAAAACAAAACAAAACAAAACAAAAATCCAAGTTTGTTTGCCGAGGTGTTCCTCTGCCAGATTTAAAGAGATCTTTCAGGCTATTTATGTCAGAGGACTCTTGAGTACTTTGTGGGCAAATCGGATTCAGAGTCAACATTACAGAGAAATCCTGAACAGTGGTATAAATCTGAATTTCGCAACATATATCCATTCACACAATAAAGAACGAGAACAGCAAATGAAACTGTATGAAGCCCACAGTGCTCCTGTAACCAGGAGGCAGAGTTTCCAAAAGTCAAATTGATTGTAAATAGGAAAACAATCAAGAGACCCCAGCAAATTGCCTCCCACACTCCTACTGTGAGTCCCTGAGGGAAAGAAATCAGCTGGACTGAAACTGTGGCAGCAGCAAGGAGGAGCAGAGCTGAGGGAAGCCTGGGACAGACCTGGAGCCGCACCAGGGAGAGGAAGATTGGCAGCACTGAGGACTACGCGCCGCTGGTCCTCTGAGAAGGGCAGTCATGGACCGGAAAGACACCACAGCGAAAAGGGTCAAGAGGAAAGCAGCCGGCCTCTGCGGATACCACTCAAAGTCAGAACAAAGAAAATGAAAGAAATCGCCCTTCGCTACACTGTCAAAAGAGGGCGCTCTTGGACTAGGAATCCCGTCAGCGCCCCAAACCTCCAGCCCTTCTCTGAAAAGTGGAGATCATTCCCCTTTGGAAAAAAGAGCCCTAAAATAAAAGCAGAACTGATCCAAGGCAGTCAACGGAGAGGATTCTCTCTCCTCAATAATGGCAGCATACAAGAGAATGACAACACCCCAACGTGAATTACTCTTTTTCCTAGATGCGTTTATCAATGTGAAAAACATCACCAATCCTAAATTCAGAAACTCCCTGTTAAAAGCAGACACAACGTGAGGAGAGATGAAAGGACTGATTGAACTCAGACGTTAAATGGAGGAGGGAGTGAAGGAAAAACCCGTTATTATAAGATTCTAGAGACAGTGTTGAAGGGTTTCTTAATGCAGAGATCGGCGGTGAAGATCCTCCTTCAAGCTCTACCCAAGTGATTCCCAGCCCGTGCAGCTTATGGGGTCTCATCGTTGGGAAACGGCCTTCAGCACCATTTTTGCTCTCAGCACCATTATTGGCAGCCATTGGTTTATAAAAGCAGGCATGGAAGAAGGAACCACAATAAAACTGCCTTTAAGGCTGGACATTTGATAGACTTCTATGGAAACGGAGCAGGCTAGGGTTACTAAGTGTGTGTGTGTGTGTGTGTGTGTGTGTGTGTGTGTAACATACTCATTAAAATGCACCTTTGCAGTTCTTGTCTCTACAGACAACCTTGCAACCTTGGTGTCATGCCTCAGGTACCAGCCACCTTTCTTTTTTAAGATTTTATTTTATTTTTAATGATGTGCATGCTGGAGGAGAGGTGTATATGTGTACATGAGTACAGTGTCCTCACAGGCCAGAGGACATTGGATTCCCTGGTGCTTGGGTTACGGGTGGGTTTTGAGCTGCTTTGCATGGGTGCTGGGCACTGAGCTCAGCCCCTCTGGAACAGTAGCAAGGGCTATTAACTACTGAGCCCTCTCTAGCCCCACCTTCTTTTTTTATTTTTTTATTTTTATTTTTTGAGACAGAGTCTCTCACTGGCCTGGAATTCACCAAGCAGGCCAGTCTGGCTGGCCATTAAACCCTAAGGAAGGCCTACCTCCCCTCCCTAGCACTAGGATTGCAAGTGCATTCTACCATGCCTCCACACAGTGTTACTAATCTCTGTCTGATGTTGTAAATGCAAAAAATATATATGTCTCTGAGAATTTCTTGTGAACTCTCTGGCCTTTAGTTATCTAAAGAATAGAAACATTGTATTAAGTGATACTTGGACGCTCTTCCTCATCCGACGTTCTAGAATTAAAGGCTCTGGGAGATTTGAATCTCTGGCATGCGCTAATCCAACCTCAATCCCAGCTCTTCTCTTCACCTTCTCCACAGAAGTTATGAACTATAAATATCTTCTTTTCCAACCTTCCTTGCACTAGTGGTGGGCATGTGACACAGCCTCAGCCAATAAGATCTAAAAATACCTCTATAAGAATTCTGGGAAGGCTACTCTCCACGTGGCAGGGACAGGCACAGCTGGTATTGCCTCTGTGGCCAGCAGAGGTATAAGAGTGCTGCCCCAAGTGTGTGCCCTGTGTAAGCACCTTCTCCCCAGTCCCATGAACAAGAAAATTATCACCCTCAACTTGTCAGTCAGAAGAGAGTCTATCCCAGAAACACCCTGAGACAGACACGCAAACTTCCTGCAAGAACACCAGTTTCCTGTTGACCTCTGAGACAAAGCAAGAAACCATGCTGCCAACAGGCTCCCAGAGGCTTCTGGGACCTCAGGGCATTGGCTGAGGAACTGAATTGTGCCAACCAATGATCATTGAGGTGAAGAAGGGCCCTGGGCCTCAGGTGACACACAGTGGATGCAACCTTGGTGATTTCCTGAGCAGAGAGCCTGGCTAAATGGTGGGCAGACTCCTGATCTTAGAAACCACAACTCTCATTTTTCAGGAACTGTGCTTGTGAGCATTTGTTCCCCGCAGTCACACTACCACAGTCCCTTTCCGCCTGACCTCGACAGCCATCTGGTTCATAACCCACCTTCAGCTCCTGAAGGCAAAACCAGGTGAATTTCAAAACTCCTGGGCCTGACTGTCTTTTCATCTCAACCAGGGTCAGCAACCACTGTTCTCCAGACACATTCAAACCAGGGAGGGTGGAAGCCTACACATATGAGCCAAGACACATTTGTACATTGCAGTTGAAATAATTTCCAACTGACCAAACAGACCTCCAAAAGCAGTGTGAGCAAGTTCTTCATGCATTGGCAAATATTTCTAAGAAATGTAGGATGTTTCAGGTAGGTGAGAAATATCTACCAGAAAAAAAATGTAGTGCTGTGGGGAGTAGGGGGTGGGATGGGGCAGAAAAATCAAGATATAGTCCAAATACAGAATGGTTAGGCCAGGATAGCTCAGAGAAGAGACACTTCCTAGCTTAGCCTTTGACAACGGGAGAGGAAAGGGCTACATGGGAGGGTTAGATTGTGTAACAGGATTACAGGGAGCAGAATAAACTACTTGGAATCTAGGTGTGAGAGTAGTGTCTGACAGGCAAACCAGAAACAGCCTCAGAGCGCTTGGTGTGAGGCCCAGCCCAGGAATTTGGTGGGGGGTAGGTCTGGGGGTGGAGGTTGGATTGGGGGGAAGGGGGAGGGGGAAGGGGGAAGAGTGAGTAGGGTGACTATCCCAGTCAAGGACAGAGCAGTGCAAGTGTTTGCTCTTGACAACTAGGGAAAGAGCAAAGGCACACCCAGCCAGCCACTCTGTCCTGCCCCCTCCCCAGGTTACTGCCGCCTTTGGCAGCTGCCTCAGATAATACCACATGCAGAGAGCTGCTATGCAGACAGAAGAATCTAGGCCCAGGTCCTTCAACAATGCGCTATGCCCAGCAAATCCAAGGAAGGAGAAATGGGTCTGACAAGAAAGGAGAACCCCTCAGCCTCGGATATGGAATCCGGGAAGCCTTCAGGCTGGATCCATCTATGCCATCTCTCCTATCTGACTATGGTCCTTATAGCCCAGAATTCACTTGGGAATTAGAGAAAGCCATTGGCACTCTTCTTTAAAAGAACAAATATGTTGAGGTAATTAGATGTGAATTTAGAACTAGCACCCAGAGGAAAAATTATAGTGTAGAGAGTTGAGAGTGAAGAGATCAATCTGACTTCTTCTGCTGACACATTCCATCCTGTTGGAAGTACACAGAAGCTTAAAGGGCTTAGAAAAAGAAAAAGAAAAAGAAAAGCTCCTTAGGGGCAAAGAGTCCTCTGCTCACTTCAGAGGCAAATGTCTCCAAAGTTCTCAGATTCTGAAAAGGCCGCTGTAATGGCAGCAGTTGCTGAGTGTACCAAAGGCCTAGGACTTGGACGTTTTATTTATTTATTTATTTATTTATTTATTTATTTATTTATTTATTTTATGTATGAATACTGTATCTGCATGTGCACCCGCATGCCAGATGAGGGCATCAGATCCCAGTATAGACAGAAAGTCAGATTAATGGAGATTTCATACACACACAGGGAACTCACACGTTCTCCAGGAAGGGTTGGGCAAAGACTGACAGTTGCTCCCCAAACTTCTCCCTTTGACCTTATCCCCTTCTGGCTACAGCTTTCATTTCTGTGCCTCAGTTCTTGAACATCCCAGAGGCAGAGTGTAAGAGAACAAAGCCCTTTGTGTCTGGCTTCTCGGCTTTAGCCTGATGTGAGGCTGCCAGGCTCTCAAAGCTTTGGTGTTAGTGTTCGCTGACAAAGTCATCTTTTCTCCTAATCTAAGGCTGAAAGGGCAAACATTAATGTTCGTACTTATCTTAACAAGCTCACTGAAGTGTGGCAATAGCCTCCAAATCGAAACTAAAAAGGGACCTATTTTTATGGATTAGCTCTGGCAACTTGCACAACATAAGTAAGAATAGCAGTATTGATATACACATACTGTCCTACTGATTAGCATTTAGAAACACATAATTCATTTAAATAAATAAAGATTATTTCTAGACCTATATTATTGCCTTAAGGAACATGAAAACATAATTTAAAGACAATGCCTGACAGGGTATATGGCCCTGTGTAATTCTAGACTTAGGAGGCTAGCGTTCAAGAGTTCAAGACTGTCCTGGCCTATATATAAAGACCTTGTCTCAAAAAACAGGCGTTTCTGATGTTGCTCAGTGATAGAGAACTTGTATAGCATGGAGAAGGTTCTGGGTTCAATCCTTGTCGCCATAAAAAATAAACAACAGAGAACTAAATCATAGAATGTGTGTGCTGGAGGGGGCTTGACACCTAGTCTAACACCATAGCATTTCACCCCTAGCAATGGGCTTAAGACCATCCAGACTCCTGTGATCTTAACTCATTATTTCCCCTTGTGTGGCATCCTATAAAGCACACAGACAGGTTATAAAAATATATGAGGCTAGCCAGGGACAGTAATGGAACCTGAGGCAAGCAGGAGATAGGACAGTGCTGCCCACCCATGGGCAAGCAAACTGAAACCACAAACACCAATAAACACGAGTATGTGAGCCATTATAATAAGATGCCTTTTCTAGGGTAGCCTTTCTGTCATCTTTTCTTTTTCTTTTCTTTCTTTTTTTTTCCCTTAGTTTTTTGAGACAAGGTTTCTCTGTGTAGCCTTGGAAGTCCTGGAACTCTCTCTGTAGACCAGGCTGGCCTCAAGCTCACAGTGATCCGCCTGCCTCTGCCTCCCGAGTGCTGGGATTAAAGGCATGCACCACCACACCCAGTTTAGAGTAGCCTTTCAAAGCTTCCAACCTAGCAGAAAAAAATCTATATTTCTAAGGCCTCCTTCTTAGCAATCTCATGCATCCCTGTGTTCCCACTGCCCACACAGCTTCCCTTGGGTTTCCTAAACTCTCGGCTCTTGCTTTGAGGCACTTTGGTTTGACAAGCAGAAGTGACAAGGATTGAAAAACAGGTGGAAATTTGTGTTATGCCAGTTGTGACTTTCTGTTAATAGTCTCTGTTTGCAAGAGAAACTTTTGCAGGGTAAAAGCTTCACTGATCCTATACATAGTGTAGGTAGGAATCATACTGGTTTCATAAAGCAGTAGCAATAGGTTGTCCTATAAGATCGTGACTTCATTAGCCATGAGTAGTCAGCTAGGTTTCAAGCAGCAGGCATGATTTCTCACCTATTGAGCTAGCTTAAGTTCCATAGCCAGCATTGGTTACTGCTCAGCTATGTGTGCCACTAACGTATCTTTCGCACTATCTTGCCATGATGGTCATTGTTTTAGACCATAGGCTCACAGCCAGCCAGGACTATAGATTGCTTTCTTCCCTTGACAGCATTCATAGTACCTTCTGGAACTTTGAAAACTAGGCCACCAGAAGGAGGCTTTCAAGTCAGATAAAGCTCAAATATCCCAAGACCTGTGTCTGAATTGTGTGGTGTCTTCAGCAACAGGGACTTACCATCAACCTGTAAGAGGCCACCAAGGGCAACAGCAATAGTTGACATTGTTTTGATAGTCACTTGGACCATTCTAATCAACTAGAATGGAAGTTTCTCATAGCAGGCACTAGGCTTTTTGTTAGATCATCTATGGCTTCTATGGGATACATTGTCAACTCAAGTGGCATAATATTATTATATATAATATTATATAAAATATATACAATAAAATATATCATTTAATTATATATAATAAAATATATGTTGGTTTGACTAGAAATGGCCCCCATAGGCTCATATATTTAAATGCTTGGTCATTAGGGGGTAGTGCTAGTTGAGAGAGATTAGGAGGTGTGGCCTTGTTGGAGAAAACTGTGTCATGGGCGTGGGGGTGGGGCACGGAGACAGGACACTTTAGGGTTTTGAAAACTCAAGCCAGGCTCAGTGTTCCTCACTTCCTGCTGCCTGTGGATCCAAATGCAGAACTCACAGCTCTTCTGCAGCACCACATCTGCCTGCATGCTACCATTCTACCTACCCTGACGACAATGGACTAACCCTCTGAAACTCTAAGCCAGCCCCAACTAGATGCTTTCCTGTGGCCATATTGTCTCTTCACAGCAACAGAACACAGAATGAGACACACACACACACACACACACACACACACACACACACACACACACA
>CAJRSG010002426.1:2549685-2567296 GCA_907169655.1 Acomys percivali | reverse complement strand
CACACACACACACACACACACACACACACACACACACACACACACACTCTTCAGGTAAACATAAAATGATAGAATTCTTTGATGCTTTATCAAACATTCTTAGCGTTTGTTGCCCTCTTGCCTCCCTTGCTTTCTGTATTGAGCTCCCCCTCCCCACTAAAACCTCCCTTCTAGGTGTTTCCCACTGTTAGGATTCGGCTCCAATATGTCTACCTGCCACGGGGCGTGGCCTTACCCCGGGCTGTATGAAAGGACAGACCCTCCTCACCGCCCTTCTCCCTCTCACCTCACCTCTCTGCCTCACCTCTCCCCTTCTCCCTCTCACCCCTCTCTCTCATCTCTCTCATCTCTCTTCTTCCTACTCCTCTTACCTCTCTCTTCCTCTCCCTCCCTATCTCTCTGTCTCTGTCTCTCTCTGTCTCTGTCTCTCTCTGGGGTACCCCTCCCCCCTTTCCTTCTCTCCTCATGCTCATTTAATAAATGTCTCCATATCATATCTGTTGTGTGGCACACATTTCATAAAACCCACTTCCCCCTTCACACTGTCTATATTCTGCCATGCCCTCTCTACGTCCATGACACTCAGTTGTCCCTGGTTTTATTTTGCTGGTTTCTTTGCTCATTGCATGTTGTCTTGGCATCTGAAGTTTGGAACTGGGAAGGACAGTTGAGAAAGAACATGCAACAGGCCAGTTTTTAGTTAAGTTTCCAGGGAGGCCACAGTCCGGAGGGCTGTAGTATCACTGAGGTATTTTTTGTTTGCATGCATAGTTCATACCATACATGTGAGTGTTAGATCACAGCCTTCCTTTCTGGTCATCAGTTTTAGGTTCTGATGCTCCTTAATGAATTCCAGCCCTCGTCTGCGTGTGTGTGTGGGGGGGGGGTGTGGGTGTGAGTGTAGGCACTTGGCGTGGAGGTGGACAGGTATGGTACCCATTTCTTGGACAGGGGAGAGGACACTCATTTCTCAGGGTTTTTTTTCCAAGAGGCGTTTTTCGGCCTCTTTAAGGGGCAAGGAAGGTTCTGGAGACTGAGCAATGTGATAGTGTCTCCTCCATGTCCTTCTTCCTTAAGAGAGAGAGGGAGCTCTTCAAGCCAATGCAGGGCTGGGTTGAAACAGCATATAAAGTATGGGAACGCGCAGATGTCGCAACCCCAGGGAACATATTCCTGACATAATGTTTCAAGCAAAGTACCTGGTGGACAGGTGAAGGCAGAAGCTCCCACAGTTTGAATATCTTCTTAATGTGCCCTTGACCATTGTTTCGTGACCTCTTTCTGGGGCACACTGAAAGGGCTAGTTGCTTTATTGGCCTTCTCTCATATGAACCACTCTGTAAATATGAATTCCTGGAGTATTTGTGCCTAGTTTAAAGATGATTTTTGAAAGAGTGGTCACTCTCAAACTAAGGCACCAGACAAGGACAATACAGGCGGTAAACTTTAAACCCCTACCCAGATCTAGCCAATGGTCAGAACAGTCTCCACACGAGTGGAGAGTGGGATATGACTTTACTCTGGTGTCTCACATTTGACCATGTCCCCTGGAGGGGGAGACCTGGTGGCACTCAGGAAGGACAGCAGGTTACCAAGAAGAGACTTGATACCCTATGAGCATATACAGGGGGAGGTAATCCCCCTCAGGAACAGTCATAGGGGAGGGGAATAAGAGGAAACTGGGAGGGAGGGAAGAATGGGAGGATACAAGGGATGGGATAACCATTGAGATGTAACAAGAATAAGTTAATTAAAAAAAAAAAAGAAAGAAAGAAAGAGTGGTAACCAAGTGGTTACTGAACCAGGCCTTCTCCATTCCTCCCACGTCTTCTGCCTCTGATGTAATTGCGGTGAGTCTGGGTTACGCATATGTGAACATCTTCTGCTGTTGATTGTCAGGCAATCAAACAGCGTTTCTCGCCCCCACTCAGACCCATAATTTAGAAGCTTTTCTGCAGTGACACTTGATGCAGCTTAATTATAACGTTCTTCACTCCAAAAAGCTATTTAAAGGGTTCTGACGCTTTGCATTTTCACTCCTGTCTCTCATGAGCGACTGAGAAATTTATGTGTGCCTGATAACCCCCCCTTGAAATTTGATAACTTGCACATGACTTTTAACAGCGCTGCTTTGTACTATATAGAAGGAGTGATATTTTTAAATATACATTTCTTTCAATGAAAATGTGCTCCAGCTTAGTCTTATCATTTCAACCTGTTTCCTCCCATACCATCAGGAAGAAAGCAAGTTAGACTTCACAGCCATTTACGTTCTGTTTTCAGCACTTTATTTATTTATGTATTTATTTTTCAAATAGAATTCTCAAACTGAAATGGGTAGGTGTTTGAATTCAGTGCTGAAATAAAGAAATGCTTTTTCTGGATACATTCTCTTCCCTTTGCTGGCACCAACTGGTACCAACTTGCTCTTAATTATCTCCATTCAATGCTAGTCATAACCGCCTGCCTACTTCACACTCAGACAGTGCTGCCCACGCGCTCACCCCAGCCCTGCCAGGCTGACTCATCTGCCTCCCCGCCCATCCTTCCCCTCGTTCCATTGTGTTTCCTTTTTCACTTCAGTGCCCATTTTAGAGGGACGCTGTGAAACTGCCAAAGCCTTCCCCCCCACCCCTTGTTTTCAGTTTTATGTTTGCTTGAAAATCTAGAAAAAAAATCACAATTCTTCAGGAGTTTTCTTCCTACCACTAAAGACAGCTTGTGCTTCAAAGTCAATAGCATCCACGTTTATTAATCCTTGCAGTTAGAGAAGAGTAAAATTCGAGGAACTGGAAATTCATCATTTTTCACTCAAACACACAATAATGAAAAGGAGTCAGTCACCTTAGGGGGCTCCCATGTAAGCACTGACAATGCAGGCCCTGGGCTGTGCGATGCAGCAGCCAGTTTACAGCCAACTCCATTTTCAGCAATGGTTCTGAAATGTTGGCCTTAAAGCCTGATTAACCTCCAGGCTCTGCTTCCTCAGGCCTAAGTGCTGAGCAAAGGCTACCTGGCAATGTGGGAGCCTAGAAGCTCTGATATCTGTGCCAAGCTCAGCTCAACCTACAGCAGTGAGCTGCCAGCGCAGGCATAAAGACTCCGCCCAGCATTTTTTTTTCTGTGCTTCCCGTACTTTGTACTTTATCTAACATCTTTGGGAGGTGTCTGTGTAGGTCAATTTCTTCCCGTGTTGAGGACAAATCGAGCCTCACCATTTCCCAAAGGTTCTGTTCAGGAGAGGTGAGCTGTCAGGGTGGTACTCAGCAAGCAGGGAAGGAGTCAACTCACGTTATCACTGCCTTGACATGGTACGGGTCAAGGAGTTATTCCCCTGTGTTCCTATTAAGGTAAGAGGTGGGCGCCTTGGAGAATTAGGACCTCACCCTTCCCTCTTGTCATTTGGCAAAAGCCTCATAACAATGCCCACAGAAAAACATCAGTCTCTCCATTTGATAATAGGGAAACTGAGGTTCATAAAGGGCATCTTAATCCTAGTTGAATCATGGAAACTGAAGTTCCCACTACCTTAGTTCCAGGCGCCAGACTGAGACTTAGCTGCCTCCAATAGAGTCTTACTGTCCCATTTCCCGACTCCCACTCTCACCCCTGTGCTGCTTGTTTGAGTGTCGATAACATTAACAATAGTTTTTTCCATAACGAAGATATAGGCTTTTCGGTTCCTTTTGTACTCCCCCCCCCTGCCCCCGCCTCGTTGTTTTGAATGTGCTGTTGTTTTCATTTGACACAAAGGCCTGTTTACGTTATTTTCTGAAACCAAGAGCAAAGGACAGAGTCACATCTTTACGACCTTTGGTAGCTTCTCTCTGACATCTTTACAACCTTTGATGCTTTCTCTCCAGATAGAGAGTGCCTAGGAGTCTAGCCTGGTTTATTTTTGGCAGTTTGTCAAAAGGAAAAAGGTGTGCCTAGGGATGCCCAGTATTTCTGCTCTGACTCCAGGAATGATTGATTGGGATTCTGAGAGGAGAGGAGAAATATCCCCTACCCCGCCCCATATCCACTGTTACCAAAGCTCAGGTTGTGTACGTGGCACAATTCTGCTTTACTCTGAGTGAGGCAATCAGCTTTTTGTTTTCTTCATCGTCGTCATCGTTGTTGTTTTGAGACAGGATCTCTCTGTGTATCCTTGGCTGTCCTGGACTCACTTTGTAGACCAGGCTGGCCTCGAACTCACAGCGAACCGCCTGCCTCTGCCTCCCAAGTGCTGGGATTAAAGGTGTGTGCCACCATGCCTGGCTGGGAATCAGCTGTAAAAGAAAGACCAACTTACATTACTAACCTATGCTTCAGAAATTAGGCAATACAAACTGGGAGACTATCTTTAATGATTTAAAAATAAGATGCCAGGCAACAGGTATTAGATAGATAAATTTATTAAATGAGCATGGGGAGAGAAGGAAAGGGGGGAGGGGTACCCCAGAGAGAGACAGAGGAAGAGAGGAAGAGAGAGGAAGAGAGGGAGGTAGGAAGAAGAGAGGTAAAAGAGAAAGCCAGGAAGAGGGTTTGTCCTTTCATAATCTTGGGTAGCACCACGCCCAGTGGGAGATAGGTGATGATATCACAGGTAGGTAGACTGAAGCAGAATCCTAACAAACCTGTTTGTCCTTTTAAATAAGAAATCTAGTATCTAGTAGTTTTAACTAGGGGATGAGTTGACCAATGAACTAACTAACGTGGCAGATTACTTTGGGCTAATGAGCTAATTGTCTGATTTCTAGCTATCAAGCTAACACCAGCTTAGCCATCACTGTGATCAGAGACCTGAGAAGGATAAAGTGTAACCTAAATGAATGCATGATCAATAAAAATGACAGAGACGACTAGTTATTCATACCCCAGCAAACAGACAGTTGTCCCTCTTGTCTTCTGTGGCAGCATGGCACCATGGGCATAGACAGTCTGGAATCAGGCCCAGAGGACAAGAGGTTGTTTCTGTGGAAGGAGAACATGGAAGAGATTGATCTGACCTCATATTCAGCAACGTGAGACAATGACTCTCCAGGTGTCCAGTTTGTCCACAGTCCAGGCTGAGCCCTAGCAGAGGGCAGAGATGCTGGGAGTTTTGCTCAGTGGTCAGAATACACTATCCAGGGTTGAAGTTACCTGCCATTGTGTCCAAACCTTTTTAGACCTTGGAGAACTATTGTTATGGTCTGGGAATCTCTGTCTTTTATAATTAATTTACACGTTAAATGCCATATTCAGGTGATCTATAACAAGCTTGAGGGTTAGAATATTGAGTTAAACCACACACCTTTAATCCCAGCCCTTGGGAGGCAGAGGCAGGCAGATCACCATGAGTTCAAGGACAGCCTGGTCTACAGAGTGAGTCCAGGACAGCCAAGGCTACACAGAGAAACCCTGTCTCAAAAAAAAAAAAAAAAAAAAAAAATATATATATATATATATATATATATATATATATATATATATATATGCATGCCAGTTTTGTATCTAGTTATCTGTTCTAAACTATACTTTGTATACATAAAATAGAATGTTATGATCTCATTCTATGTTTGACCTTGAAAATATAATTAATCACATTGGTTCTTAGCATGACTAAAAATACATTTTGAATATGTTAAAAGAACTTGATCATTTATAAGACCTTAACAATTCTAGAGTAGGAGCTTAGATTTTATCTCTGTTAGATTGGAGCCTTAAAATTTATAAACACAGTCCATAAAAAGAGAATAGAACAATTTCCTGTATGATTAATAACATCATACTTAGAAAATAAGGCTATTTATTAGGCAGTAGTTTAAGTTTTAACATTGTAAACAAATGAATGTGTTAATACAGCAGAACATTATTGAATAATTAAAAAACCCATATCAAACCTGTTAGCCAGAAAGCCTGTAGTTGAATCCAGGGTAGCTGGTGACAGGAGAAACAGCATTTATTTATTTGTCTTGGAATTAGTGAAGACATAAGTTAGAAACAAAAACATTTGGATCAGAGTAAGAACATAGCCTTGAAAATGTGAAAGTCAAAATTAGGTAACTATTGTAAAACCAAGAAGCTGTATTTGGAGTTCAGTAAAGATTTGATCAGGGTTGGTGACCGTATTCTCAATATCCGAAAACAAAGAAGGAGATTAGTCATGTTGTTGCTCTTAACAAAGATGGCAACTGCCCATGATTGTCCCTAACAAATATGGTGGCTAGTCACATGGTTACCCTTAAAGATGGTGCCGAGGGCAATAGCTCCACCTCCTCCACCCTGAACCAACATGGCGACTGCCACTGGCTGTGAGCAACCAGTGGCTGCCAGATTTTTAAAAATGATATTAGGCTCCCATGGTGTCTAGGTGCTGTAGCTGCCACTGCAGGGGCACAGTTGTATAGCAGGCGGCTTTGGATCTGGGAAAGCGCTGAGGCAGCCACAGCTGCTTGTTCCATGCTGTCCCCTTCCCAGCTCTGTGCAGCCCAAATGCTGCCAACAAGGCGGAGTTACTCAAACTGGGAGTAGGAGTCCCCTAGACGAGTCCCCAAAACCCCAAGAGCCCGAGGCTAGGGTCCTAGAACACGGGATGCAAGGGGTTGTTCCACAATCAGCATGGCAGGGCTGTCCAGCCAAGGTGCCTGCAGCAATCACCTACACGCAACCTGAACCTCAGGCTTGCCTGCTGCTGTCGGCACACGGCCCCCCGCAAAGTTGCCCACACATTTCTGTGCAGGCAAGACTGGCCAAGAGGCTGGAGTGACTCCAGAGTCTGGCCCAAGGCAGAGGGACCCAGGATTTGTCACACTCTGTGGTGGGCATTTGCTTACCAACAGTAGAAGGTCTGTAGGAAACTAAAGCGATTTCATGGCCTGGCTTTCAGATCACAGCCAGGCTACTCCGAGTGCCAGCCAGCGGAAGGACGCAGGGCCAGGGGCAGCTGTGAGGTACACTGTAAACAGCTCCACTGTCTGGGTCCCACAAGGTTTTAGGTGTCAGGAGGGCTGAGCAGCCTGTGACAGTTGAGCAGCAGAGGGAAGGCAGCAAGCATCCTTAGAGAAAGGAACTTGTTATAGACAGAGGACAATGGAATGGCCGTCTGGGTTTCGTATCCAAGTCATAGCACTAATTTAATGTTTTAAAAATAAGACGATAGGCAACAGATATTAGATGGATAAATTTATTAAATGAGAGTGGGGAGAGAAGGAAAGGGGGGAAGGGTACCCCACAGAGAGAGAGACAGAGACAGAGGAAGAGAGGGAGAGAGAGGAAGAGAGGGAGGTAAGAAGAAGAGAGGTAAGAGAGAGCCAGGAGGAGGATTGGTTCTTTTATAATCTTGGGTGGGGTCACGCCCAGAGGGAGGTAGGTGATGACATCACAGGTAGACAGACTGAGGCAGAATCCTAACACTGTCATCACTCTACAGGTGATGGGACCTGGGAGAATGGAGCCGGTAAATGAGGCTGATTAAAGTCTCATACAAAATCCATGTATACCCTAGGGGTTCAGCAAGGTCACCTGAGTAAAGTCCTCGTGAGTTCAAGCTGTATATAATCACAAGGGCATCCTGCACGTGGCGAAGGCATGTTTTTTGTTTTTGTTTTTTACAGAGGCCTATAAATACATTTAGTTGAATAACATCATCAAGCAATAACGAGGAATCTGAAATCAACTCCTTGTCTGCAACACCTGGGGGGAGCACAAAACCACATTCTAAAAAGAATTTGCTTTTTTGAAGAAACCGAGGTCACGGGACTCTTGTTTTCTTGGAGTATTCACACAAGCACTCAGAATTCTCACACAACTCCACTCCTGGACTGTGTTCCGATAAGAGACATGGATAGTGAAAATGATAACGCTATCGTTGCTTTGAGGATGTGTGAGCAGACCTTCACAGTCATACTTCCAATATGCACACATCAATTCTCTCTACCCAGCCACCTTTCCGTATCTCCAAACCCTCCTCATTGCCCTACTCAATGCCTGCAGTGTGTCCCCTTTTCAGCCCTATGAGCCCATACCTTTTCAATTGTTCAGTCATCCCCTAATATGACTGCCTTTCAGGGTGCCTGTTGTACTAACTAGGACATTAAAGGTTCCCGCTTACAATATATACCTGAGACATATCCAGATATAGTCTCTTCTCTAGGAAATGGATGTCACAGGTGCCTTTATGGTTTGAATAATCCACCAAAACCCACACTGCAACCTGTTAGGATTCTGCTCCAGTCTGCCTACCTGTGATGTCACTGCCTACTTGGCCCTGCACATGGCCCTGCCCAGTATATAAGGCCCACCCTGCCATGCCCTCTTTCACCTCTCTCTCCCTCTCACCCGTCTTATCTCCTCATCCTCTCTCTTCCTCTGTCTCTGTCTCTTTCTGGGGTACCATCCCCCTTTTCCTTCTCTCCCCTTGCTCATAAATAAACCTCATATAATCTAATATCTGTTACCTGGCATCTTATTTTTGAAATCATTAAATTTGCACTGAAACTGGGATTGTGGTATGCTGACCTCTGAGCAAAACTGCTCCCAGTGTCTTGCCCTCTGCTAGGGCCCAGCTTGTCTGTGGACAAACCGGACACCCAGAGAGCCATTGTCTCACGTTGCTGAATACGAGGTGAGGTCAGTCTCTTCCATGTTCTCCTTCCACAGAAACAGCCTCTCGCCCTCTGGGCCTGATTCCAGACTGTCTCTGCCCATGGTGCCATGCTGCCAGGGGAGACAACAGGGACAACTGTCTATTTACTAGGATACGACTGACTAGTCATCTCTGTCATTTTTATTGATACGTAAATTCATTTATCCTTCTCAGGTCTCTGATCACATTGATGGCTAAGCTGATGTTAGCTTGATAGCTAGAAAACAAACAATTAGCTCGTTAATCTACAATGTTAGTTCATTAGCTAGTGAAAACTACTAAGTACTAGATCTCTTGTTTAGAAGGGCAAATAGGTTTGTCTTACGCACAGACCTCTGGTTAAAGATAAACAGGCTTCAGACCTTCCCAGTTCTCTGCACATGCAGGAGACCAAACTTTAAGCCTCACTTGTAGAGCTACTGTCATTTCTAGATACAGTCTACCTTGCTACCAGACTTGCTTTTATCATTCTTTTATCTAAAGGACAGTGACTGTTCATAGAAAGTTCACCTATCAGAAGTTTAAATTTAAAAAGAGAGCTTCCAAGAAAGTGTTTGAGGGTCTAAGAAGGTGTTTTATGGGTGTTGGAGGGTCTGAAAGGTGTTTTGTGAATGTTAGAAGGTCTAAAAGGTGTTTTAAGTTGATAAATGCAAGTTATTTCTTCCTCTTGCTATCCTGTTCCTATGCTATTGCTCTATTAACTGTTCAGAGTGTTGACACTGATCAATGGAACACTAATTTATTAGTCTAACTGTGGTTTAAAAAAACATTCCACTATACAATCCTATCATAGTTCCAAGCTCAAGATTTTAAATTTAATTTGTTCGTCTTTTTCTTAAAATGTCTCTTTTTGTGCTAGAATTATATATCTTCAGTCTTTTGGACAGACATCTTTCATGATGCGTATTGATGCTGAAAAGCAAGATCAAGTAAGCCTTTGCCCTTCTGCTCTACAGGAGATTTCTGTCGTTCTGATGTTACTGTCTCACAAACAGCAGGAAGATCCATAAGGCTTCTACCTTTCCTAAGCTCATCTCGAAGAACAGTCATGCTTTTAGCATAAAGTTTTCTCCCAAGCCTCTACTGTGCTATATGTCTACTGCTTTGGATTCTTGTAAACTAAAGAAATCCACCTCTCAGGTTCAATGACACACAGATAATACTGTCAATAAACAGCCTAAGTTTCCCACCTATCTCCTACTTCTGAGAGTAGGATTCTTCCTTTTTTTTGAGTGTTTTTGGTACTCTCCTCCCTAACTACCTAACTGCCACCTTTCTTCACCCAACACTGGCTGATTAAATGAATTCTCACTTTTTATTCAAGTAAACCTTAGAGAGACCATCTGAGAGCGTCGGCACCTCTCTGGTTCACTAGCAGTGGAGGTACCTAATCCCGGCGGGCTAGTATGACTGTGGCAGTCCTGCTTCCTGACCTACAACTAGGACTCTTCCCATTGGGTGAGACCACTGACACAGCTCTTTTCAGACACCACTGACAGCTGCCCACTGCTGCCCACCGCCTCCTACCACTGCCCACCACTGCCACAAATCCTAGTACTGGGTGAGTCCCTTAGCCAGCTCATCTGCCAAACTACACTCTTATGGTTGCTGAGCAGTTCTGAAGAGTTGATGTAACAGTGTGTACCTGTCTTTTGAGTCACAGTCCGTTTCTGGGGATGCCCTAACAGATTACTGACTTCACCTGCCCATGAGAAACTGTCCATTTGCTGCTATTCCAGGCTCCTCTGGGGGGCCTTCTGGAGAATTTCAAATCCCTGTGCCCACATTAAGGCCTTCTAACCTTACACACATCTGCAACCAAACTTAGATTGATCCAAAGATCCAAAACTAAACTTTCAATTACCACTAGTAATGGGATAAAATGGAAGGAAGTTCCTCATATTCAAACCTCTTCTTTGCTCTCCTAAAAGTTTCAAACATTGTCTCTTTCCTCATTTCCAAGCCTTTTCTCTTTGCTCTCCTAACACCTAAAGAGAATTTTCTCCCTAACTTTGTCTTCTGGACATACATGTTCCAGTATCCTGCCAGACTTCTTACATCCAGGGCATCATCAAAGCATCTGCCCACAGCTGCTCCACTCCAACCTCACAGAGAGTGTCAGCTGGACCTGCATTGCCCTTCCCAGCTGCAGATGTTCTCAGACCCTGGACAGCAAATGCAACAGCCTGTTCTTCCAGAACCTGGCCTACATTTCAGCCTTTCAACCCCCTGTGACTGCCTTATCATCAGCAGGAAGCAGTCAAAGACATTGATTACTTCACCCCTTATCCATTTACAAAAGGCTGAGATGGTGTGCTCCACCTTCTCTCTGAACTTTCAGAACAGAGCTTTTTTATTCTCCTTTACCATATAATCGGGACATTTTGTTGCCCTTGCTTTTTCTCTCTCTTTTCCCCTTACATGGCAGCCAAAACTACTTCCAATGAACCTACATTTATATATTTTAACTTATCTTACATAAAAAACAATCCAACGTCCTCATTTTCAATTACCAGAAAAGGGAGGAATGTTAGGATTCTGCCCCAGTCTGCCTACCTGTGATGTTATAGTCTACCTGCCATTGGGCATGGCTCTGGCCAGTGTATAAAAGGGCAGATCCACCCTGCCCTTCCCTCTTTCGCCTCTCTCTCTCTCTCCCCCTCCCCCCCCCCCCCTCTCTCTCTCTCTCTCTCTCTCTCTCTCTCTCTCTCTCTCTCTCTCTCTCTCTCTCTCTCTCTCTCGTACCCCTTCCTCCTCCCATTTCCTTCTCTCCTCATGCTCATATAATAAACCTCATATAATCTAATATCTGCTGCCTAGTATCTTAGTTTTTAAATCATTAAGCAATGTAATTGATTGATTAAATAAACAGACTGAGCTAATTGGCAATGAAGCTGTAATATATAAATGCAGATCTATTGGAAGCAGCACGGAATGAGGAAGGGTAGGGGGAGTGCACACTGGGGGTGGGGGCGAGGTGGAAGGGGGAGTGCACACTGGGGGTGGGGGAAGGGAAGGGGAATGCACACTGGGGGTGGGGGCAAGGTGGAAGGGGAGAGGGTAGAGAGGTGGCAAAAAAGAGGGACCCTGCAACCAAAGTGTCTGGTTTATATAATGTATCTCTGGGAGGGGGGAAGCCTTGCCCCTAAATAGAGGGCAGGCCATGCCAACCACACCCTGCAGCAGCACCTAACAACCCAGCCCTTTGTTGATAATAAATGGATAACGGGAGCAGACATCTGGTGTTTTGACAGTTTCAGGTGATCAGTAGGATGGTGACAGGAGCCCAGAAGGCTGAAGCGCTGTCCAAGTGTGGGAAAAGTAGGCTATTGCGTTTGTTGTTCAGGATCTGAGAGACCATCTGTGGCTAAGACCCTGCAGGTCTGTCTGGTACAGTCTGTGAGGTTTAGGCTGCAGCACCTACGTTCTGGATGCAGCACCTGGCAGGATGCTGGGACATATACATGTTAAGAGCAGAAGACAAAGTTAGGGAGTTTACATTTGAAACTTTTAATCCCATGGTCTTGGTAGCTGAGGAGTCCCAAACCTGGGGGATGGGGGATGAATCCCACCTTCTGAAGTAGAAAATGCTTATCTGGAGTGTGACCTGTGGATTTGAGTGGATCTCCTGAAGCTTACAAGAATCTTTTTAAGTTAGACAATTTAATATCTGATCAATTTTAAAGCTCTGAATAGTCTAAACACAACAGTAACACAGTGGGGGAAGAGTTTTTATGTACTTTAAAGCACTTTCTCACTCTCAAACACTTCTTAGATCCTCAGACCTTACATAAACTTTACACTTTCCTGAAAAGGCAGCTGAAGCCTTGGTTTTTGTTGTTAAACTCATCTTCAGAGTCTTCAGAGACCTGAGAAAGATAAATTACTGCAGGAAGCATAACCCAAGTGGCCTAAGTATTAACCAATATGTCAGAGGCTTACCTATTATCCATCCAGATAGCCTTCTCAGCAGGCTCCTGTGGTATCACTGGATTCATTCTGGGCACAGATCTTAGGGCAGCATTGCAGCATCAGTCCTGGCCCAGCAAATCTGAGAGGTCTTTCCATGGAAGAGGACTTTGGGAGGATGACTGACCTTATTTTGTCTAGGCAAACTAGGGCAGTCAACTCTCCAGGTGTTCATATTTCAGGCAGAGCCTTTACAGTGGGCCAGTTGGGGCAGTATCACAGTCCAGGTGGAATCATCTCTGGTTGCTTCCAAGTCTTCTTAGAGGCCTTGGGGGTCACCGCTAGAAGCTGGGGTCCCTGTCACATTGTTGTACGCGGTTTCACAAAACCTCAAGATCACTAGGAGCCGATTCTGATGCAAGCACACAAGGGTCTTTATTCCTGGCTTAAGCCAGGCTCGCACTGTCACCAAGGCAGCAGATCATGCATGAGTCCCGAGCACAGGTAGGGAAAAGTTTTTATAGATTGTAATAAGCAAGCAAGCAAGTAAGTAAGTGGATTTCTAGCCTGGCAAGCATCTCATCGGTTAATGTGTGTCGCAAGATGTTGCCCTTTGAACTGATTGGAACAAGTCCAGTGCCAAACCACAAGGGAGCATCTTCTTTAGAAGATCTAAGGAATAACATTTTGGGGATCTGGGGGAGCATCTGGACTTTCAGCACTTTTCTGTTTGCCATCTGATTGGTTATTTTAGAACTCTGTGCCAAGTGTTTCTTCTGTGGCTCTGTTCTTGATCTGGAGTTCAGGAGTAGGTCACCCAAATACAGAAATGGAAATTTTAAGCAAAATGGAGTTAATTTGGTCTGTCAACCTTAAGGCTTTTTTTTTTTTACTAAGCATTTAAATGCACTTATTCTACAGTTTCTCTGACAGGTTTGAGGACCATCAACCATCATCTACAAGTATAGCTAATCTAAACAAATGGTAGCTCCAGGTGAGGGGGTTGGTTCAGTCCTCAGGAATGCCAGGAATATGGATGCTTTCCTTGGAGGGGCAGGGTTGGAAAGAGCAAGTAGGATTTGCTGGACCACTTCCAGGAGAGGGAGGAGTAAGAGCATGCTTTTGAAAAACCTGGACAGATGCAGTTTGGAAAAAAATCAGGCATTCAGTGGCAATCCTGTCTCCCAGCCTCTGCCAAATCACAAGAATATAGAAGTGGCACCCCAATTCCATATCCTGAGATTGCTTAGTTTGTTGAGGTATACCTACAAATGCAAGATTAACTCAGAACAAAGGCCTGGCTTTGTTTGTTCTGGAGAACTCGTTCTTGCATGGCAGTGTCATTTAAAAAATGTGACTCCATCTATGGTATTCAGTTCCAGGAATAGAACATACACTAAAACAAGCTCCTTCCTATTCTTACATTTTATGGATTTCTAGCTATATTAAATCAACAAAAAGGTATCGAACACCTATTGGGATCAAGTACTGGGCATGAGATGGGGAGGATGGGTGTGATGCAGTCCCTTTCTCAAACAACTCTTTCTATAGCAAGGCAGGGAGTGCTAGAAGATGGCTGTCTTTGAAATTAAACTGGCAAAATCAAGGCATAGCACAGGGATGGAGTGATCAGTTCTGGCCAGTTGCTTGGTTAAGTAAAACCCCAACTGAACTTGAGAGATGAACTAAAATGTTTAGCCAAGAAGCAAGGAGCTTTCTAGACAGAAGGAACACTGCATCTGGATGAGCAGAGAGAACGTGGATGGACTTGGTCATGCTGGGGAAGGACGCACACAGACCCAGGCAGTCACTTAGCTGTTCTTTTAGTCAGCAAGGACCCACGCAACAATGAGAACTTAAACAACCTGTCATCATCTGGAAAGCCAGAGCTCAGGATGCAGAGTGGTCGTGGCTTTGCCCCAGGGCCTCTCTCTAGCTTGAAGATGACCTTCAGCTTGTCCTCACATGGCCTCTGCTCTGCTCACAAGCATCAGTCTTACGGGGTTTGTTCCCATCATTATGATGTCATTATTTAATCTTAATTACCTCCATAAAAGCTCCATTTCTGCATTAGGTCCCTGTGCTGCTGGAAAATGGTGAGCCAGAAGGGCTGCCACAACTCTGGTGCCCTTGGCTCAGTTGCCTCACCACAAGACAGTTGCCAGTCTTCACTCAGAGTCTAAGGTTTGGTTTTTGATTCGTTCTGTGGGACTAAGCTTGGTGTCCTGGCCATGCTATATCTCTGAGATATCTGTCACTGCTGCAGATTTGGACACTTCGCATTCAGTCCTTGCTAGCCAGCTAGTTTGTTTGTTATTATTTTGTGATGTATTTGGGTTGTTGGGTTTGGTCTTGGTTTTTCGGTTTTTTGTTTTGTTTTGTTTTTCTTGTTTGTGTTTGAGACAGTCTTGTGTATCCCAGGCTGGCCTTGAACTGGTTTTGTAGCTGAGGATGATGTTTTCTGGTCCTCCTGCTTCTACCTCCTGAGTGCTGAGGTTACAGTCATGTACCACACACCTGGTCTGGGCAGTGCTGGAAGGTGAGCCCTGAGTTCTGCAGGGTGCCATATGACAGACGACCCAGCAGTGCCCCAGACTCTTATGTTTGGATCATGGAGTAAAATATGAGAAGTCACTGGAAACAGATAGACTCTATTAGAAAACACAGCCAACACTGGCTATGCTTTGATACTTTACAAGAACACCAGTTTTTCATGATCTGAAGATCTTTCTTCATAATGTTAGATACACCAGGCTCCACTATAATTTTAACTTAATTGTCATATTTATTGAGTTTTGTACTGCTTGCCAATAAGAGTGCCTGGAAGTCCCAAGCATATTATATATGCTTTAACTTTTTCTTTTCACAGCCCTGAGATGGCCCAGCAGGTAACAGCGCTGCCATGACTGCTGACGTGAGTTCCAGCCCCAGGACTCAGTGGGAAAAAGAACCTACTCCCTCAGCATGTCCTCTCACCGCCACAGGGAGCCAAGGCAGCTACACTCACACACACATGCACGTGCATATTAAATAACTAAAGTATAATGTTTTAATTAAAAGTGTTTTCCCAAAAGAGAATTTTAAGAGGTTTGATGTTAGCCTAAGCACCTTTCTAGCCCATGGCATATGGCCTGTGGCAGATCATTGAAGAAATTCTCCAACAGTAGCACGCTAACTTGAGACTCCCTGAAGAACAGAACTCATGCCCAGTGGTTCATTTGTATATTCTCAAACTTGTCCGGTTTTCTTAGGTATGTTGACTAAGTTTAGTTCAGCCATATTTTAAAAATGGCTTATTGTTAGCCTTAAAATTTCACTCCAGAACGCAATAGAAACCCAACAAAGATCTTAAGTGATCATTATTCTCAGTAATACAAAAATGCCATGTGAAATGCCACCCACTTCTAGATGAATATATTTGTGCATTATATTAAATGTACCATGTGACACATCCTCTAATTTTGTTTCCATGCAATTTCACACTATTAAAGTCATTTATAAAAATGCTCAATTATAGTTTAGGTCAGGACGAACATTGGAGGAGGGAGAGGAGGGAGTGAGGGAGGGATTGAAGAGGGAGGGAGAGAGGGAGAGAGGGAAGAGGGAGGGAGAGAGGGAAAGGGAGAGAGAGAGCGAGCACATTGGGTTTAAAAGGCAAGATTTGCTAACAAGATTTGAATTTATAGCCAAATTTCCAGCTTCTTATAATCTTACCACAAACATCCTTTGGGCAAAGCAGAAGGGCTGAGGAGGAGGGATTCAGTGTTTCAGTTCTGAGACTGCACAGGGCCTTAGCAACTGCAGTAACATCAGGAGTCCCAGTTACCGTGCCCTTCCTGCAGACTGTTAAAGGTAAAGCATGCACCAGGCCTTTAGCACACACCTAAAATGGCCTCCTCCTCCCCTACACACCAGCAAACAATGCTGTACAGCTCAAAAGTGTGCTTCAACTTTGGGGATAAACTATTGATTGGAATGTTTTGAAAGTCATGTGTCTGGGTGTTTTGCCTTCATGTGTCTGTGTCCATGTATAGCCCTGGTGCCTATAGAGGCTACAAGATGGCATCTGGTCCTCTGGAACTGGAGATACAGACTGGGTGCTGGGAATCAAACTTGGGTTCTTTAAAAAAGCAGCCTGAGCAGGGCATGGTGGTGCACACCTTTAATCCCAGCACTTGGGAGGCAGAGGAAGCAGGATCTCTGTGAGTTCGAGACCAGCCTGGTCTACAAAGTGAGTCTAGGACAGCAAAGGCTACACAGAGAAACCCTGTCTCAAGGGAAGAAAGAGAAAAGAAAAGAAAAGAAAAGAAAAGAAAAGAAAAGAAAAGAAAAGAAAAGAAAAAAGAAAAGAAAAGAAAACAACGAAAAAGCAGCCTGTGCTCTTAACCACTGAGCTGTCTTCCCAGGCCTTGTTGACTGGAATTTTGCAGACAGTATAACTATGTGTAGACAATGTAATCGCAGCTACAGACTTGATTGTATAAAACATAAGATGCTTCCCTCCAAAATTTACAATCCAGCAACAAAGACAGGCTGACACATTCCCTCCTCA
This sequence comes from Acomys percivali, assembly GCA_907169655.1. Classification (NCBI taxonomy): domain Eukaryota; kingdom Metazoa; phylum Chordata; class Mammalia; order Rodentia; family Muridae; genus Acomys; species Acomys percivali. The sequence goes on along the minus strand of CAJRSG010002426.1, from coordinate 2,550,224 downwards.
ACAGCTCTAACTAGGGAGGTCAGGTGCGAGTCTGTGATGTGAATGGAAGCTGTGTGGAAATCAGAGAGGCGGTGAGGCTCCATTCTTAGATACAGATTTCCTTGAGTATTACCTTGACTGTGGTTTTGATGAAAACAACCAACACTCTGGATCTGTAAAATAATTTTATATCTGGAATACACACAATTTCATAACACTACCAGCACTCTGCCAGTCACCTCATCCTATTCTTGAGTTCTAGGAGTGGGTCCTATGGTCGCCTTCATTTGTAGTTAATGAAATGGAGTTTAGAGAACTGGCTTGCTCTATTCCAGCAGCTGGAATGCAGCAGGCCAAGACAGCAGTCCACATCTGTCCAGTTATGGTGCTTCCCACAATCAAAGGAGAAAATCTGCTTTATAGATGAAAAATGGAGGGAAAGTGAAATGACATTCTTACTTTCCTATCATGGAATTCTTGAGAGATAAAGTAAGAAAGGTTAAGAGAAAGAAAGAAAGAAAGAAAGAAAGAAAGAAAGAAAGAAAGAAAGAAAGAAAGAA
>CAJRSG010002426.1:2530973-2544728 GCA_907169655.1 Acomys percivali | reverse complement strand
TTATTATACTCACAGGGAAGGACTTTCCTCTTTTCCCTTATTTTATGCTTGAGACATAAAGTGTAGCCACTGGGTCATACATTATAATTGCTGTGCCTTTCATCGGGAAGAAGAATGCAAGCATAAAGCTTTCCTGTTCGGGTAATTTCTATAATTTTATGTGTAGAATTAATAAGGCCCTTGGTATAATTCATATGTACAGATTGCACCCACAATACCATCAACATAAGCCTTTCTCAGAACGAATCGTCACTGAAGCACCAACCCAGATAACAGAATTAGTTATTAACTCTTCAGGCCGCCTTTACATTTCCTTTATGCTGTGTTTTGCACACGCACAGTAATATTGTGCCATTTTTACCAGCTAGTTAAGATTCCTTTGTACAAACAGTAACTGAATATATTCATGTCAAAGATAATCATTCTTTTAAAAGGTTTCTTTGTCAGGTATTCATTAAAGTAGGATTCACATCAAAATGATCGTCACTAATATAGGGCAAACACCTTCCCCATTTGGCAGGTTTACATTTTTTATTAATTTCATTAGCATGATATCAAATCCTCAGCTGGTGTCATGTCCCCAAGGCAGCACAAAGGTTTGCTTTACACAATACAGAGCCGCACCGTGAAATAACCACCAGAGAGAGTGTGTTCATGGCTGCTTCTGACATGAACATTTGGGAACACCTATTTGCACTTCTTTATAAACGATGCTTCCATTTCCTTAATTCTGATTTTCATAAATTCCTTAATTATCTAATTTAACGCTTCTCCCCAGCTGATTTCACCACTCTGAGCTACATGAAGCCCTGACATTTTGCTTCAAGGCAGGAGGTAATGGAATAAATACAGCACCAGCTATGCCCCCCACCATCAGATATGTGGGTGCTGGGGAGCACTGAAATGCATAGCGTGGGTGACAGAACTTCACAAAGGCGCCTACACACAGCCCTGCCCTTCAGAGGGCAAGGAACACATCATCTTGCCCTGTTGCAAAGCAGTTCACAATATCCTCTAATTTCTCAAGGCAGGCTTCTGCATACTCCACTTTCCCCCTACATCTGATAGGGGTGATGGATTTTTTTTTGGGAGAGATGATTTGATCCTAGGCAGTGGGAGGGAAAACAGCAAAGGCAGGCATTGCGGCCACAGCTGTAAATACCTTTACTTTTTCTGGAAGAATAAAGTGAGACTAAAGACGCTGTACCTGTGCTCATACAGACATGGAAGGTCATTAAATTATCACAGTATAAATTTTGCTGTGGGGCGTGGTGGTGAGCGGCTCAGGCAGAAAGAAGTCAGCAATCTCGCTCTGTGTCTTGCTGTGTGGGTTTGCCCGGCTTTAAGTGATTGTGGGCTTTGTTTGTTTTTGTTTTATTTTATTTTGCTGGCTAACCAAAACATGTAGCTGAAGTGAGACTTGACTTTCAAAATTGTAACTTGACATTTTGCAAACTTAGAGTCACTTCTCACAACAGTATGGGATACATCATAGCATCATCAGTCTGTGGAGCGCATTTTTTTTTATACCCGAGAACCACCAGTCTTCATCCACTGAGGGAAGAATTTCTGTCCTCTTCTTCTATTCATGCTTCTTTTCTTTTGTGTTAATAACATTAAAATCATGCTTTGATCTAGATAGTAGAGTGTAAAGTAGCAGACCCTAAGCGTCACCATAATCCAATTCTGCAGCATTTTATCACCCTAAAGAAATTTCCACATTTACCCAGCGGTTGCTGCACAAAACTCTCTTCCCTCGTTCCTGGCTGACAGCCTCTGCTTTGCTTCCCACCTCTCTGTGCTGCCTATTGTTGGTGTTTCATATAAACAGAGTAATACAGTGTGTATTCTTCAGATTTGATCTTTCGGTTAGTGTGGCGCGTTGTGGGGATCATGTTTGTGTTTATTTTACACTAGTGGCTCATTCCTACTGCACTGGAGTTCAGTCTGATCAATAACCTGATATACATTGTTTGAAAACACTCAAACATTATTTTTAAAACCGTTAATGATCTGATGTGGTAGCAGACACCTTTAATACTAGCACTCAGGAGGCAGAGGCAGGTAAACCTTTGTGAGTTCAAGGCCAGCCTGGTCTATATGCTGAGTTACATCCAAGGCTGTATAGTGAGACCTTGTTTTTTTTTTAAAAAAAATAAAATCCCATTATTGAAGAACTAGAGAGTTGGCTATGTGATTGATAACGCCTGACGGCGTTCCAGAGGACCTGACTTTGATTGATGATGCCGGACGGTGGTCCAGAGGCCCTGAGTTTGGTTCCCAAAACCCATGGCAGTTCACAGATACCTGTCCTCCCAGCTCTAAGGACTCCAGCACCCTCTTCTGGCCTCCTTTGGCACCTGCACATTCATGGCATTCAGCCACACAAACTGAAAAATATACATAGTCTTAAAGTCTTAAAGAGTCACTAGTGAAAAGTAGAGAGATTCATTTTTCTACAGGCAACCTCAACCTCATGGAAAACACCACAGCTCAACATTACTCACACCAGAGTTGAATTTTATGAGGCCTTCTTTGGGGCTTGTCAGGGAGTGTCTACACTGTAGATGTCACTGAAAAGTGGCAAAAGGAATAGAGTGTGGCACTATGACTCACTGGAGTGACTGCAAGTCATTTAAATCTGGCATTCTTTCTCCTGAAGCTAAAAACTATTTTTCAAAAAATCATTCTAAATTTTAGAACCTAAGATAGTTGAGAATTAATAAACTTAGAAATTAATGGAGACACCTGGCTTGATTGTATAAAATTTATTAACTTTTGTCTAAAGAGCAGAGAGAACTGTTAAGACCATTTCCTGTCCCTTCAAATCATCCCCTGTGGAAATATGGTTCACAAACTCCACAGTGGATTAGCCTGTCTACACTGCCTGTAAAAATAACACACTCTAGACACGGGTACCCAGACCTACTCTGGAATACTATTGGAAATATGTACTTAAAACTCACATTTATTGAATTTGGGTTTTGACAGTTTCATATGTGTATAAAGTGCAATCTGATCTAATCTCTTGTACCCCTGGAGCACCCCCCCTCCTCGTAAGTCCCTCCCTCACATTCACTTGGGTTTTTTCCTTTGTTTTGTTGTCTGTTTTGGGAGCCACTGAGTGTAACTGGGGTCACTGTGTGCCCATGGCTTTGGAACAGTTCCGCAGAACCCGGTGGGCTCTTCAGTGAGCACACAACTAAAGGCAATGAGGGAGCCTCCTCCCGAAGTCATCAGGGTCCAGTGTTCACACAGCGAAGTAGGGCCCTCTGACCAACCTCCTCCATCTCTGATCGACTGCGGTGGGCCCGTCGCAGGCAGCTGTGACTTCACTGGCCGTCCACTTCAGGGAGACAGCATTTCGCTGCCTCGCTCTTCCATTCTTTCTACCCTCTCTTCTGAGCTTCTCCCACTTTTCTGCAATGAGTGGACATGTGTAGCTAGCCGTTCAAGGTGCTAAGAATTAATGATGGCACTTTCTTCGCCCAAGGCCCAGGGGTCGTCAAGAAGGAGGAGGCAAAAAGATTCAAAGAGCCAAAGGCAGTAGCAACTGTAATGAAATAGTGTTTTCTGAAACAGTGCATTGCTTATATGAACTGACAGCAGATGTGACCGCATGCGCAAGACCTAAACATGGGCAAGCCAGAGGAAAGCTCAAAACCTCAGCATGGATACAGAGTCATTGGCAATTGACAACTGCTGGGAGGCATTGGTTTTCTTTAGGAACGCTGTCCCTTCTAGGCCACCGTCATCCAGTAGATGGCGCTCCATTTATTCACTTACCAACAATACAGAGAGAGAGAGGGTAGAGGAGAGGAGAGGGAAAAAGGGAAGTAGGGAAGGAAGGAGGAAGGGAGGGAGGGAGGGAGGGAGGGAGGGAGGGAGGGAGGGAGGGAGGGGGAGATTGGAAGGGAACTGTGGTAGTGGAGACAAGGCAGGAGTTGTGTAGATGAACTTGATAAAAAGACATTAAAGTATGCCTGATTCCCAGTCATTAAAGTGAACATAAAAAGAAGATGAAGAAGAAGAAGAAGAAGAAGAAGAAGAAGAAGAAGAAGAAGAAGAAGAAGAAGAAGAAGAAGAAGAAGAAGAAGAAGAAAACCAGTGTGAGTGCCCAGTCCTATGTGGGACATTTGTACTGCTAATAAGTGGCCTCAGTGGCCTCAAATTCTAACATTCGTCTGAATCATCATCTGAGGATTTGTTAAAAATTAGGCTACCATATTCAATTCTCAAGTGTTTCCGATTTGATTGGTCCAGTCTAGAAGGGAGCCTCAGAATTTACCGAACGAAGTTCCTGATGATGTGGGTGACACACTACATTGATTCCAAAATAACTGTCCCTGAGCCATACTTAAGACCTTATAATAAGCCAGATCAAACACTTCTCTATCTGTCCCTCACTGTATAATCTTCAATAATTTCCACAATTTTAATGAAATAATATTTTAATCTAAGAGTCAATAAAGGACTGGGTGTTGTGATCCAAGCCTGAAATCCCAACAATTAGAAGGAAGACACAGGAAAAGCACCATAATTTTGAGGCCAGCCTGGCCTCATGGCAAGTTCAAGGCTAGCCAGGGCTACATAACAAGGCCTTGCCTCAAAAAAAAAAGCCAAAAAGTAAAAAGTAAAAGTAAAAGTTAAGGGGCTAGAAAGATGGCTCAGGGGTCAAGAGCACTGGCTAGTCTTCCAGAGGACCCAGATTCCATTTCCTGCACCCACAAGGTTGCTCACAACACTCTGTAACTCCAGTGCCAGTGGACTTAGTGCCGTCTTCTGCCTACTGCAGGCACTGCACATAGATGGTGCAGACATATACGCAGACAAAATACCTATACACATAAAATAAGATTTTTTAAAAAGAAAGAAAAACTAAATGTTACGGACCTAAAACCAATACATTAAAAACATTTTTAAAACATTATTTTCATTTCTTATTATTTCATTACTATAAATCTCACCAAGATCTATGGCTAGGACATAGAAAATAAACATTTAATCTTGTCTGTATTATTTTAAAACTTAAAGTCATAACTTATTCATAAAAATAGAACATTATGTATACTTACATTGTATTTCTTTTGTCTTTCTGTTGTACATGTTTGCAAGTTTATTGTTTAAACAATGGGAAAAAAGCGAATGAAGCACTTGAAAAATTATTGTTTTTATTTGAGTTTCAATTAAAAAACTGATTCAGGGGTACAGCCTGCTGGATGTTCCTGATATTGCAAAGGGGAAAATTAAGCATTTATCATTTAATATAGTGTCATGAAAATTACTTGTCTTAAAAGCATCCTGATCATGACTGTAAATAAGGAACAACATAAACTTTGAGGGGTTCAAGATTTCTCTAGTTTTATGGCTATCCTTTATGAGATTTTGGACAAGTATTCAACCTTTGAATAGAAAATGTTTTTAAATCATACTTTGTTTTTGTGGTTGTGGCCACATGGCACACATGGAGAGATAAAAAGACAAATAAGTCTGTGGAGTTGGTTCCTTCCTCCCACTTTTCACATGTGTTCATATTCAGACTTAGGTCACCAGGCTTGCCCTAGAGCAAGCACCTTGATCAACCCAGCCCTCTCACTGGCCCTTGAGCAGAACATTGTTGAGAGAAATGCTAAGGAAAGAATACTTTTCTGTCCCCTTAAATCACGATGGCCCATGTGGTTCTCAGCCTCTTTGTGCCTAAGACTAACTGTGATATTGGTCAGAATGTGGTCTCTTGGACCTGGAGATTCTGAAGTCTTGAGCAGTTACCCAATCTTTGGGTTCCTCCTCTATATAATGGACTAACACTACGATTTCCACCCATAATTTAGAACATCATTAACTTCCCAGCATAATCCTGAGCTCATGGTAAGAACCTACAGTTTGGCATGTTTACATGCATGCATACATACATACATATCTGTGTTTGTGTATGCATATGCATAACTACAAATAAGATGGACATCATCAATCATCTTCCTATATAACTTGTCCTAAGGATTCTGCTTTGAGGAAAAATGTATCAGGGTATGCACGGACTTTGTATTAAGGCTTCTCTGCGTTTTTGTCCTTTGATAGTTCTGTGCTCTTATGAAGTAAGAAATTGGGCACTAATAAGGTTATATAATTTCTGTAGGTGCTAAGGCTGAAGGGTAGCATCCTAGGTGAATATCTTACCACAAGACAAGCCTAGTCTCAGTGTCCACAAACAGTTACTTTCTTGGTGAACTGGAAGAAGACATTTATGGACTAATTCATATTCATGATAAGCAACAGGAAATATGATCACATTAATGTTAAGTCCCCAAACCATGATAACTTTGGGCACCAGCTACGCTTAGAAAATCTTATCCTTTCTGCCCAAGGTGCCAGCTCAGCACAGCAGCAGCTCCCCTGCTGTGACACAGGCTGGGCTGAGTGCTCAGGTCCACCCTAGGCACCAGCTCACCTCAACGAGCAGTTCTGCCCAAGACACTAACTCAGCTCAGCGGGCAGTTCTGGGGCACTGACACAGATTCAGCCCAGAGGCCCTAGCTGGACTTGCCGGGCAGATTAGACCCAGAGTCTCTACCTGAGCTGTGTGCACAGGCTCAGCGGCCCAAAGCTCTAGCTGGACTATCCACGCAGTATAGGCCCAGAGTCCCGGGCTGATTTCGGTGTTCAGTGTGGGTCCATAGTCCCTGGCTGAGCTCGGTGCACAATTCCACCCCAGAGACTCGGGTGGAGCTCAGCGTGCAGTTTGGGGCCAGAGTCCCTAACTGTGCTTGGCAGACAGATTGGGCCCAGAGACTCTAATGGAACTTTTAGCATAGTCCAGGCTCTAAGACTCTGGTTGGACACAGTGTGCAGTTTGAATCCAGAATTCCTGGCTGAGCTTGGCGGACGGTTCGGGCCTTGAGTCAATAACTGACTACAGCATGCACTTTGGGCCAAACCCCCCTAGCAGAGCTTGGTGTGCAGTTCCAGCCCAAAAATTCTGGCTGGACCCTGTGTGCATTTTGGGCCAAGAATCCCTAGCGGAGCTCAGCAGACGGTTCAGGCCCTGAGATTCTAGCTGAGCTCGGTGCATGGTTCGGACCCAGTGTCCATGGCTGGACTTGGCAGGGAACTCAGAAGGCTGTGAATACCTTGGCCTGACCCAACACTCATCCAGAGACCCAGGACAGCGTAAAAGCATACGCAAAAAAACCCAAAACAACATGGCGTCTCCAGTTTCCAGCTATCCCAAAGAAAACAAACCAGAGAACTCAAATACAACGGAAATACAAGAAAATGACCTCAAACCCCTAATAAGGAGCATATTAATGGAGGAAACAAATAAAATTCATAATCAAATGCAGGAAGACGCAGCCAAAAAGGTGAGAGACATAAAAGAAGCACATAGAGTGGAACTGGAAAAATTTCAGGAAAATGCAAACAACCAGATGAAAGAAATAAATAAAACGGTTCAAGCTCTGAAGACCTATAAAGAGGCAATGGAAGAAACTCAGGAATATACAAACAATCAGATGAAAGAAATAAAAAAATCAGTTCAAGATCTGAAGACTGAAATGGATTCAATGATAAACACACAGACAGAAGAAAAACGAGAATGTGAGACATCAGAGAAGAAGGCGAGCAACACAGAGGTGAGCTTTTCTAACAGAATCCAAGAGACAGAAGAACGAATCTCAGGTCTAGAAGATACAATCACAGATCTTGAAGCAACCATTAAAGAAAAAGCCAAATCTGGAAAACTCCTGACACAAAACATCCAAGAAATTAAGGACACAATGAAAAGAAGAAATCTGAGGATAATAGGCATTGAAGAAAGAGAAGATATCAGACTCCAAGGCCCAGAAAATATTCTCAACAAAATCATAGAAGAAAATTTCCCCAACCTAAAGAAAGAGATGCCTATAAACATACAAGAGGCCTACAGAACACCAAATAGAATTGACCAGAAAAGAAAAACTGCCCATCATATAATAATCAAAACACAAAACATACAGAACAAAGAAAAAATATTAAAAGCTGCAAGGGAAAAGGGCCAAATAACATTTAATGGCAAACCTATCAGAATTACACGTGATTTCTCAGCAGAGACCATAAAAGCCGGAAGAGCCTGGACAGAGATCCTGCAAATCCTGAGAGACCACAGATGCCAGGTCAGACTACTTTACCCAGCAAAACTATTAATAACCATTGATGGAGAAAACAAAATATTCCATGACAAAAACAAATTCAAACAGTACCTATCCACAAACCCAGCTTTACAGAAGGTACTAGAAGGAAAACTCCATCCCAAAGGGTCAAGCTACAACCAAAACTACTCAGGAAATAGATAACTATACCATGGCAAAAACACAACTACACAAATGCTCGATTGGAAACAACATCAAAATTAAGACTCTTAACAGTCACTGGTCGTTAATATCTCTCAACATCAATGGCCTCAATTCTCCAATAAAAAGACACAGACTAACTGAATGGGTTCATAAACAAGATCCAACATTCTTCTGCATTCAAGAAACACATCTCACCTATAACGATAGGCATTACCTCAGGGTAAAAGGTTGGAAAAACATATTCCAAGCAAATAGTCACAAGAAGCAAGCGGGTGTAGCCATTTTAATATCGAACAAAATAGACTTTCAACCAAAATTAAGCAAAAGGGATGAGGAAGGACACTTCATACTCATCAAAGGTAACGTCAACCAAGATGACATCACAATTCTGAACAACTATGCTCCCAATACAAGGGCACCCACATTTGTAAAAGATCTGCTAAAAAAAGCTTAAACCACACATCGATCACCACACAATAATAGTGGGAGACTTCAACACCCCACTCTCACTGGAGAATAAGTCATTGAAACAGAAACTAAGCCGAGAAAGAACATCATTAACCAATGCCATGGGTCAAATGGGTCTAACAGATATCTATAGAACCTTTCACCCAAACAAGAAAGAATATACCTTCTGCTCTGCACCCCATGGAACCTTCACCAAAATTGATCACATCGTAGGTCACAAAGCAAGCCTCAACAGATACAAGAGGATTGAAATAATACCTTGTATCCTATCAGATCACCATGCTCTCAGGCTGCAATTCAACAGCAGAAATAACAAAAAGCCTACACGTATGTGGAAACTAAACAACTCTCTGCTAAATGACACATGGGTCAGGGAAGAAATAAAGAAAGAAATCAAGGAGTTTCTGAAATTCAATGAAAATGAAGGAACAACGTACCCAAATTTGTGGGATACATTGAAAGCAGTGCTAAGAGGAAAATTCATAGCACTAAGTGCCTTTAAAAAGAAATTGGAAACATCGCACATAAGCATCTTAACGACACAACTGGAAGCCCTAGAAAAAAAAGAAGCAGAAACACCCAAAAGGAGTAGATGCCTGGAAATAATCAAACTCAAGGCTGAAATTAACAAATTAGAAACTAAGAAGACAATCCAAAGAATCAACAAAACCAAGAGCTGGTTCTTTGAGAAAATCAACAAGATAGACAGACCGTTAGCCAAACTAACTAAAAAGCAGAGAGACAGTATTGAAATCAACAAAATCAGAAATGAAAAGGGAGACATAACAACAGACACTGAAGAAATACAAAGAATCATAAGATCCTACTTTGAAGGCATATATGCCACAAAATTTGAAAATCTAAGGGAAATGGACGATTTTCTTGATCAATTTCACTTGCCAAAGTTGAGTGAAGAACAGATAAACAAGCTAAATAGTCCCATTTCCCCTACAGAAATAGAAGCAATCATTGATGGTCTCCCAACCAAAAAAAGCCCAGGACCAGATGGTTTCAGTGCAGAATTCTACCAGACCTTCAAAGGCGATCTAATACCGATACTCTTCAAGCTACTCCAAAACATAGAATTGGATGGAACATTACCAAATTCATTCTATGAAGCCATAGTCAAATTAATACCTAAACCTCACAAAGACTCAACAAAGAAAGAGAATTTCAGACCAATTTCTCTTATGAACATCGATGCAAAAATACGAAATAAAATACTTGCAAAACGAATACAAGAACACATAAAGGATATCATTCATCATGACCAAGTAGGCTTCATCCCAGGCATGCAGGGATGGTTTAATATACGGAGATCAATCAACGTAATCCACCATATAAACAAACTGAAAATAAAAAACCACATGATCATCTCTTTAGATGCAGAGAAAGCATTTGATAAAATCCAGCACCCATTCATGTTTAAAGTATTAGAGAGATCGGGGATACAAGGCACTTTCCTCAATATAATAAAGGCTATATACAGCAAGCCAATAGCCAAAATCAAAATAAATGGTGAGATACTCAAGGAAATTCCTCTAAAATCGGGAACAAGGCAAGGCTGCCCACTCTCTCCATATCTCTTCAATATAGTACTCAAAGTTCTAGCCAGAGCAATAAGACAACAAAAGGAGATCAAGGGTATCCAAATGGGAAAGGAGGAAGTCAAATTATCCCTATTTGCAGATGATATGATAGTGTACATAAGTGATCCTCAAAATTCCACCAGATAAACACCTTCAGCAAATTGGCTGGATACAAAATTAACTCAAAAAAGTCTGTAGCCTTCCTATACACAAATGACAAGCTTGCAGAGGAAGAAATTAGGAAAGCCACACCCTTCACATTAGCCACAAGCAATATAAAATATTTAGGAGTTACTCTAACTAAGCAAGTGAAGGACTTCTTTGAAAAAAATTTCAAAACTCTGAAGAAGGAGATTGAAGATGACATGAGAAGATGGAAGGATCTTCCTTGCTCATGGATAGGGAGAATTAACATAGTAAAAATGGCCATCCTACCAAAAGCAATCTACAGATTCAATGCAATCCCTATCAAAATACCTACACAATTTTTTAAAGACATTGAAAGTTCAGTTCTGAACTTCATATGGAAAAACAAAAAACCCAGAATAGCTAAAACAATCTTGTACAATAAAAGGTGCTCTGAAGGAATCTCCATACCGGATCTCAAACTGTACTATAAAGCAATAGTAATTAAAACAGCATGGTACTGGCCCAGCAACAGACTGGTTGATCAGTGGCATCGAATCAAAGACCCAAGTATGAATCCACACACATATGGTCACTTGATTTTTGACAATGAAGCCAAATCCATTCAATGGAAAAAGGATAGCATCTTCAACAAATGGTGCGGGTGTAACTGGATGTCTATGTGTAAAATAATGCAACTGGACCCATATTTGTCACCTTGCACAAAACTCAAATCCAAGTGGATTAAATACCTCAACATAAAACCAGAGACACTAAGTCAGTTAGAGGAAAAAGCAGGGAAGAGCCTGGAGCATATTTGCACAGGAGACAACTTCCTGAACAGAACACCAACAGCCCAGGCCTTAATGTCAACATTAATAAATGGGACCTCATGAGGCTGAGAAGCTTCTGTCAGAGGAGACACTGTCAGAGGACAAAGCGACAGCCTACAGACTGGGAAAAGATCTTCACCAACCCTACATCTGACAAAGGTCTAATATCCAAAATATATAAAGAACTCAAGAAATTAAACACCACCAAACCAAATAACCCAATTGAGAAATGGGGCTTGGAACTAAACAGAGAATTCTCAACAGAGGAATATCAAATGGCTGAGAAACGCTCAACCTCCTTAGTCATCAGGGAAATGCAAATCAAAACAACTCTGAGATTCCATCTTACACCCATCAGAATGGCTAAGATCAAAAACTCAAATGACACCACATGCTGGAGAGGATGTGGGGAGAGAGGAACACTCCTTCATTGCTGGTGGGAATGCAAACTAGTACAGCCACTTTGGAAATCTATCTGGTGCTATCTCAGAAAACTGGGAATAGGGCTTCCATAAGACCCAGCTATTCCACTCCTTGGAATATACCCAGAAGATGCTCCAGCATACAACAAGAAAATTTGCTCAACCATGTTCATAGCAGCCTTATTCATAATAGCCAGAACATGGAAACAGCCTAAGTGTCCATCAGTAAAAGAATGGATAAAGAAACTGTGGTACATATACATTATGGAATACTACTCAGCTATTAAAAACAAGGAATTCCCAAAATTTGTGGATAAATGGATTGAGCTAGAAAGGATCATAATGAGTGAGTTAACCCAGAAGCAGAAAGACTTAGATGGTATATACTCACTTATATCTGCATACTAGCCCAAGAGGCATGTCCCACGAAAGCCTTCACTTACCAGGAATCTGGGACAGAGGGGAGGACATCCTATTGGGACTCTAGGTGAGAGAAGCATGGGAGAATAGCAAAGTAGAAGGATCCAGAGGGTCCTAGAAACCTACAAGTAGAACATTATGATAGGCAGATTTGGGCCCAGGGGTCCCACTCAAACTAAGGCACCAGCCAAGGACAATACAGGCGGTAAACTTTAAACCCCTACCCAGATCTAGCCAATGGTCAGAACAGTTTCCACACTTGAGTGGAGAGTGGGATATGACTCTCTCACGTACTCTGGTGCCTCATATTTGACCATGTTCCCTGGATGGGGAGACCTGGTGGCACTCAGAGGAAGGACAGCAGGTTACTGAGAAGAGACTTGATACCCTATGAGCATATACAGGGGGAGGTAATCCCTCTCAGGAACAGTCATAGGGGAGGGGAATAAGGGGGAACTGGGAGGGAGGGAAGAATGGGAGGATACAAGGGATGGGATAACCATTGAGATGTAACAAGAATAAGTTGATTTTAAAAAGAAAATCTTATCCTGAGTCTCCTCCCCTGCCCAAGTCACTGGCGGTCTACGGAGCATCCACACTGGTTTTGCTTGTGCTGGGGGGCAGTCCACTTGTCTTCTTTTCTAGCTGCCCAACCAATCAGCAGACACTTGCGGTTCCATGGTCTACATCAGTGCTCAGAAACCTGCATTAAAAGAAACATTCCCATGAGAGACTGTGGTTAAACGGTGTGGGAAACTGGCTTGTGGTGCAGAATAGACTAGGATCAAGTGGAGTACCCAGTAGTCAGTAGAAGTGCTCATGGAATATCAGTTATGATTGGCATCAGGGTGGATGGGTGCTGTTTCAAGTTAAGAGTGCCCTGTGCAGTCTACTGTTGCAGACTGTGATGACATAACATACCCTTTATGCAGTAGAGGACCATTATTGGAAGTAAAATATTCCCATTTCTTCACATGCTGCCTCAACATTAAAAGGATTTGACTGTTGAAGCCAGCCCAGGACCAGCAAGGAGGCACAAACACACACACACACACACACACATACACACACACACACACACACACACACGCCAATAAAATGGTCTTAGCAAAGCTCCCACAATACCTGGTACAACAAAGGTGGGAGTTTAATTAGAAGATCCATTCACTTGACATATTTGTGGCCAAGCCGTCAGTCATTCCAAGCACTGATAGCATCTGCTGAATCCTGGTGACTCAGCAGCAGGAATCTGGAGGAGTTCCAGTCCAGATGTGCACAGGAGAGATGAACCAAGCTTTTGGATGTTTTTAGGCTCCCTGTCAGTCATGTGTGGTGGCTTACCAAAATCGCACTCCATCTTAAATAGAGCTGTTCTAAGGCTGCATGAGGCTGGAGAGAAGAGGAAAACATTTAGAACTCAGTGTATTGAGTAATGAATAAAGGAATTAGATGGGCCCTGCTAATGGTCAAGTGTTAGGTAATAATACCAAGAAAAGAGGTCCTTTCTTTTTCTTTTTTTCCTTTCTCTCTCTCTCTCTCTCTCTCTCTCTCTCTCTCTCTCTCTCTCTCT
>CAJRSG010002426.1:2514108-2530032 GCA_907169655.1 Acomys percivali | reverse complement strand
ATCAGCACCATCTTCTTCGTTTCCCAGTTGCAGACAGACAAGACATAGTCCTTGCCATTTGTCCCCTGCCTGGCTGACCGAAGAAAGAACGGTGCCATTGGAGGTTAAAGTTGCTATTTCTTTTTTCACGTTTGTGGGTTTCATTTTATCAAGCTGTCCATTGTTCAGACTCAGAGTGTGTAAGACTCAGTGTGTGACATGCACTTGAGATCTGGAGAGTGGAGGTTAGCTCACGGCTGACGAATGACGTGGTCATTCACAGTCAAGACTTGTTTGAGAAAACCACAGGCAAGGGAGATGTGTCCGGTGTCCTGGTGCACATCTTAGAAAGCGGCAGCTCTGTATTTTCTGTGAGTCCAAGCCGAAGGCTTCACCATCAGCTTTTTCTCTCCTGTCACTTATCTGTCTTGCTGGTTTGGGGGCAAATTCTTTAGAAATATGGCTAATAGCTCCCTTTCCACCATTCCATTGCCACCAACTTAACCAAAATCATTATCGTTCAAATAAGAACTAGTGCAACAGCCTCCGACCTGATCCCCTGGTCAACCCCTTGCTGCCCTGACACTCCAGTCGGGGCTGGTCTCCAGGCCGCAGTCAATATGGCCTTGGCAAACCAAAGTCAGCTACCATTTAAGATCATAGAAGCTACTGTAACAAGGAGACTCCCAACTTTAAGTCGTATAAACTGTATCTCTTGCTCACCTTCTAGTCCCATGTAGAGGTTCCTGGCCAATTCCAGGTCAGGATAGGGGATAGGCCCAACATTTCAACTGATGGAGCCAACAGGCAGCTTATACCAGGGCAGTAAGTGAAGCAAAGCCCATCTTATCTTTGGCTACTTCTGCCGAAAGTGGCCTGTAAGCCCTTCCTGCTCACACTCAAATGGCCCAGAGCCTCTCTGGAGGCAAGGGGTGTGCCCCTGGGGACAGCTACTATGTTGCAACACACTCGCAGCATACAGCTCTCCAGCAGCAGCTGCTATCTGGTAAAGGATACAACAGGCCTGGGCATTGTCTGTTTATAATTTCCACTAGCTTCCAACCTGACTAAGACACTCAGAGTCTCTGGTCCTGTGGCCCTCCCTTCTCTCTGCTCTCACTATTCTCCAACATCCCTGACCTTCTGTATCATCCTTGCTATGTCCCTCAATAGTTATTAGTCTCTGCCTAGTGAGCCTTCATGAGGTCTCTGTGTAACCACCTGCTTTCCATGGGTTAAGATGACAGAGGTACAATGCAGGAAGCTGTATCTAAGCAAACAGCCAGTGCCTCTGTTGCCAATGATCAACAGCATGTTTAGAGCTGCAAGTGTGGACTTTGGTACCAGAGGCACCGAGTTAAATGCTACAGAGACACCAAGTGTCTAGTATAACCTTGGGCAATGTTCCCTCTCTGAGCATCAATTTCCTCATGAAATAGAGATAAATGTCAACCCTTCACATGGTTCTTGTAGCTGAATGAGGTCAAGTCCTGAGGGACTGACATAGAGTAAGGTGAACAGATGACTGCTATAGATGCATCCTGCAACTTTAGGGAAAATAGGATGGCAATGGCCAAAGCAGATGCAAGTGAGTGAGCCTTTAACGGAGCAGTGATGTAGATTCAATGCATGCATGGCTTGGGTATACTTCATGGGGTTGTGAGGCCGTCAGAGTGGGAAGCAAGGGGACTGGTGTGTCAGGTGGGTGCTGAGACCCGTGCTACAGCTACTGAGCAGCCACGGAAGGTACTCTTAAAGCAGGAAGCCTCACCAAGAACCTGCCCCAGACTCCTAATGAAAGAGGATCCCGCTGTGCAGACAAATTAAGAGAAAAGCCACACAGCAAGGTTGCCAACATGAAAGCAGAAAGAGAAGGGAAACTTGAAAGAAAAGATGCATCGCCTCAATGAGATGGCCTACTGCAATGGGCCCAATTCTTGGGTTATTTCCAGGAGAGAAGCAGAAAAATTCCACTACTCAGAAGACAATAGCGTATAAATAGAATCTGCAGATGGACCTTCCTATTGGAGCCAGAGTTCACTGGCAACATTTTGAAAATGCCCTTGCAATCGCAGTGGAACAGAGAGGTGGGAGCACCAAGTAGAAGGTTACCAAGACAATGTTCAGAATCATCCTCTGAATTTTCCATGAAGTTTTCAGTAATCTAGTTCAGGGTGGCTGTTTCTAGTAACTGCCGGGGGTTCAGGAAGTGGAGCAAAGGTGGTTAGAGGCAAAGTCTGCGATGGCTAAAAGTGGATGTGTCTATAACTATGTGGGTGTTCAAGGATCACAAATGTGAAGGAGAGAGAAAGGGAGCCGCGGGCAGAATGTACCTGTGGGTAGGGCTGGGCTTATCCACGGCGACTGCTCCTAGTTAGCTGCCATTCTTGTCACCGTGTGCACACATGTCCTTTCTTTCTCACTCTCCTGTTGATTCTTCACATCTCTTGTACTTTATGATGACTCCTGACCTCATTTGAGTACAGTTAATATTCCATATAGACAGAGTATGGTTTTTTTTTGGGGGGGGGGACTAGACCTTGTATTGTCGGCTTGATCATTTTAGGAAAAGAACATAAAATTATAAGTATAAAATTTGCTTCAAAAAGAATATTTGTTAAGGCTAAGAAATAGATTCAAGGTGTTAGCAGGGCCTTTGCATTCCGGGGTCTTTCCTCTGGCATGCCTTTAGGCAGTTTACCAGAGAGCTTGGCTAGATTGCAGCCTTCTTACCCTGCCCATTTGAAGCACTCTCTAGCTCCTCTGATGTGCACAGGACCTGGGGCTGACTTGAAGTTCTACTTCAGTATTGTGCCTGCTTCTCAGTTCTCAGCTGTCCTTTGTCCTCTTCATTGGCTCCCAGGTAAGGAAACTAGAAGAAAATACTTCCATATGTTCTCCCTTTTACAGTTTCGCTATAAAGCCACCGTGCCTGTTCCTTGAATGGGCCATTTACTGGGGAGTAGAGCAGCTAGATGCTAGGTGCAGGGGCAGTCCTAGAGACGCTAACAGTCCTGGACAACCGAGCCTCGGGCTGTCTAGCAGAAGTTCAAGTCCAAGAGCTGTTGTAAAATACGTTTCTCATCCTGATAAGTGTTACCCAATTGCAAATGGTGCCTCAAGAAAGTCTCTGCTCTCAGGGATTTCTTCCACTGCTCCCCACTTTCCTTAGATCTACCTTGTGGCCCAGGAAAATGAACAAGATAGATGCATGCCAGCTGGCTCCTTCCCTGACCAGCTCATGGTTGACTTGAGCCACTCTGAGGCACCAGCAGGACAGCTCCTTCTGTGGGCTCTCTGGTGTTGGCTGTTTGTGCTCCTTTCTAACGGTCTTCTCCATCTGCTACCTTCAGCACATTTCCTTGATCATCAGGCCTGAGAGGCAGTGGTGACAGCTCAGTGATGACGCCCCAGTGGTGACACCCCAGTGATGATGCCCCAGGGGTGATGCCCCAGGATGATGCCCCAGGGGTGACACCCCAGTGTTGCTCCTGTTGTAAGTGGTTAGGAAAACAAGGGTGCACGCCAATGCAAATATTTCTATAGGTTGCCTAAAAAGATGTCAGCATGGATTCTAAGGCTCTGTAACTCATTATGAATCTATTCCTTATCCTTAATGGACACCCTTTATCACTTGTGTGTGTGTGTGTGTGTGTGTGTGTGTGTGCACCTTTATCACTTGTGTGTGTGTGTGTGTGTGCGCGCACACACACATGTGAGCGGTTGATGGTACATGCCACAGCATGTCTGTGGAGGTCAGAGGACAACTCACAGGGATCAGTCTCTCCTTCTACCATGTGGGCCCTAGAGATTGAACATGGGTTCTCAGCAGCGAGCACAGCTATGCATGAGGCACTTCACAGGCCCTTGTACCTAAATTAATTAAGTATATGTAAAGGGGTGCATATGTCAGTGTTGGGGCCTATAGAGTCTAGCAGATGGTGTCAGAGCCCTGGAAATGGGTTATAGGCAGTTGTGAACTGTCTGGTGTGGGTACTAAGAGCCAGTCTTGGGTCCCCTCAAATAGCAGTAAGTGCTCTTAACCCCTGAGCCATCTCTCTGGTACTTCAGACTTAAACTTATATCATAGAATAATTAACAAGAGGAAAGGCCTTCAGAGACTCTTGCCCAAGGTCCTCAAATAAATAACAAGAAAAATCAAAACCTTTAGATGCTGTAGAACATACCAGTGAATTTATTATGACATATGAGTGATCACAACAAGTATGTCTGGTTATTCTCCCTCTTGGTAGGCAGTGTCCATATCAGCAAGTCAACGGTTTTGCACAAGCGTGTTGCCTACTCAGATGCCTGCAGGACCTGGCTTTACCATAGCCTATTTTGTTACCAGGCATGCATAACTGTTGACCAACATTTACTCTAACTTGCCTTGGTCAATTGCTTTCTTCTGAACATGCACAGGCAAGTGTTACTTTTTTCTTCCTTATGGTAAACCTGTAGACACCTAAGCATAGCTGCCAAGCCACCCCAACTCCGTCTGTAGAGGCTCTATTGGCATATTGTCCATTGCCTGGTGTCTTCAATGACCTGGTTCGTATCCAAAAGCAGACATTGTACTCCAGCTGGACTTTTGCTTGAGGAAACCGTATGGCTTTCAACTAGGTTTGCCTCATCATTCCTCCCTCGCTCTGCAAAAAAAAAAATCTCTCTTACTTCTGGGGCACATTTAAAATTAATCTGTTGTCTTCACACCCCCAGCTGCTACCTCCTGTGAGCAGGCTAAAATTATCCTCCCTTCGCACATCACTTCCTGTTTCAGACGCCGCTTTATAGCTTCCTGTGTTTTTTTTTTTTTCCATCAAATTCCAGGTTCTTGGTCTGATGTCGTCTGACCCCGCTCGCTATTTTTACGGCTCCATGATGCTTTGCTCTCTTTGCTCTTCCACAGCTTTGTTCCCTGCCCCCTTTACTGAAGCTGCTGCTGATTTCACCCTGAACTTTGAAATATCTAACCACTTTTATCCTTTCCTCAATTAGAAACCCCTTTTATGTAACCACCTCATGTTTAAGACTTACAAGAAGAGCGGTGCAAACGATCTCTCCTCCTCCATCATCACGAACACCCCCATTATCGTGCTTCAATTTGGTCATGTTTTCGACATCCGTACACACCCCCAAATTAGTGCTTTAACCGAAGAAAAATTTTTTTGA
Source organism: Acomys percivali (assembly GCA_907169655.1). Classification (NCBI taxonomy): domain Eukaryota; kingdom Metazoa; phylum Chordata; class Mammalia; order Rodentia; family Muridae; genus Acomys; species Acomys percivali. Next base: position 2,524,881 of record CAJRSG010002426.1, on the reverse strand, counting down.
GAAATTTAGATATGATAACCACATTTATATCATTAGATGACATTTTCTTAGTTAAATACTGATGTCAAGGACAAGCTGTTAGAACCCAAATTATTTACTTATTATTATGTATACAGTGCTCTGCCTACATGTGCACCTGCAGGCCAGAAGAGGGCGTCAGATCACATTACAGATGGTTGTGAGCCACCATGTGGTTGCTGGGAATTAAACTCAGGACTTTTGGAAGAGTAGGTGGCACTCTTAACCACTGAGCCATCTCTCCAGCCCAGAACCCAAATTATATCATATTATACATCATGACATATGGAGCCCTTCACATCAGTGACACAGTCCTTTGGAGCAATGTGGAAATGCTACTGAAACTCACACTGGCTGACTGTCATTCCATGGAAAGATGAGTCATTCGGGTTAGCTGTATGCCCTCTCCTGCCCTGGAGGGCTGACACACACACATGGTGCACATAAACTCAAACACAACTCAAGACTTTGCAGTATGGAGAGAACTCCCTGAAGTCTCCAGAGGTGTTGAAGGATGGGACTGAGCTAAATACTTAGCTCTGGGTATCTGACTCCATGCCGGTATATACCTCTGCACATAAGCCAATTAAATAGAGATATAAAGATAGATGCATAGTGGACAGATGGCTCAGTGGTTAGGGGCACTGACTGCTCTTCCAGAGGACCTAGGTTTAAATCCAGTACACACATGGCAACTTACAAAGACTGATACATAAAGTCACGATGTCTGTCTAGCAAGGATCCTCAGGGCATATAAATACAACATTTTTACTGTATGAGCTCAAAGTCCTCTGTAGATAGTATCTTTATAATTCTCCTAACAGTCTCTTTAGGCATGAAGAAATGAGAAGAGATTGATGAACACTGCATGTCTTTGAAGAGCCAGCCTTTAATGGAGGCAGAAGGCCTGTATCCCTAAGGTCATTTCTCTCAGCAGCTGGGTGGCCTGCCTGAAGCCAAGGTCACACTTTAAGTCACTGGCATGCTAAGAAAAGAATCCTGGCTTAATGATCCACCCATGAGACCTGGCAGCTTTCCACATGTACAAAGTCAGCCCCAAAACATTAAGACTGTCTACATAAACTAGAGTGTTAGTGGAAACTCCTTCTGGAGAAAGGACCAGGCACAGGACAGGAATATGAATGCTAGGCTCCACTGTCCTTGTCACAACAGAAGACTGGGTTGGCCAGCAAACTTTAAAGGATTTGTTCCCTGTCTCAACCTGTCTCTCAGTTCCTGCTTGACACACTGGCCCCTTTCAAACTTGCTGATAGGTAGTTACTCACACTGCAATGCACCCTCTCCTGGAATTAAAAAAAAAAAAAACGGAGTCCCTGGGTTTGTATTAATGACTCTTTCATTCTACAAATCAGTGGTGTGTGGAAAGAACCTTGGTAGGCTGCAACCAGTGGAAACCGCATTGCCGTTCTACACAAACACACTATGGGAGGTGTCTTCCAACAGACACCCTTACCCTGAGATATTTCTTCTATCCTGAGGAGATTTTTCTCCTCAGAATCATTTGTTGCCACTTTTCCTATTTTCCATGTCTACCAATGTTATGACCTTTCCCTTCCACTTTCTTCGTCCTCTCTTCTCCTTTCATTCTTTCTTCCCTTCCTCCCTTCCTGGTCTGTTTTTTCATTTATGTCTTAGAATCACCCTACCTTGTTTGATGCTTCATTCCCTCTAGAACAGGGCTTCTTAATATGGGTTTGTTTGGTTGGTTTTTTTTACACTCACAGTCTCTTTTCACTCATCCTTTTTTTTACACAACTGTGGATATATACATATATAAAACAGGTATACAAATTAAACATTTACTGAACTAAATCATAAATATATTTACCTAGAACAATACACTGAAATACATGTAATTTTACCATTTGTTCAATATAAAAGAACATTTACATACTGATGAGATGGGTGTGCTTGTTTGTTTATATATGAAGAGCTAAATCATTGTTTAATAGTGGATACGGCAGGAATTAGACCGTCTTCAATGGTTTTCAGAGCTGACGGATATTGTGATGTTTGTATTCAGTACTGAATGCTACTTTACGTAAGTGTGTATTGCAGTGGTAGAAGTATGTTTAGGCCCACTGTAGAAATTATTAGAAATTCTGTCCTAATCCCAAACAAAAATTCACTTCCTAACTCTTTATAAAACTCAAGTTAGCCAGGTACAGTGGCACACACCTGTAATCCCAGCACACAGAGAGGCAGAGGCAGGAGGATCGCTGTGAGTTTGAGGCCAGCCTGGTCTATAAAGTGAGTCCAGGACAGCCAAGGCTACACAGAGAAACCCTGTCTCAAAAGAAAAACAAAAATAAAAAGGAAAAGAAAAAAGAAAGAAAGAGAGAAAGAAAGAAAATAAAAAACACAAACCAACCAAACAAAAAAGCTAGCAGTCAATAACTCAAGTACAGATTTTAAAGTTCAAACGTTCTAGCACAATACCATCTGAATATATGCTAATTTGCTACAAGCTAAAGAATAACAGCTAGACAATATTAAAAATGCTTGTTTTATAATTAACCCACAATTTTCTACAAGAACAAACACCTCTTGTATACATAATAAAACACTGTAACCAATGGCATACAACAGCCTCTGATCTGAGCCGAGCTGTATCAGGCAACATTCATTGATATCGGCACGCGCCATGCAATCAAACATCCAGACCGTGTTTTCAGAGCCATGGCTACAGCCAAGGTGAGCCGTGCAACCTGGTGAGTACTACCAGATACACCTGCCATTCGCCGATTATTTGAGCAGTTTCTCCGTTGTTGTTGTTGTTGTTGTTGTTGTTGTTGTTCAATCAAAGTTTCATGTAGCCCAGGTTAGTTTCTAACTTGCTATATAAGCAAGGATAGTGTTGAGCGCAATCCACCTCCCAGTTGTCAGAATTACCTTTATACACGATCGTACCCAGCACACATGTGATTTTGAATTGATTTATGTTTATTGTGTGTTCTCTGTTGAATTTTCTGTAAGCCCAATTCAGTTCATGTAATCCTTGTGGGTTTGTGAGCCACAGTTTAAGATGCAGGGTGCTAAGCTTCTCAATTTGTGCATCTTTGTTTTACTGCCCAACCAAACTTCCACTTAGTGTGTTCTAGCATTACCAATGTGTGCCGACGATGTGTCTGACTCTACTGTTCTCTCTTAGGGAATGAATGGGACCAAGGGCCAAGTCCTCAAAACACAAGCCTTTTGAGAGGTCGCCTCATGATTAAAAAAAAAAATTAACAGAATTCCTCCCTGGTCCCTAAAACCCACGTTCATTTTGTACTTCAACAGTCCCAACAGTGATTTTCCAAAATCCAAGTTCAAAGTCTTCCCTGAGACTCAAGGTAAACTCCTAGCTAGAAGTCCTGTTATAAACAGATAATACAAGGTAGAGGGGGCTGGGGGCTGGAAAGACTTCCTAGCAGCTGAGAGCACTTGCTGCTCTTCCAGAGGACCTAAGATCACTTCCCATCACTCGTTTGGCAGCTCACAACAATCTGTAACTGCAGCTCCCAGGGTTATAATGCACTCTCAGTCTCCAAGGGACCTGCACTCATGTGCTGCATGTTCATGCATGCAAGCAAAACTTAAATGTAAAATAAAAACAAGTAAGCCTGAGGCTGGAGAGATGGTTCAGGAGTTAAGAGCACTAGTTGCTTTTCCAGAAGACCCCAGTTTGATGGGCAGTCCCCACCTGAGGACAACGATCCATGACTCCGGCTCCAGGCCTCTGACGTCCTCATCTGCCCTTCTCAGGCATCAGGCTCTCATGCAAACAATACATCCATACACATGAAATCAAATAAACATTAAGGAAGTCTTTTTAAAAGCCAAAAACAATATTTATACCCCCAACATACAGTGGTACGTCCACAGGAAGAGGCAATGGAATAATGAACCAAGCAAGAAAAAAAAAATGAACCCAAACAAGGTCAGAACCAAGCGGGGAAACCTTAAGTCCTCAGCTCCAGGTCTGAGATGCGGTGCTGCTGGCATCATTTGAGCCCCAGAGGTTTGGGGTAGCCTGGCCCTCATGGCTCTGCCTGCTTCAGTTCATATGGCCTCTCTCATAGGCCAGTTGTGTTTTCTACCCTCCAGATCTACAATGGACACTCCGAACTCTTGGCATGTGTAGCTTCACGGAGTCCCATGGTGTCTTTGTCTCCACTTTCACAGCTCCAGGCGCCAGTCTCTGAGGTCCAAACCGCTGCACAGCTTCTGGCCCTGCTGTGCATATTGCCCATCCTCCGAGGTTTTTCCTTTGAAATCTGCGTGGAAGCCTGTATGGCCCCACAACTCTTGTGTTCTTGATGCCCACAAAATCAGTACCATGTGGATGACACCAATATCTGATGCCAGTGGGTGAAGTAGACAGACCCATTTGGCCCGCAGCCCTAGCTGTCTCTGAATATCTGGCAAGTTAATCCTGAACTGATTAAATAATATAAATTAAATATATGTTTATATTGTAACTTTTATATATAAATATATTAATATAAATTAATTATATACAATATATAAATTTCTTGTCCTATTAATTTACCTATCAAATTTAAACTCAGTATCACACGGAATATTTTTTGATCATTTGATATTCATTTTTATTTTTATTTTTTATTAATTCATTCATTTTACATCTCAATAGTTATCCCATCCCTTGTATCCTCCCATTCCTCCCTCCCTCCTGCTTTCCCCCTACTCCCCTCCCCTATGACTGTGACTGAGGGGGACTTCCTCCTCCTGTATATGCTGCTGGGGCATCAAGTCTTTTCTTGGTAGCCTGCTATCCTTCCTCTGAGTGCCCCCAGGCCTCCCCATGAAGGGGATGTGGTTAAATATGGGGCACTAGAGTTTGACTGAAAGTCGGTCCCCACTCTCCACTCAACTGTGGAGAATGTCCTGTCCATTGGCTAGATCTGGGTTGGGGTTCTATGTTTACTGCATGTACTGTCCTTGGCTGGTGCCATAGTTTGAGCAGGACCTTTGGGCTCAGATCTGCCCATCATAATGTTCTTCTTGTAGGTTTCTAGGACCCTCTGGATCCTTCTATTTCCCCATTCTCCCATGCTTCTCTCACCTAAAGTCCCAATAGGATGTCCTCCCCTCTGACCCACTTTCCTGATAAGTGAACCATAAGTCTGCCAAAACATAAGCAAGACAATGAATCCAGTTTCCAATGGCTTCCTTTTTCCAGCACAAGCCCTGTAAGTCCAACCTGTACTGGCATGTTTGCATTCTGGTCTTCTGAGCTCCACCAGAATTTCCCGACAAGCCTTGTATACAGCATGCTAGGCCTTCTCTGTCCAGCTTCTTCAGACTTTCCCAAACATCTGCTGCCAGCCAGTTCTGACCTTCTCCAGACCAGGTTTCTTAATCTGGACTCCTCATCACTGTGACAAATGACCCAGTGGACAGACTGAAGAGAGGGAAGAAGTGTTTACTTGGACTCACAGCTTAAACTTCCAGTCCCTGATTATTTGACTGTGCAGCTTCTGCATCTGGCCATGGTCAAGACACAGCATCATGGTGGGAAGCATGTGGAGAATCAGAGACCTGCTTCATGGTCATAGGAAGAGGAGAGAGAGAGAGAGACAGAGACAGAGAGAGACAGAGACGGAGACAGAGAGAGAGGGAGAGAGAGGGGGAGGGAGGGAGAGAGAGGGAGAGAAAGAGGAAGAGGAGGAGGAGAGCCTATACATTATGAACTGCTCTGAGGATTAACCCACTGGTAAAGTCAGCATCCTCATGGACTAGCTACCTGTCATAGGACCACCAACTGAGGACCAAGCCTTCAGCATGTGAACATTTTTGGGAAACTTCATATTCAAACCACACGACAAGGTAATCAAGCTTATTAATGACTTGGATAATTTCACTGGGCTCTAGAGCACTGAGCTCTCTAGTTCAGGCATTAGATTGGTTAGTTTTTATATGAAGAGTATGCTTTTAGGCTTACCTTTTATTGTCTTTAAGAATCAGCTAGTCCTAAGAAAGTTAGACCAACCAGGTATTCAAACGTCAGAAGTACAGAAAAAGGCATGACTAATGCAGGTAAAGGAAGATGCAGACTGATAGTTTTGTAATAAAATAAACATAGCAAAATGTTCATGGTAAACTCTAGATACTAGGAAAATGAGTTTTGTTGCCAAAGCCTCTGATTTTTCTGTACATCTCAACATTTTTGTAGTAAAAGTTGATAGAGGGAATGGAGAGAGAGTTGATGGTTAACAGCCCTGGCTGGTCTTCCAAAGGACCGAGGCTCAATTCCCAGCACCCACATGGCTGCTCACAACCAACAGCAACTCCAGTTCCAGAGGATCCAGCACCCGCAACTGGCCCCTGTTGGCACCAGGTGCTTACATGGTATACAGACATACATATAGGCAAAATACCTGTCTTAGTCAAGGCTATCATTGCTATGATAAGATGACATGGCCAAAGCAATGTGAGGAGGAAAGGATTTACTAGGCTTATGTTCCCAAATCACTGTTCATCACTGAAGGAAGTCAATATAGGAATTCAAACAAGAAAGGACGTGGAGGCAGGAGCTGATGCAGAGGCCATGGAGGGTGCTGCTTACTGGTTTGCTCACCATGGTTTGCTCAGCCTGCTTTTTTATAGACCTAGGACCACCAGCCCAAAGATGAAACCACAAACACTGGGATGGGGCCCTCCTCCATTAATCACTTACTAAGAAAGTACCAGGCTGGAGAGATGGCTTAGTGGTTAAGAGTACTGATTGTTCTTCCAGTGGTCCTGAGTTCAATTCCTGGTAACCACATGGTGGCTCACAACCATCTGTACTAGGATTGATGCTCTTTTCTGGTGTGCGTGAAGACAGTGTACTCATATACATCAAATAAATAAATCTTTAAAAAAAAGAAAAAGAAAAGAAAATGCCTTATAGATTTATGTACAGCCAGATCCTATGGAGGCATTTTATTGATTGAGGGTCTCCTCTCAGATAACTGTAGCCGTGTCAACCTAACATAAAACTAGCCACCACAATACCATATGTGTGTGTGTGTATATAATATTTTTCAAGTTAATAGTAGAAAAATATCACTTTAGATATCTCACCTCTCCCCTAATTGGGTTCAATGTTTCCCCAGTCCTCTCACCTGTTCAGATCCCTGACCTGCTTGCTCCAGTCATCACAGCTGCCTGCACCTTTTCGTTCTGACATTCAACCAATCATCCTTATCAGTCAGTGCCCTTGATTACACAAAGGCATGTGAATCCATGGCTTATTATTGCATAAGATAAATGAAAAAGCAGAGCCATCCCGAGGCATAATGGGAATTCCAGGAGTTCTGTATTCAAGTACCATGATATCTTTATGTACCTTCTCCCTTAGACTGGTTCATTATACACATATGTATACTATAAACTGAATTGTGAACCCCTCCTATTCATGTCTCAGTCTCCTTGCCCTCTCACACCTCAGAATGACAGTTAATTGGAGACAGAAACTTGACAGAAATAATCAAGTTAACATTAGGACATTGATATGGGCATGAACCAATACAATTGTTGTCTTTATAAAGGAAATTTGAGCAGAAACACACAGGAAGATGTGAGGAGAAGATAGACATCTTCAAGCAAGGAAACTTCTGAGGCAGCAGCAGATCAAAGAGAAGCCTCGGATGGACTCTTATGCAGTTCCCTCAGAGGGTCTGTCATCCTCCCACCTTGATTTTGGATTTTCACCTCCAAAACTTGGAGACAAATTTTTGTTTGAAGCTCCCAGTTTGTGGTATTTTATTATGACAGTCCTAGAAAACGGCTGCAATCACATTTGCTTCTCTCCTCCTTTTCTGAGTCATCCAGTAGCCTCCTGCCCTCTGCGGCTCCTCTCCAAGGCTCGCATTTCTGGACAGTGTCTTAGGCTATCACCTATCCAGAGGTCAATCTCTAAGTGTCTGTATCTCAAAGGACTATCAGGAAAGAGCTAAGATCTTAATAAGCCAAAGGGCAATGATTGACCCTGAATGTGTCACACCTCTTCTGGATACTGGCTCAGATGAATGCTAACTCACAGACATGACCCTCCAAGGGGGGAAAGTATCAAGAAGCCAAAGAGATGGGCAAAGAAAAACAGTCTTAGGTGAAGGAACACCTCCCTGTTTCTCAGATCACATCAGTGGATGGGTGTGTCTCCCTTAGAAGTCTTAAAGCTGACTTCTCTCCTAGAAAAAGGTACAGATCAGTGCACACAGTTCAACAGGCAATGCCTGCCTTCCTGCAGGGCATTACTTGATATGTAATGGCATCCGGCCCATCCAAAATGGTTGAATGATTTCTATTAAACCAATGGAATTATTAAACATTCAAAAACTTCCTGCAGGCATAGACAACCTCTTACCTGCTCTGTCTGTCAAACAGTGGCATTTCTGAAGCCAGAACAGCACACATAGAGATGATTTTCCAGTTTTGTTTGCTAATGGAGGGGAAAGTCAAGGGCTTGTCTCCGCTTGTAGAGAGGTGAAAAGTGTCTGCCTAGTGTCAGTCACGTGTCACATTCAGCCAATCGAAAGCATTTGTTAAAAACAAACATAAAAGTCCAAAAGATTAGAGGGGACTATTTACCATAGCTAAGATAATAATTTATGATGACTGACGTTCAATTTTAGATGAAATACATATATATATATATATATATATACATACATATATATAATGTCATGTGTCACCTAGACTGGCCTCAAACCTCTGGTTTTGTAATCAAGACTGACACTGGACTCCCAGCCTCTTTTTCCTCCTGAGTGCTGGGATTAAAGGGAAAAAAAATTGAAAACAGTTTTCCACAGAGAGAAAGGGAAAAGCGTCTAACCCCGCCACTGTTTTCAGTGAACAGCGCTTGCCTTTTTGCTGAATGAATGAAGAGGAAGGGTAGCGTGTCCATCTGGGAAACCATATTGGGTTGCAATCCTGGATTTCACGGCTGCTCAGGACGGCTGCATGAGCACAGTATGTTAGGGTGTTTATGCAGATATGCTCGTCCCACATAGCTTGGGCTGAGTAAACACCATGTACACTCCTGTTTGGAATTACAAGAACTTGAACCATCTCTCTCAGAATTGGAGGAATGATGAAACGAAGCCCCTGTGGTGTGGCTTGGGCCTTCTCTGCCCTGTGAGCCCAAAGCTAGAGAGCTGTTTCTGTGTAACTGTCATCAGGATCTCTCCTTATTTCCTCTTTCTCTGGCATCCTGTTTAAAGTGCTGTGACCCTTCAGGATCCAGTTTCTGTCCAGAGGGAACAGCTGCAGTGTCAACAGATCAGACCTGTAAACCTATATACCATATCGCATACCTGATCTCAGACAATTTCCATTCAAAGGTGAAAAGGAAGCACAGTTAGTAATACTCGAGTGACGTGTGTGGAGTGAGCAGGCTCTTCGCGAGTCCCCCAAGCTCCTGTCATGGAGACAGAAGCTGATAACAGAGACCAGATTAGTTTCCAAATAAGGAAACTTGGGACAAAGTTTCCAGTGACCAGAAGAATTGGAGGGAGAACGAAGATGGTGACATTTCATTAGGCAAAGAAGAAAAAAGGCTCCAGGATTTCTTGGGATGGCCACTTGGTGCATGGCAATGTTTGTTGATTGGCTTGCATCTCTCAAAACAGCAGTTCTAAGGGCCGACCTAAACAAGTGGGATTTGAAGGGTGGGACCTGTTTCTAGCATGTACCCTACACCCCACAACTGATTCTAAAGCTCCGATTGTCTTCCAACTGGCTCATTTCTTAGATTGAAAAACAGGCCACAAAAACATTGGCTCCAAAAAAAGGGACAAGGCAGGCTGGGAGAGAATGCAGTTGTTGGTGTTTGGCTTGCAGTCTCAAGTACTGTAAGAGTTTGATTCCCAGAGGCGATGCAGGAAAAGTCAGGGTTAGAGCTGGAGAGGTGGCTCAGTGCATCAGAGTGCTCAGTGGATCCCAGTGCCCACATAGCAAACTAGGTGTAGTCCCACAGATGCTTAGAAAAATGTCTGTGGTTGTCCTCTGACCTGCACATGCATACACATGCATGTGAACCTGCACACAGAGGAACACACCTGCGCCCATGCACACACAAAAGGCAGCTTTAGAGCAGCAGTTCTCAGCCTTTGGGCCACAACTGCTTTGGGAGTCTTTCACCTTCGGCCCACTTTCACAGGGGTGGCCTAAGATCACTAGAAAACACAGATCTTTATAATTTATAACAGTAATAAATTACAGTTATGAGGTAACAATGAAATAATTTTATGTTTGGAGGTCACCACGATATGAAGAACTGTATGAAAGGGTTGCAGCATTAGGAAGGCGGAGAACCATTGTTATAGAGGTTACTTAGGGAGTCTCCTTCACACACAGGAGGAGGAGGCCAGGGGTAGTTAAAGTACTCACCTAAGGCCGCTCAAACTGAAGAATATTTTTTCCTCCTTAGAGAGTCTAAGGATTAAGGAATTGTTCACCCACTGTGTGCCCTAACATAAAAGTCATGTGTTTTGATAACATGAATAAGTATTTCCCAAAATGCAAAGCAGATCAACCATGTTCTAACAGACTACCACCACTACATTGGAGTTCAGAGTTGCCCAAACCCATATATATCCATTCCTCCTTATATGGAATTTCTCTTCCATGACTGGATCACAGCAGTCATAGAAGTGCAAGAAGGGACAGGTAGGAAGACAAGAAAGAGGAGAGAGAGAGAGAGAGAGAGAGAGAGAGAGAGAGAGAGAGAGAGAGAGAGAGAGA
>CAJRSG010002426.1:2485794-2514098 GCA_907169655.1 Acomys percivali | reverse complement strand
AGAGAGAGAGAGAGAGAGAGAGAGAGAGAGAGAGAGAGAGAGAGAGAGAATTGTGGCCCCTTGGCCATGGGGCAGCAAGAAGAAAGACCCCCAAGTGCCAGCCCCAGTTCTCTACAGTAGGTACCATTACGATGGGCAAATATGTGATGAAGTGGGGGGATGAAAATGGAGTACATGGTAGAGAGATAGGAGAGAAAGTGAAACTGAACAGTTTGTGCACTGTGGAAAGAGGTGGAACTGGAGATGTGGTGGTAGTGAGGAGCAGGTGGATATGAGGAACCTGTGAGACCACCTGAGGACATTGTAATGTCCTAGCCCAAGCTGCCGCCAAGGGCCATGTCTGGGTTCATGGCTCTACACGTCTGTGGTCAGTGCTGCCACTCACTGTAGGCCATCTGGATGTCAGTGGTCTGGGATGCTGTCTGAGACTGTGTTGATGGCCATACTGATGTTGGGGGACATACTGATCTGAGTGGCCCATGTTGCCATCCAAGGAAGGAATGGTGACATCCTTGGCATTGAGGGCCATGTCTGGGTTCATGGTCCTATCACAGCTAGGCTGTCTGTTGATGTCTAAGGCTTGTGTTAGCACCAAAGGCCATGCAGGCGTCCCTGGTCTGGGCTGCCACCTAAAGCCATATTGATATTCTTGATATGCAAGCACTGTGCTGAGCTGGTCATGCTTTTCACCTGCATTGAGAGAGCTTGCCTGGGCAGCATGGAAGAGCTGGCTCTGGTAGCATGGTTGTGGGAGAGCTGGCCCCACTTCTCACTAGTTTTAACACTCAAGAAAGCTGGCCCTACACATCACCTGGTCACTGTAGGAGAGCTGGTCCCCAAGGGCAAGAGAAGCAGTGGGCTGCAGCACCCAGGAGGAGTTCATGAGATGCAGTACACTTGGGCAGCACAGTAGAGTTGGTGCTGGTGATGGAAGCCAAGGAGACACCAACTCAGCCTCCACCAGACCCTGCTCCAGGGCTCTGAGTCAGCCCCATTCCAACCTCTACCCCATCTGTGACCGCAGAACCTCTCCCCATGACACAGGGCAACAACAGGATAGTCAAGAGGAGTCCCAGTGAGGATCCAGGATAGATAATGTAGCAGAAGCCAGAGATCTTGAACCAGGCCAATGACTCACTAGGATGAACATTTGCAAAGAAGTGTGGACAAAAGGGCATACTGTGTAACACACCACAACACAATGCAGCTTCCGTGGGGAGATTTTGTTTTAATTTTAATTTGGGGGTTTTGGGGGAGGGGGATTGCAAGGGTAGAGGGAGGATATAAAGGACTTGGAGATGAGTGGGATTGGGGTACATGATGTGAAACTCACAAAGAATCAGTTAAACGTCTTTTTAAAAGGGAAGAAAAAAAAAGAAAAAGAAAGAAAGAAAGAGTTACACTCTTACTCTTCACACCTGGCTCCCTCCAGAACCAAGCTCATTACTAACTGCATTAGTCTGTCCCACACGCACTGCCTTCACAAACTCACCATTTCTCAAAGGCTCTGCTGCCTCAACACACTCACCCTGAGGGCTAGCCTTCCATGGAGGACAAGCCACATAGAAATCATACGGAGCCTGAGCGCGTAAGTGATGCACTGAGAAGCGATGGCTTTGCATGTGTAGAGCCAACATGACATTTAGTGAAACAATTAGATTAAGTGTCCTCTCATGTGATACCATATTTGGTTTGGTTTGGTTTGGTTTGGTTTGGTTTGGTTTATTATGTCAAGAGGTTTTTGTTTGTTTGTTTTTTTTTTAATCTATTCATTTAGCACAAATCCTAAATACAGCACTGTTGTCCAACCTGTCGTCCCCATACAGTGCATGAGCTGTCTCTTTGCCCGTCCTCTTCATGTGCTACTTCATGTTCTCTGGCCTAACACCCCCTCTTTTCTCCGCCACTACACCTCTCTACCCCTAGTAATCACTGTTTTGCTCTCTGTCTTGGTGTGCTGATTGATTTTTTTTTTAATATTTCCCATATCAGTGAAATCACAAAATCTTTTCTTGTTTTTCTGGTGTATTTTATATAAGATGGTGTCTTCTGGGCTTATTTGTACTGTCACAAACAGCAGAGTCTAATTTTTAGGGAAGGTAAAGGACATTCCATCATCTGTATATAGACCACACCTTCTTTATCCATTTATCAACAGACATTTCTTTGTTCCCATGTCCTGATGTTTATGAATAATGATGCATTGAACATGGGGACATCAGCTACATTTTTACAGCCCTCAAGGTGGCAAGGCCTGGGAAATAACTATATAATTAAATAAATATATTTTAATGTTTATACTAGTCAACAAAGACACAATACAACATTTTTCTTTATCTTGTTGTGGTGGTTTGAATAAGTATGGCACTCATAGACTCATGTGTTTGAATGCTTGGACCATTAGGAAGTGCCACTATTAGGAGGAGTGGTCTTGTTGGAGTGGGTGTGGCCTTGTTGGAGGAAGTGTGTCACTGTGGAGGCGGGCTTTGCGGTCTCATATATGCTCAAACCATGCCCACTGTGACAGTCTCCTTCTGCTGCATGCAGATCAAGATGTAGAGCTCTCAGCTCCTTTTCTAATATCACGTCAGCCTGCATAACACCGTGTTTCCTAGCAAAGCAATAATGGACTAACCTCTGAACTATAAGTCAGCACCAATTAAATACTTTCCTTTATAAGGGTTGCCTTACTCATGGTGTATCTTCACAGCCATAGAACACTAACTAAGACCCCAAGAGGCCACACAAAAACACCTAGAAGACTAAAAGGTGTGTTGGCAGATTAAGATAGTGGGGCCGGGGCTGGGGTTGGGTTGGGGGGGCAGTAAAGAACGGGAAAGAAGGAAACAAAAGAAATAGCATCTCACTTTGAGGTAAAATGTTGAAGTACCTTTTTACTACATTACATTCCCAACAGCAATATGTGGCATTTCAGTGTCTCTGCATCCTCATCAAAACTAATTTTTTTATTTAAAAAATAATAAATATGTACAAAGAGTATGAAGTAGCATCTCATTGTAACATTGACTCATATCTTCCCAATAATTAATGGCTATCCTTTTGTGTCCCTATTAGCCATTTCTCCACTGAAGAAGTATCTATTCAAAGTCCTTTGTCTACTTTAAATGGGCTTGTTTTACTTTCTTCATGGTGATCTTTACTTTTTAGGAGGTTTTAATTTTGATAACCTCTAATTTATCTTTGTTATATTTGCTATTGTCATCTTTGTTAATAAACCATTGCCTAAACCAAAGTTATAAAGAGTTATAACTGTGCTTTCTTCTAAAAACTTAAGGGTTTAGCATTAACTTTGAGGAGTTGTTTTTATTTCTTTGTTTGGTGAGGATGGGTCTGAGTTCACTCTTTTACATATGAGCATCCAGTTGTCTCAGCAACATTTGTTGAACTTTGTGTTGTAATTAGACATTTTTGCCCAGATTGTATCTGACAGAATTCATCTTGGATCCTCTTAGAAGACAGTATCGTGGTGACCCACCATTAGAGATACTAAAGCTTTCATTTGCCATCTTGAACACAGGTTTCCCTCCGTATATTGTATATTTTCCTTTGGAGCCAGAGAGTGGCCTGCGCTGTTAATCAGCATTACGGGAATGTCTAGCTAGCCATCAGCGACTCTCCCCATCGTTTTAACAGGTATCACTCAGGGTCATTGCTGCCTTCTCTATAAAAGAAAGGATGCAAGAATATCTAAGCTTCACTTTCCACTGCACTGTGACTTCCATCCTTTAGTCTGAATGTTGACCTTTTTTGCTCTGTTGTTTTACTCTGCAGTATGGAGACAATACTAACCCCAGAAAGAGGGCAGCAATCCTCTGGTAAAATGTTGTAGGAGCTTGTCTTTCTGTTATTTTGTTGTGGCTTCTTAAGACACTGAGGAGATAACAGCCTTAGCCACAAGTATTAAGGTCATGGCACCAAACATGTAACAGACCCTGCCTTGGGAGATGGTGAAATAAGACAGCTAAAAATCTTGGCTGAATTTTCCTGAAGCCTTGGGAATGTTTTAAGGGAGGAGGAGAGCCAAATTAGCTACTTCTAAACGCCTAGATGACTTAGTTCTAGATGTAAGAAAACAGACATCTTTTTTCTTAATTTTTTTATTTAAATGTTTTATTTTTTTATTTATTCACTTTACATCCTGATTGTCGGCCCCTCCCTTGTCTCCTCCCAGTCCTACTCTCCTCCCTCACCCTCCCTCCCACCCTCCCCTAGTCCTCAGAAAGAGGACTTCTCCTCCCCCATCATCTGATCCCAAGCTATCAACTCTCATCTGGACTGCCTGCATCCCCTTCCTTTGTGGCCTGTCAAGGCCGCCCTGCCATGGGGAAGTGATCAACAAGTGTGCACCAGAATCCATGTCAGAGGCAGCCCCTCTTCCCCATATTATGGGACCCACAAGGAGACTGTGCTGCCTACACACTACATCTGAGCAGAGGGTCTAGGTCCTCACCATGCATGGCCCTTGGTTGGTGCATCAGTCTCTGCAGTCCCTCCCCCACCCCCCACCCAACCCTAGCCCCAGATTTGTTGCCTTCATTGGTCTCCTTGTGGGGCTCCTGTGCCCTCCTGGTCCTTCTATGCCCCAACTTTCCATAAGACTCCCTGCGCTCCACCCCAAAGTTTGTCTATGAGAGAAGGAATGGGACAGGAGCCTACCATAGCTGTCCTCTGAAAGGCTCCACCCAGCAGGGATCAAAGCAGATGCTGAGACAGACATCCTTTTTTTTTTTTTTAATAAGATTAATAGGCAGGCCTGCTGTTAGTTAGAAATGGAATAGTTTATTGTGTGAAGAGAATGTAATCTTGCCTTAGTCTGGGCCCAAGGTGAAAACAGTGTTGGGATGCTTGACCCCACTGAGACTTTATCTCTACAAACTGATTAACATCTTAGTATAGACTCAGAGGAAAGAAGTATTAGAAGTATTAGCCAAGACAAAAGAGCAGCAGCAATGGTGGTGGATACCTCCAAGTTCGGTCCAGGGGCTTCTGCTGTCAGACAGATGATCTGCTAGACTCCTGAGAATTATGCCAGGGGAATTGCCCCATGGAACTGATACCCAGAAGGTTTCATTCTTGTTCCCTTTAATCTCCTTTCCCTCCTAATCAGGGTAGTCCGGTTGTAAGGGAGGTATATGCCTTTAATGAATCCCTAATAAAATAGAATCGTTAAGGAATCAAAGCCAAGATTATTGAGAGATGGTTACAAATAGAATAAAGAACTGTTCATGTCTGATTGAAAAGAAAAAAAATGTTAAAGAGTAGCATTTTCAAGGTAGGTGAATAGCCTAGACCCAGATCAAAATAAAACAGTGCTTTCTAAAAAATCTAGTACTCCAGACCAGACCAGTCTGTTGCTCCGTTCTTGTGGTGCCTACTTCTAGGAGGTTCCTATAGAGGCTGAGCCACTGTTGAGGATGTAAAAGGGTCTGACACTTGCATTGAAGGGGGGGACCATATAGCCCCTAAGGCTACTGGTACATAGCTATCTGCCCTCTAACATCCTCTTCACCTTCTTCTGTGATGTTGAGCTCTGCCTTTCATCCCCCTCATTATTTCTTCTCATACTTATCTATCCCAATTTTTACCTTTCCTCCTCGGGGAAGCTTCACACTCAGTCATTACAGTCTCTTTTCTGACTGTGAATGTCACTCTTTGTTAACTCTCAGTTCAAAATCTCTTCCTATTGGAAACATAGGGCTTGGTTTTTGGTCAAGCCCAGCAATGCTTGACTCCTTCCACTGAACAAAACGACAGCCTGCACACACTTTCACTGTGGTTTTACATCTCAACTTGCATTTACCTATCTGCCTCTTCCATTGAATGTTGAGCACTCGTGTTGGTCAGCTTTCTGTTACTGTGACAAAATGCCCAAGATAAGTTACTTTAAACCAGAAAAAGTTTCTTTAGGCTCACCATTTCAGAGGTCCCAATCCATCATTACTTACTTGGCCTTGTCGCTTTGGGCTGGAGGTAGCGTTGTCCACTGTGGTGGGAGCTTGTGGCAAAAAAGGCCTAGTAGAAAGATAGGAAAGGACCTACTCCCAGTATTCTGTTGAGGGCACCCTTCAGTTGACCGAGCTCCATCCCAGTATGTCTCACCTCTTACAGGTTCCACTATCCTTGGTCCACACACAGGCTGCGGACCAAGCCTTTCACACATGGACCCTTAGGAGATGTTCTAGATCTGAGCGGTATCACATCCTCCAGGGCAAGGTTGATACCACATCTTTGTACTATCAGCAACTGTAAGAGCATTTTCTATAACCGTTGCTTAGCAGACCGTTGGTGGGTAAGCAAGTTAATGAATGAATCCCTGGGTCTACACTTTTCTATTGAGTGCTTACAGTCACAGGGCACCATCAAGAGTGAGAATGGAGTAGTGATCAAAGCATGTGCATGGAAGCTTCGGATTCTCCATCTTTCCGCCTGAGGAAGTGAATTTCATATGGATGACTAGGAGGAAATGTTTACTAAAGGTAAAAGGGATGTTATTCCAATAAGTTCTGGGCTCTGACCTAATTTGAGGATTTAATATTGGTAATGAAGGAGACATTAGGAGGTAGGAAGGACAGCATTTGAGAGCAGAGAAGCAATGAAAACCATGGTGGGATGCATACATACTTAAGGGCAAAGAAAGTTAGTCATAACTGTGGACCTCTTGTGTATATAGTGCCATTTTGAGAGGAATGGGAATCACTCTCATAAGATGCTAAAATTTCTCAATCTGGGCAAGAGGAAGGTACAAGGCTGTGGTGCTGCTCACAGGAGGCTCTGTGAGAAGAATAGCCTAGAGATCTCTTCTGAGGGGCATTCAACAGCCCACTGACGCCTCCTCTGCCTCCTGGCATAAGCAGAATCCTGTTGCTCCTGTGCCAGCAGAGGCGAAGTTTAGCTCTCTTAGCTGAGATCATCCTCAATAAAACTGGAAAAGCAGACAGAATTTACCACCAACTCTTTTATAGCTTCTCTTCTCTGTACAGATCTGGGCATCGTCTTCTATTTTTCTCTAATTTCCAGTTTTACCTTAATCTCGCTTGTTTACTCAGCTCTCGCCCTTTCTGAAGCTCCCCATCAGGGCACCCTGACATGCCACTTCCTGGGGCTCATTCCCTCCTGTCCTCCCTAGTGACCATGGCACCGTGTTTTGTCTCTAGAAAAAAATTGTTTGACCAATTGGAACTAAATTGTTAGTGTCTGAAAATGGTTTTGATTCCTAGTGTGCTCTTCTTCCCACATGGGAATTCTGCCAGAGATTTTCAATGGTTTAATCAAAAGGTGGAGTAAACATTAAATATTAAGTAGAAGAAACTACTTGAAAAGTTTATTAATACTAAGATTTCCATTTAAAATTCGTGTTCATCCTTTAAAAGATTGAGATTCTTAACAGCTATATTTTACAGTGCATATAGTTCAGTGAAATAAGCGAAGCACACAGTACTTGAGGGTTTTTTTTTACTTTAATTATTTTAAAATACCAGATTTTGAAATATGAGAAGAAGTGCATTTGTCAAAGATAAGCTAATCATCTTGATTTTTTAAAGACCAGAATAAAAATAATATAATGAGAATCTGGAAGTCTGCCCAGGAAGCTTTTTGAGACCTGGGTGACAAGTGGCTGGTGGATCTCTTACGTGCCCTTCCTTGTCACTTCCTCACCAGGGCACACCCTGCCCAACCCAGGGTAAATATAAGACAGATCATTGTTTCATATTCTAATGGCACAGAAATCCATTGTGTTCACAGTATGAGGAGAGGGAATCAAGGGAGGCTGTCATAAATTATTAACTACTGCTCTTCTGAACCTATGCAAGAACAGTGCTGTTTGCTTCCCATGGTTCCTGGAAGCTCTTTCCTCTGTGACAAGAGAAAGAAAAACAAGGGGAGCTGGAGAGAAAAATGAAAGGAAAGAAAGGATGGGAGAAAAAAAAATGAGGCAAGAACTACTTCAGGCTCCTTACGGCCAAGCAAGTGTCTGTGGGATGTCAGCATTGGCAATGGGAATTGCTTTGAATATTTTCTCTTAAGATTTTGCCAAGGGTTTTGATTGGTAGTTCTTTCTCACTCTATTCCCCTCACTTAAACACAGCTGCCTGCATAGTTGCACGTTTCCTCCAAACCTCGTTAGAATACCTTAAAACAGATTTTAAGTATTTGGGTTTTCCTCTGTAAGAAACTCTGCCTTTAGTTCTCTCTTTGTTCTTGCCTAGTCTCCTGACATTGTAAACAAACACACAGAGGTGGTGGAGGAGGGAGGGAGGGAGGGAGAGAGGGAGGGAGGGAGGGAGGGAGAGAGAGAGAGCACCAATTGTGCTCTCTGTCTGGTCTGTTGGGGATGAAGTGTGCTAATAGGATCAGCATAGTATAGCTCCCATTCTGAATGCAGCTTGTTGTATTCAAAATAGTTTTATTGTCTTTAAAATAGTTTTATTGGAACACAGCGGTGCTTGTTCACTGATAAATTGTCCATGGCTGTGGGTGCTTCCATATAATAACAAAATTAACATAGCCTATAGCCCTCAAGGTATAAAAGATTTACTATTAGGCCCTTTACAGAAAATGCATTTTCTGCTATATCTTGGGTCAGTATCCACAAACTGCAGCTGTCCTATGAACTATTTACTATCTATTTAGGACAATTTTAGGACCCTGCCCAAGAACAGACTTGAACTATGTCACTGTGCCCTCTGTGTGTCACAGATGATGCTCTTTTCTGCAGGAAGACTATCTTGAGGAAGGAGTGACATATAGATTTGCACTCCTGTGTCAGTCCTTGGGCTTTTTGTGGATCAGCACTTTTAGTTGCTCTGACTCCAGTGACTCTGTAAAATGTTAACTTTCACAAGGAAAGTACTTGCTTTGTGACATTTCTGGGCTGCGTGACTCACAGAGATTTGCGGAACTATGACTTAGTTCTTGCTGTTTAATAAACCACTCCAAAACTTCATGACCTAAAACAAACTACAGTTCAGCAATTCAGACTGGGCTTGGCTTGGTGGTTCCAGCCATGGCTGGGCTCTGCAGGCTTTTCCTGCGGGATTATTCATGCATCTGTGGTTAGTTGGCATGCCAGGCAGGGCTGCTGCTGGAAGAGGGCTTACCTAGTGTAACTTTCTGCTCCACATGGTCTCCCTCAGAGACCAGACCATGCTGGGCAGGGTCCTCAAGTGGAAAGCATCTGTATAGTCCCCACAAGGCTGCCTTCAAAACTCACAGAATGTCACCTCCTTTGCGTTGTCAGGCAAAGCAAATTATGAAGGCAGCCCACTCATCTTTGGGGTGGGAAAACAGACTCCACTTCTTCACGGTATCACAGTCATTGTAGGGAGGGGAAGGAGGAGGATTACTGCCCCTCTTTAGCACTTCCTTCTTTCTAACTTTGGCCAACAGTGGGGAGTTAGTTGGAGTGGTAGAGCCCAGCTGTACAGACCTTGGCAGGATTTCCCTGGGCACTGTGGTGTGCATCCTGGTACTGCTCCGTGACCTTGATCTAAGGCTGGAATTACATGGGAGCTTGATGAGAGACTGATAGGCAAGCATTTAATTTAGAGCAACAGCAGTGCAAACAGAGCTGCTGGAAGTCTAGCGGTCCAGTTCTACTGCCACAGGGCTCAGTCCTCATTATACATGAAACCATAGCATCACTGATCAGATGCTAAGCATAGCCATAGTTGTGTGCCCAAGAGCAGATTGACAAGGCTTACTGATCCATAGTCTCTGCTCAGGGAGGAAGCAATGCCTTTCAAAGAGATGAACAGAAGATCTTAAATAATAAATAATATCTCTATGGTCCTGACCATGTCCTCTCCTGTCACCTGTAGTTATGTATTCATGTGATGTGTGTAGTCAGTGTTTGTTTCTGCAACAACACTTTGGCTTTCTTTAAAGTCTTTATTTGAGAAAAAGGAAGGAACAGATGAGAAGCAGCAGATGAGGGGTGGAGATTACGTCACTCACGCTCTCATACCTGGAAGTTTGTTTTAAGCTCAGTGCATCTGCTCCGGGAAATTAACTTCACAAACTATTTCTATGTCATAGATTATCCCCTTCTCACATGTGACGTGATCCTAGATGTTGAGAAGTTTCACTATAACATTTCACAATAGTGGTAATTAATAGAATAGTAGTTAATATATGTCAATTACTAAAAAGAATGTCTATGTGCAGTTAGACACAGGTGTATGCGTGTGTGCGCATGTATGTGTGTGGTGTGTGTGTGTGTGCATGTTTATTGTGTGCTCATGTGTGTGTTCATATGTAGGCCAGAAGTCAACACTAGTGTCTTCCTCAACCCCTTTTCCACCTTAATTTTTTTGAGACTGGATCTCTCATTGAACCTGGAGTGCACCTATTCAGTTCACTTAGCAAACAAGCCCAAGAGGACCCCCTTGCCTCACCTCCCAAGTGCTGAAGTACAGGTGCATGCCACTGCTCTTTTTCCCCAGGGGTACTGGGTATCAAAGTCAGATCCTCAGCTTGTTCCGTAAACTCTTATGCACTGCCCCGGAGTGGGAGGCCATGTCCACATCCATATTGGAAACTTTGTCTGTACCGTAATGAGTCACGTCTGCTCTTCCTTAGAGCTGACACACAAACATTATCTCTGGTGCTCCTTGAAGTGCACAGAGGCAGAATAACCCAGAAGTCCCAACCCTTCTTCTCTGGGATTCATTCTTTAATGTTGTTTTGTACTAGCCTTTTCAAGTCTCTGCTCTGCCCCTTGAAGCAAGCCTAGCTTTCTCTGATCTCTGGTTCCTACCAGTCCTTGGTAATTCTCTTCTACATTCCAGAGACGCATCCTAGCCTGACACTGTCCCTGTGTGGTGACTCTGGACTGCCGTCGAGGGGTGCTGTGCACTTCTTAGAGCTGGATTTTACCACTGTCAACCACCACAGCTTCCTCTTCTAACACTCTGCCCGCCATTATGGAGGTCCCAGACCCTTCATTGAAATTGTGGCCCTGGCCCCTAAGACCACGTTGTAATCTTTAACTGATTTCTCTGGTTGTTTAGCAAGTAACATAGGGATCTCGTCTGACCATTCATTAACTTAGAGCAGATGCAGCGGTTCTGAGAGTTCACTAGCCAAGGCCTTCCAAAGGAGTGCTCAGAGGACAGCACTCCCACTGGTTTCCAACCTGCTAACGTGGTACAGTCTGGCTTACATCCCAGAGAGAGGCCTATCTCGGGGTTGAGGTTGAGGCCATATTATAGTCAAGATAGAAGAAACTCTCTCTCTCCTGGTCCTGTTTCCTAGCCAAGGATGAACTTTCTCAGTAACATAACATAATAGGATAAAACATAAACTCCAAAGTGCAGGGACTTTTCTGTTTGCCACTGGCAATTAAGAAAATAGCACTTGGTAAGGTAGGTCTTTTGTCACTACTGAGGCACTGTATGAAATTGTTTGTTCTTTAGAACACTAACCCAGTGCCTGAGGAGATGGCTCAATTAGGAACATGGTTGCTGTACAATCACTAGAATCTGAGTTTAGTTAACCGACACCCACATAGAAGCTGACCATGGCAGTGAAGATCTCGAGCCCCCAGCATGGTCGGGTAGAGAGACAGGCAAATACTGGGGCAGCCATTGTAACTAAAATTGGTACTTAAGGTTCCTCAAGAATTAAAGCAAAGCGATATGGAGAAAAATATCCAACCTTGACCTCTGGCCTCCACACACATACACACATGGGTGGGCACACAGACAGACAGACAGACAGACAGACAGACAGACAGACACACACACACACACACACACACACAAACACAAACACACATGAGGAGGCATGAGTTGAAGCTTACTAATAATTATATTTCCAGAGCTCAATTATTTTATTTTAGTCCAAGAAGCACAAATATCTAGCTCAAGCCCAAAGCCAATCTACTATGCTTTAGAGTAGTGGTTCTCACCTTTCCTAATGCTGTGGCACTTTAATACAGTTCCTCATGTTGTGGTGACCTCCAGCCATAAAATTATTTTTGTTGCTACTTCATAACTAAATTGTTGCTACAGTTAAGAATTGTGATGTAGATATTTTTGGAGGCAGAGGTTTACCAAGGGGCTTGTAACCCACAGGTTGAGAACCAATGCTTTAGAATCTCTTCACCCTCCAACTCTTTTCTGCAAAAGTTGCTTGCCATCTGAACTGTCCCTTTAATAATGCTCACACAAGATGACACAAAGTCTGGGCTGGTGAGATTGATCAGAGGTTAAGAACACTGTCTGTTCTTCCAAATGTCCTGAGTTCAATTCCCAGCAACCACATGGTGGCTCACAACCATCTATAATGAGATCTGGTGCCCTCTTCTGGCATACAGGCAAAACACTGTATATGTAATAAATCAATCTTTAAAAAAAAAAAAAAAAAAGATGACACAAAGTCACCATGTAATAATTTTCAGAAGGCTGAAATTTGACTCCATGTTTGGAGAAGAAACACCCACCCACCCCCACCCATCCAGAAGATACAATACATAGAAGTGTGTTTCCAGCCAGAAGGAAAGCAGATTTTCATTGTTTTTGTGACTCAGCCCCTCAAATTCTTAATTCCAAATTGGGCTCAGATTTGTTCCCATAAAATAATAAAGTGGTGACAGTTTCTCAAAATACATGTGACGTCATCCAAAATAAACCATAAACTCCATGGTTGGCTATACAGAAGCAGTCTTCTCAGTTCCGATGGGCGGTGTCCTTCTTCACAGGCGGCAACGTGTCAAAAAAGTCTCAGTGGCTGACTCCAGCTGAACGCCAGTGGTCTACGACACCAGAAGATCAAGCAGACCTTGGTGAGTGGAAAATCCTCTCTGGTCTACTCACCAGAGATGCTCTCCCTCCCAGTGCCATTCAGGGACTTTGAGATGATGTACAACATATGCAGTCTTGTGGATATCCACATCATGTGATAGAGCCATGCTGTTTTGCCAGCTTTCAACCAGCAGTGCCCTGTCTGTGAACTTCTGCCAGGTCAGCCAAAGGCAAAGTGAGTGTGATTCATTGCAGTAAAGCTTGCTGTCTTTCCTTCTGTGTATAGCGCCTGCTTCCTTTTCCTTCACAGAGAATCACCACTATTCCCCCCTGTTCCGACCACTCGTCGCTGTGGTGCACCTCTTAGATCTCTGACTCTGGGCAGCACCAGATGCAAACACATTCTGCCTCTAGGCTGCTTCCACACGTCGGATGAGCAATGCGCCATATGAAGGCAGTTGTCCTGAAAGCACTGGACTCCTCTGAAGGAGAACTTTGACTTCAGGACTTTCTGTGACTTTGCCACACTTTATTAGGACTAGCCAATGCATAAGATGCTCACCAACTGTCTTGGTAACCACCAGTTTCACACAACCTAGAACTGTGCTGAAAGAAGAAAATTGAGGAGCCTATATCACACTGACCCGTGGAGATGTCTATGGAGCACTGTCTTGATTTTTAATTGACATCAGAGGTCCCCTCCCCCACTGTGGGTGATATTATTCCCTAGGTAGGTGATCCTGAACTACGTAGAGAAATTAGATGGGTGTTAGGCTGTCAGCCAGCAAGCAGCACCCTCCACAGTTCCTGCTGTGCTTCCTTGACTGTGAAGTGAGTCCGTTCACTGGTTGGAAGTTATATTGTGCAGAATACAAGCAGGCCTGCCTTCAAGGTCCTGCCTTGACTCCTCTCAAACACAAACTGTAACTGTAGTGGGAATTTTTCCTCAGTAGGAGCTTGGGCATGAATAAGAGTGGGAGAGAGGATATATGTTCACTAGAGGACCAAAGCAAAGGCAGCTCCTGGAGAGCCCTGGTCCCAGGTTTTGTTTGTATACTTGTTTTATACGCTAAAACCAGAAAGTGAGGTGGGAAAGCAAGCAATATTTCACAGAAGCCTTTGTGGCAATCAGCAGGTTGTTAAGGGCAGTGACCCATTGTATCAGCTATTTCCACAGGGCATGCTTTTCCAATGAAGTCATGACTGGCATGTGGGATATACGCAAATCACTAAATACATCAACACATCGATATGTACTAACTGATCTTTTCTAACTTATTCTACCTCACCACAGAATTGTAAGCCAGATCAACCCTCTTCTCCACTGTGCTGCTTTTGGTCAAGGTGTTTCCATCACCGCTACAGAAATGAAACTAGAACACCGACTTCCCATTTTCGCCTCTTACTCATCCAGTGTTGTGTATCCAAACCTTCCCTGTGGAAACACAACACACATGTCTACGCGTTTCAGACAAGGGTCCCACAACAGACCAAAGCATGGGCACCACCAAAGTCCAGCTTGATTGAAACGATGAGTTTTATTGGGGGTTACTTCCAGGAATATTAATGAGTGGTCACTTCCAGGAGCACTAATGCCTCAAAGGCAGCTGCAGCACCAGCACCCCGCCCCCACAGCATGGGTGACAGCTCACAAAGTTTGGAAGCAGGAGCATGCTCCACAGCCCATAGGCAGGTCAGCAGGTCCTTGGAGATTGACCCTTCCGAGTGATTTTGTTGCTCTTAACCTCTTCCAGAGAGCTGGGATGGCTTCTGCATCTTCACTGTAGCTTGGCTTCTCTCCCTTGAGGGGGATTCTCAGCTTTCCTTGCTTACTCTGACAAAGAGGGGCCTGATGAATCTGGTCAGTTTCAGGGACTTCCTGAAGGAATTTTGAGTTGTCTTCCTTCTTGTTTAAGAAGCTTCTCTGAGGGCTGGAGGGATGGCTCAGAGGGTAAGAGCACTGACTGCTCTTTCAGAGGTCCTGAGTTCAATTCCCAGCAACCGTGTGGTGGCTCACAACCATCTGTAATAAGATCTGATGCCCTCTTCTGATCTGCAGTTGTACATGCAGGCAGAGTACTGTATACATAATAATAAATAAATCTTTAAAAAAAAGAAGGAGAAGAAGAAGCTTCTCTGAAGTGGTGGTAAACGGCTTCAGTCTCAGCACTAGGGAGGCAAAGGCAAATAGATCTCTGAGTTCAAGGCCACCCTGGTCTACAGAGTAAATTCCAGGGCAGCCAAGACTACATTGCCTTGGAAAAAAAACTTCTCTGAAGGATGTAATATTTCAATCATTTCAATTCCAGAGGACACTGCTAAGCACAGATGATCTGACTTGATTTTACAGTTTGGTCACTCCCTCAAACTCTAACATCTTTAAGTTTTTAAGATTGTTTTTTATGAATATGTGTGTTTTGGTATTGGTATGAGCATGTTTGTAGTTACCCACGGGGGCCAAAAGAGAGCCTCAGATCCCCTGAGCCGCAGTTACAGGTGCTTTGAACCACTTGACCCAGGCACTGGCATCCAAAGTCTGCTCCTATGAGTGAGCAGCAAGCCTCCCAACCACTAAGTGATTGATTCTCCTGCTCCTGGTGTCTGTCTGCTAGTACTGGCTCATTTTCCTGCCTTAGCCAGTCTCCGGTTTCTCTCCTTCTAAGCAGGACAAAGACCACATCTCAGGGAAACCCAGTTAACACAAGTGATACTGACAACAGATTGAGAAAGCAGGTGATAAAATATAAATTTTGGATGGGCTCATGTGCCCATCTGGCAGATGAGGCTTCCTCTGGGTTGGCAGGTGAACATGAACTGTATCTACCTGGTACAAGGAGTGGACACTTAGTTGTCACCAACTTCCCTCTTGGTGACCTGGGGGAATACCTTGGTGAGATAAATGCTGTGGAAATACATTGGCTTGATGCAGGCATCTGAGATGTGTAGGAGCAGTAGTGGATGGTGCCTACAGATGATCGAACTTTTTGAGACAGTAGATGAAAGCAGAATTAACATGGATATATTCAGATACATCTTACCCCCACTAGTCTGGAGGTGGTGTCATTAGCATGGCAGAATCTAGAATTCCCCAGGAGTTGGGCTCTGGGTGCATCTCTGAGGGACTGTCTGGGTTAGATTGATTGGGAAAACCGTTCTTAACAGTGGTACACGCCTTTAATCCCAGCACTCAGGAGACAGAGGCAGGCGGATCTCTGTGAGTTCGAGGCCAGCCTGGTCTACAAAGTGAATCCAAGACAGGCACACAGAGAGACCCTGTCTCAAAAAACCAAAACCAAAAAAACAAAAAAACAAAAAAACAAACAAAAAAACCAGTGGTGTGACGATTCTTTGTGTGAGAACACTGGGCTGTGTAACATGTATGCCAGAAGCTGACTACTAGCATTCTCTGCCTCCTGCTCCAAATTGTAGATGCTGCATACCAAGCCCCTTCAAGCTCCCACTGCCTCGACTATGGTGGTCTTTACCCTTGAAGCCAGAGCAAACCCTTCCCCCTTCAGCGGCCGCCCCCAGCCCCCCGCCCCCGGCCCTGGTGAATTTTATCACAGCAACAGGAAAAGTAGCTTAAGATAGGAGCCTGCAGGGCCAGGAAACAAACGAGTCACTTAGACTTTGGCTCGTAGTTGACCTACTGGATTCCGGGATCCACTCAGTGATCCTTTTTCACAGCCTGGGAGTGTTGCTGCAGTGTCACTTGGACTGGTCCTACAAGGGACCCCTGGGCTCTGGCAGGAAGCTTCCATAGCAGGAAAGAATAGGCAGACACCCTTGAGATAGTCTTCAGATGCCCACCAAGATAAGTCAAAACAGTATCCTATCCCGGAAGTATGCTGGGAAGTACTGCTCCCATTAAAGACCTAGCTGAGTCAGAGGGCAGTCACAGCTCCTAAGCTCACAGTGCGCCTGCTGCCGAAAGCAGGTGTATCCTGGAGGATAACTGGGCCACCTTGGGCTTGATCAAGAAGGACATCTAATGCTCATAGGATTTTCCAGATGTGCATTGTGCTGAATGGATGAAAAGGTTTCTGGTGTAAGGTACACAGTGACTGGCTTGGACAATACACGTTCAGTTCTTATTACGTACTTGCTTTCGTGTGAGATAGACAATAATGCTGACTTTTGGTTCTAAGCCAGTGCCGTGGTAGCACTCTGATATTCCATCATTATGTTCTCCTGGCAGTATTTGAATCACCTGCACATCCCTCAGATAGTCACATTGGCTCAGCGTACCAATGACGTCATAATGACTGGACAAGACACAGAGAGATGATGAGTACCTTGGAGGCAAGCAACACACACACACACACACACACACACACACACACACACACTCCAAGAGGAGATTCAGGACCTCTCAGTTCTGGAAAAATTTCAAAGAACATATCAGGATATTTTAAAAAAAACAAGTTCCTAAGCCCCGCACACTCTGCTGCAAAGAAAGAAACACAGTATCTTATAGACCTCTTTTTTGTCCTGGAGTCTACTTGTTTAAAACCTAGAAATATTGATTTTTGTCACTTGAAAGGTTGTCAGCTTCTGGTGGGGAGGGTGGCTCAGAGCAGAGCCAAAACCAAACAAACAATTCAAGCCTAACCATGTTGGAAGCAACATTAGTGTGGAAAGATACAAGATAGCATCAGGGACAAGCCCCGGCACAAAAACCACAATGTGGAAGCCTGTAACACCGACGCAAAGCCATGGTGAGATAGCACAGACCCTTTGACACCTAGCACAGTAGCGACGTGCTTCTCAACCTACATTAAGCAGAATGAGAAGTGGCCCAAGGTGAGAATGTATACAAACTCCTAGGTGGTAGCCAGGAGCCTGGCCCTCTCACTGGGGGCATCTGGAAAAAAAAGATGAGAAAAAATGGAGTATGAATATACAGTAAGCGGCATGAAGTGTGAAAAGATTACGCAATAGCTTACTGCCCAGCAAATAGCATCTACCATGGAGAAAGGACTTAGTAGTCAAGTAGGCAAAATGGCTCAGCTAGCTAACGTTAGTTATCAAATGGCCACCTCAGGTGTTGATGTCAGTCATCTCAGAAGTGTCACAGTGGATTCTATGAATGAAGTAGTCATGGCGGCCGACGTGGAGGTTATTCATGGGGCCAACAACATGGACTGCCATGTGCTGCTAATAACAACAGTTGCTTCTAAACGCCTGGCCTGTCCCTGGGACAGACCAAGTCTGAGTTCCCAATAAAGCACTTGCAGCCAGTTCCCTCCTTGTTTCCTGGAACAGTTCATCACACCTGTGGAGGGTAGCAGTGGATCTGAGGGAATCCCATGGGAAAGACTCTAGTCTTATCACTCCTCCACTGGCTGTCTCCTGTCACTAGACAAACAATTGAGCATTCTGATAGGACAAGAAAATCAAGAAACTTTCCACATGAAGGTTATTCACTTCCAGAAAAAAATAATATCAACTGTAAGTATTACTTGTTAAAAGGTAAATAAATAAATAATTAGGCCACTAAAAAAATCATTAGCAAATACATGCGTGCATGCACGAGAGCGCGCGCGCGCGCACACACACACACACACACACACACACACACACATACACACAGAGTCCAAAAATAAACTGAATGGCCTACAGGGAATGTAAGAGGATAGTTTAAAATGGAGGAGGCATGATCATAATGAGTGAGTTAACCAGAAGCAGAAAGACTTAGATGGTATATACTCACTTATATCTGCATACTAGCCCAAGGGGCATGTCCCACGAAAGCCTTCACTTACCAGGAATCTGGGACAGAGGGGAGGACATCCTATTGGGACTCTAGGTGAGAGAAACATGGGAGAATAGGAAAGTAGAAGGATCCAGAGGGTCCTAGAAACCTACAAGTAGAACATTATGATAGGCAGATTTGAGCCCAGGGGTCCCGCTCAAACTAAGGCACCAGCCAAGGACAATACAGGTGGTAAACTTTAAACCCCTACTCAGATCTAGCCAATGGTAAGAACATTCTCCACAACTGAGTAGAGAGTGGGGTATGACTTTCACACGTACTCTGGTGCCTCATATTTGACCATGTCCCCTGGATGGGGAGACCTGGTGGCACTCAGAGGAAGGATAGCAGGTTACCAAGAAGAGACTTGATACCCTATGAGCATATACAGGGGGAGGTAATCCCTCTCAGGAACAGTCATAGGGGAGGGTAATATGGGGAAAATGGGAGGGAGGGAAGAATGAGAGGATACAAAGGATGGGATAACCATTGAGATGTAACAAGAATAAATTAATAAAATAATAATAAATAATAATAAATAAAATAAAATGGAGGAGGCATCTTCCAAACTGTCAATTGAGAAGTTTGCCTTTACAGATATCACAGGGCATGAGACAAACATACTAGCTGAAATTCAGTCAGCAACAAGAGCAAAAAAAGCAAGAGAGAAGCTCAAAACGCTCAAACAAAACAAAACAAAACAAAAGCAAGAGCTCACGTATCATGAGGGCCAGGTCTGGTGAGGTAGGCAGGTGCACAGGTAAGACCATCCTGGCTTACATAGGAGGCCCTACGTAAACTATATATTTTATTTATTCATGTAAATTATATAGCATATATAGTTTATAATCCAGTTAACACATGATAAGCACAGCTGCTTAATTGCTCTTGCTTCCAGCCTTGTCCATCCTTTCAACACGGGGAAATGAGGTAAACCTGTAAAGTTCACATTGGAGAATCACATGAATCAAGTTGTAAAACTCAATCTCAAAAACTAGCCTCCCATCGTTTGACCTGGGCTGATGGCTCTGTGTTGAGCTGCAGGATTTGTTTATCATCAGCTTGGACATTACACCGCTTGATAAGATGGTTATAATGCTCAGACCTTCCAAAATTACTTAGGCAATAGTTTATAAGATAAGGCCTTAGAGGTATTTCACCCAATTATCACATTTATCAAAGGCCTTACCAACGATTGTAGCTAATGTCCAGGTGCCTCTGCAAGAATTAGAGCAAGGCTTCCCCTGGGAAATTTATCTTCCTCTCACTCAGCAGATCATCTTACCCCAGGATCTCAAAAAGAAACTGAAGCCAAGAGCTGTGGATGCCAACTTCCACCTTTTACACATCAGATTTACTTCCGTTTTTTCTTCTATGCATGTTCCCTGTGTGTCTTAGTTAAGGTTTCATTGCTGTGAAGAGAAACCATGGCCACAGCAACTCTCAGAAAGGAAGACAGTTAACTGGGCCTGGCTTACAGTTTCAGAGGTTAAGTCCATCATCATCATGGCAGGAAGCATGGCAGCATGCAGACAGACATGGGGCTAGAGGAGCCGAAAGTTCTACATGTTGATCTGCAGGCAGCAAAAGGAGACTGTGTACAACACTGGGCATGGCTTGAGCATGTATGAGACCTCAAAGCCCGCCCCTACAGTGACACACTTCCTCCAACAAGGCCACACCCACTCTAATAAGTCTGCACCTCCCAACAGTGCCACTTCCTGTGAGCCAAGCATTCAAACCACTACACTGTCTCAGACACTGTTTCCCCACCTATACCATTCTCCTGCTCCTTCCTCTTCTCCTTCATATTCTTCAGGGTCCAGTTAGGCATGGTTGAAACTTTAGTCCTTAGCCTTCAAGTAGATTCAAGATGTCTTGACTAAGAAACATGATTTCAGTCTACCCTCTAAACTTCTGAGTCTAAAGCCAAACTTCTTGGAAAAAAACAAACAAACAAAAAGACAAATGTTGTGCATCTGTGTACTCACTACTGTTCTCAGCGCCCAGCCCTCTGCACAGCTGCGCCTCCTGTTACTATTCCATTTAAAGACGTTCATCAAGGTCATCATGGTCTTCCTGTTGCTGCCCTTGTAACTCTGGGTCAACCATCATTCTCTTAGCTTTCCTCTCCACCAGATTCTCAGGGACGCCTGCCTCTCTGACTTCTCTTTCTGGGCTTCTTATCACAGCTTTTATTTTTATAACAAGGAGGGAGGAGGCAGCACAAACCCCCTTCTTTCCAAGCTTTAGTGATGGACTCTGTCATGGAGCATGGCACTATTAAAATCATGTGCCCACACAACATAATGGTAAAAAAAAAAAAAAAAAAAAAAACCCACATTGATTGATAACATATTGGCAGAAATTTTATTTTATTAAGGAAAAATCACATCTAAATAATGTCTTAGATAGTCTAATGAAATTTAACATATAATGTTTTGGGGAAAAGATTTGTTTATTTTTATTTTATGTGTTTGAATATTTTGCCTGCATGTGTGTCACAGCATCCTGTGTGTGCAGGGCCGGGGGAAGCAGGAAGCCGGTATCCCCCGGAACTGGAGTTACAGATGAGGGTAAGCCGCCATGTTGGTGCTGGCAATGAAATGCAGGTCCTCTGCAAGAACAAGTGCTCTTAACTATTGAGATCTGTCCATTGCACACTGAAAACAAAACCCACCATGGAATATAGTTAATGGATAGAGAACTTCCATAAAAAAAAAAAAAAGAGATAAAGATAAACAGGCATCTGTGTGTGTTAGTAATGCAGTGAACAAGAACCAACATGCAGAATGGAATCAGAAAAGCAGCTTAGTTTTTCTCTTCCATTGCCAACTTAAAAAGCATTAGATGCATCTGACCCTGCTATTTCTCTGTGGAAACTTGAGTTTCTTGTTATGCTTAACAATAAGAGTTCATTTTCCTAGTTAAGAGTCTCTCTTGTCTTAATAAAAAGGGAGGAGATGTTTAATGACTCTTTCTGTGTTTTTTAATTGTATTTTAATAAATGCACACCTACTCTCTTATGCCCTTGATGTTGATAAAGGCATTAACCGTATTATAATATTTGCTTATATTGCCTTGGGAGTTTACAAATTCCATTTGCTCAGGTAGCTGAAACCTCTTCACATCAGGCTTTCGGCCAAAGTGGACGGTAACATTCCATTGCCAGTGAATGAAGAGCTGTAGCCAGCAGGGTACCCCAGGATCGCCGGAAAGCAGTCTTATGAAACACTTCGGTAAAATGACTCAGAGGTGAGCATATGCCTGAACTCTCCAAGGTGGCAGAGGACACGAAACATCCCAGTTAGTGAAATGCCAAGGCAATAAGATAGATTTCAGGAAGATTGCGCCAGCTGGGTGAGTGGGCGGAGCAGCGGCTGATGACTGGCTGTTCAAGGACAAGACAGCAGATGCTTTTAGGACACTCTGGGAGAAATGGTCTTAGAAGGGCTTCGGAAGGTCCAGCTTGCACAGGAAATGAGGTTCTTGACAGTTCTATGTGTCTGGAAACTTTTGCACTCTTGAACTAAGGTTCAGCGTCTCCACTGAGTCATTCTTCCTATCAATGAAGGAACTTTGAAACCCAACTTCATTATTTTACAATAGAAATTTACCCACAGTCAATATTCCATGAATATTTGCAATTAAAATGAACTTTTAAGTTTCAAGTGTATTTTTCCCCACATGGAAGTCCTTAGAAAGTCTTTCTTGTGAGTGTGCAAAAAGTTTCTCCTTTTTTGTCCTATAAAAGCATGTGTATATCTTTCCCTATGTGTTTCTCTCTACCATGTCACATGTCCATACAGTTGACGATGCAGATATGCCATGATTTGAGATATAATTAAGTCATCAGTAAATGATCTCGCATGTTGTTTTCCCATTGAGAAGGAGAGCTCAGCAGGTTTGGATGGCTGGTCCGCATCTCTCAAACAGGCAGAAATGCCCTTCACGCAGCCTTTAGGTAAGCGGCCCGTTTCTGCTGAACCGCAGCCAGCCTTGTACAGACTCATTTCATAAATATTTTTCCTTTCGAAAAAACTGAGACCAGGGATGGATTCAAAATTTTCCAGGAAGATACTGAAAAGTCTGCTCATGACTAGGTCAGGAGGACGTGTCCATCTGCTTTCAGCAATGGCTTAACTTAGTTTACTTCACACCCTATTTATTAGCCAGAACACACTTTCTGTGTAAGATCACCTATTTTTCTCATCTCCTCATTTTATTAAAATATCACACGTGAAGGATGCAGACCTTGCTATGCTGCTTGCAGCAGTGTTTTAGGGTGGAGGGGATGTTTTGTTGCAAAGATTTCATGACATCTCCATGACTATAGGTATTTACATATTCTTTTAAATATCATGATCAACTGGCTTTGTGTCATCGGTCCCCACTAACGCCCCCTCCTCCAGAATAAGTGTTCCTCCCTCCCGGTCTGTGTACTTACACTTAATGCTGCTCCCTGGCTCTTCAAAGATGTTATTGGTAGCCTAACCATCCCCCATGAAGCCTCCCTATAAACTATTGTGAAGATGGGCAGATGATGTCAATCAATCGATACAGTGCTTGGGTACCACGCATGATGCTCTCGATTCCATCCCTAACATCATATTAACTGGGCACATTCCTTTAATCCTGGCACTCTAGACTCTAGAGGTGGAAGCAGGAGGATCAGCATTTCAAGGTCATCCTCAGCTACATAGCCCTTCCAAGTCAGTCTGGGACAGCTTAGACTCTGCCTTGAGAAACAAGCACACAAAAACGCCAGTGTGAGCAGTTCTCAGAGTGAATGGGATTTGAAGATGATTCAGGAACAAGGAACCCATTGGCCTTTTGATCAACGTCAGCCCTGGAACAACTGCACAAGCTTTTCTGCTGAGTGGTATGAGTAGATACAAGGGCTGTCACATTCCTTTACAGAGTATTTGCACTGCTTTTCATCTCACCTCAAACCTGAAACTAATATGCTACCCTGCCTCCTCTCTGTGAAACAAAACTATGCTTCGCTCTAATATGTAATGAATAGATCTTCACTTTCTTAATTTTTATTGATGCCTCATTTTTCATCATTACCTTCTCACTCCTAAAAATGAACAACATAAAAGGGGATGTCTTTATGG
Organism: Acomys percivali; assembly: GCA_907169655.1. Lineage (NCBI taxonomy): Eukaryota > Metazoa > Chordata > Mammalia > Rodentia > Muridae > Acomys > Acomys percivali. The sequence goes on along the minus strand of CAJRSG010002426.1, from coordinate 2,490,459 downwards.
TATTTTTAATTAGATGAAAATTCACACACACACACATGTATGTATGTATGTATGTATGTATGTATGTATGTATGTATGTATATACAAACTCCTGGGCCAAATAATTCTCTAATTAGGGTTTGAATTCTGATTATAACTTCAGGAACTTTCCTTCTACTTCAGTTTACTGATTAAAACAACAACCAAAAAGGCACTAAGAGTCCTTTAAAACACTCTCTATCCTCGGCAAATTAGGCCTCATAACAGTGTTTTCTGCACCAACGATTAGTATTCAAACTTCTTCTATTCAGACACAATTTTCATATGCTACCAAAACAGGTAACCCAGTCCAAAAAGCCTTGTATTCTCATATTTTTGCCTCCAGACATGGAAACATAGAGTTAAAAAGAAATCAACCTCAAAAGAGAGAATGAGGAAGTCCCAGAGCCACGCCCAGTCTGGGCCAAGGTTGTGCACTGACGATAAGCCAGTCCTACCTGCCTGAGCTGATGTACACATATCTTCCTGAATCCACAGCTAAGAACCCTACAACCCAGCAAAACAGGTAATACATTTACCCCCATATTTTACAGATGAGAAAATGGAATCTGAGGTCTTTTTTTAGTACCAGTGGGAAATTGGACAGCTGCCTGAGTGAGTCATGGTCCAGATGCTCAGCCCTGCAGCCACAGTGGTCTAAGACAATGACCCAGTGTTTTTGGAACTCTTTGCTTTAACGGTGCCCAACATGCATCCTGACAATTTAATAATTTATACTTTGCAATAATTCTGCACTGTAAACTAGCATTAAAACATGTATGTGTTGAACATTTCTTTTCTGTGTTTGAGTACTCTATTCTCATGTCAGTATTGAATTTCACTTCGGTTCTTGCTACCAAACCAAGAAAGCATTGGCACAGATATTCGAAGTGGTCAATTCTCCCACCCAGCAGGAAACAAATAACCACAGAGAAATTTGCTGTCACCTTATTCCTTAAAGCTAAAGCCAGAGGAGAAAGTCTCCACCAGGGGGCAATATATACCTTATCACATGATCAGAATAAGTAATAACAACTGATAGCAAGCAGCCATGTTTTGATTACAATAACTTTTTGGCTTGTTGATTTTGTTGTTGTTGTTGTTGTTGTTGTTATGTTGTTTTTTTTAGTTTCTTTTTTTTATTGTTGTTGTGTTTTGTTGTTTTGTTTTGTTTTGTTTTGAGATAGGATCTCTCTATATGTCCCTGGCTGTGCTGAAACTCAAAATGTAGACTGGGTTGGTCTTGAACTCACCAAGATCAATTGCTTCTGCATCCTCAGTGCTGGGATCAAAGGCATGTGCCACCATGTGTGCTCGCTTGTTGGCTTTAAATTTGAGCTAATGTTGAATAGTCAGAAGTGTCCACATACAAATATAGGCTTTCAGTTTTTCTTGAAAAATTAGAAGAGATATATATATTTTTTCAAATAAAGAGTGTTAACTTTGTCATTTAAAAATACTGTTTTGCCATGGAAGACTACAGTAGTAATTAGACATTAACATACAGATCAAACTATTTTTATGTTGATATATTTTCAGTAATGCTTAACTACTTTCAATTAACCTATTCTAACTTTGTCCTGTCCGCCTGCTGAAATGGAAATTTGTGTATCTATCTTGAACCTACTCCTCAAGGAGGCTAGGCACTTCTCCTCCTCTATCCTATGTGGTTTGTTGCCTCAAACCAATTTGGCATCTAGGCAGGACAGCAGGTAAAAGCAAGAATTATGCAGCTCTAGGGGCTTGCTTAGATGTTGTTTCTCAGCTCATCTTCTTCCTTATCTCTCATGGGTAAAAGAAACTTTTGGAGGGATAAGAAAAGGGGCTCAGGCTCACATATTTTTTCCCTCTTCTGTGAGTTTACTCACAATCCAAAGCAAGTAGGCCCAGCGATGCTCTCCAGGGCCTTGGCAGTGAGCCTACCTCTCTTGCCAAACTCCTAGACTGTCCTCACTCTTCAGGGTCAAACACATCCCTGATTTGCTAAAGCAGTTCCTGCCGCTCTGCAGAGGTACCTCAGGGTAGAAGATACCTCAAGCTTGGGGTGGCAAAGCTGTTTTGCAATATTAATCTGTTCTTTACTGAATGATTTGCTATCGTACGCTGAGACCCTGTTTCTTGAATTCTAAATGAAGGATAGTTCTTTCACTTCGCTGCCTCCTGCAAAGACTTGTGTGACTGCAAATAAAACAACACAGGGCGCAGAACAGACTGGAAAAGGCCTCAGAGGCGAACTGCCCTGAGCCATCCTCTGTCTCAGGACTATAGGAATTCAGATGTGAGCAGGCGTGAATGTGGTCCTCATCCTCATCCTTGCAGTGAAAGAGTTCTAGGGCACAGTAGACCATTAACACCCTAGACCATGGATTCCCTTGACATACAGGCTCTTCCACCAATCAGCAGCTGCATGGCAACTTAAACCTCAGATGTAGCTCCTTAGGGCCTAGTGAGATTGCTCAATCAGCAAAATTCTTGCCAAGAAAGCATGAGAAACAGACTGGATCCCTAGCCTCCACACAAAAATCCAGAAATAGCACTGTACACCTGCAAGCCCAGTGACGGAGGGGCAGACAGGAAGATGGCACTAGCCAGCCCATCTAGCTGAGTGGGTGAGCTCCAGGTTCAATGACAGGCCCTATCTCAAAAAATAAGATGGAGATCGATAGAGGAACACACTCAAGATCAAACTCTGGTATTCATATACATACAGGCACACGTACACATGCTTGTGCACCTGCACACACAAACACATACACACGTATACACACTGGACACCTTGCTTTATCACTATCTACCTTATTGCAGGCCTCAACGCAAGGTCTGCCACTGAACCTGGAGCTAGTCTGGCAAGCAGCAAGCCGCAGTGATCCTGCTATGCCTGCCTAAAGATACAGTCACGTGAGCAGCCATGCCCACCTTTCCTTTTTTTTAAAAGGGCACTAGGGATTCGAACTCAGGTCCTCAGGCTTGGGCATCTCCCTAGAACCGAAAGATGAATGACTCTTTAAAAAAAAAGTCTCAGCTGAGCATGGTAGCTCATACTGCTAATCCTGGTGCTTCAGAGACTGAGCCAGGAAGATTGCCACGAACTGTAAGGCAGCCTGGGATACACAGCGCGGTTCAGATGATCCTGATTTAGTGTGTGAGTGCCTAGCTCCAAAACCAAAGGAAACAAAATCTTTCTATTAATTCTACCATGGCCACTCTTTAGAACTTGGATGTTGGGAAATGAGAGAGAAAGTTTCCATGTCATAAAAATACAATAGTAAGTCTTTCAGATTCACAAATTTTTTTTTAGTTAAAATACATCCCCCAAATGGGATTACTCTTGTGTCACATTTACTTTGTAATCCTACATTTAGGCATTTCAAAATAAAGCCATACAAGACACGTTTTGTTGCATTGCTGGGAAGGATCAATTATCCCTTCTCCTCCTCATTTTAAACCCAGAAGGAGCTCAAAGCCTGCCAGCTCATAACAGGGTAAAAAATGATGGCATGTCATAAACATGTCCCGTTGGCAAAGGCTGGCATCCAAATTTTGGTAAGGTATTTAATCTTGAATTTTCAGAATCCAGGAATCCTGCCAGCTTCTGGGAATGTGAGCAAATTCAACGGAGAAAATTTCAGTCTTTTTGGAATTCAAATCACTTTAGAAATTCAAAATACACACAAAAGCCTGTCTTATCAGAAAGATACCAGAGCAAGGTGTTGGGTGCAGCAACAGAAGGGTATGAGGCTCATGGGCAGCCGGGCTACAAAGACAGCCCCATGTGGGGGATGAAGTCAGGGAAGATAAAACTGAGGCTGGGGGCTGGAGAGATGGCTTAGAGGTTAAGAGCACCTTCTGCTCTTCCAAAGATCCTGAGTTCAATACCCAGCAACCACATGGTGGTTAACAACTACCTGTAATGAGATCTGGTGCCTTCCTGTGGTGGTCAGGCACACATGTGAGCAGAATACTGTGTAAATAATAAATAAATATTTTTTTTAAAAACTGAGGCAGGCGAACCAAGATGATCAGGTTTGGCTGTTTCTCTTGGGGTCCTCTCTCTCTCCTCTTTTGCACAATCAAGGGTGGGAGAAGCCTGCCTTGTAGAGAGTCAATCAAGTTAGCATGCTTTGAGGAAGCCCGCCCTTCTTAGAGCTGCCTCCCAGGGATCTCTCCCAAAGAATGAGAAAGGTTAGAAAAATGTACCGTTGAGCATTTCACATCTGACTCATTTTCCTGGTAGAACTGGAATAGTGTGGAACCTCTGGCTGATCGAGTCATGAAATTGGCCTCTTAATTCACGTTGCTGTTAGAAAATGCCCGCCCATGCCCCCAACCCACTTCCTTTCATTTCTTTTTGAAATACGATTTTGTTATGTATGTACTCCAGGCTGTCCCTGCATGCATGGCAATCCTCCTAACTCAGTGTTGACGATGCAAGATTATAGACACGTGAGCAGGGAGGGGCGGCACACACTTTTGATAGCAGCACTTGGGAGGCAGAGGCAAGAGGATCTCTGAGTTGGAGGCCAGCCTGGTCTACAGAGTGGTGAGTTCCAGGGCAGCCAAGGTTACAGAGAGAAACCTTGTCTCAAAAAACAAAACAAACAAACTGTGTGTGTGTGTGTGTGTGTGTGTGTGTGTGTGTGTGTGAGA
>CAJRSG010002426.1:2460802-2480387 GCA_907169655.1 Acomys percivali | reverse complement strand
CTCTCTCTCTCTCTCTCTCTCTCTCTCTCTCTCTCTCTCTCTCTCTCTCTCTCTCAACATCTTCAACCTAACTCCAATGTACAAGCTCCCCACGAGTTGGGAATCCAGACTACAGCAGTGGGAAACTTCACTGGAGTGGAGTCTCTACTGGCATGGCAGCTTATTGAGGAGTGCCTTGGCAGTTGGACAACCATCTTTCTAATACTATGACAGCAGCCTATGGAGAAATCATCTCCTTTGAACGTAGCGCATCCTTAGCCCTTCATCAAACTGAAGATGGAGTTGCAACCTGTCACACGATCAGATCATTTTCTAAGACTCATACACAAGGAAGGATTGGGAAGGGAGCAGTATGCTTCACATGACATAACAACCATTAAAATAGGGGTTGGGAACATCGCTCGGGTGGCACACTGCTTGCTTAGCAGACCCAAAGCACAAGGTTGGATCACCAGCACCGGATAAACCCAGCATGGTGCTGCATGTCTGTGCAAGTGCTTTGGAGGCAGAGACAGGAGGATCAGAAGGCCAGTGCCATTGCTAGTTCGAGGCCCACCTGGGATGCATGAGACCCTGTCTCAAAAATAAAGCAGTTAGATTGTTTTCATATCAGACCCCATCTCAGCAGCAACAAGTGTAAGTATGAGGTCTCTTTGATGAAACTCATTACTTTGTGTGCTTATCTTAAAAATTAATTTAAAAAACCCAGAAAATTCAAAGAAATCATGTTAACCTAAAAATTTTCACAAACAAGAAAATTCAATAGAAATGATTACTTAACATATTTTTTGGTGAATCAATTTTTATTAATGTTTCTTCTTCTTCTTCTTCTTCTTCTTCTTCTTCTTCTTCTTCTTCTTTTGTTTTTTGTTTTGTTTTTCAAGACAGTGTTTCTCTATATAGCCTTGGCTGTCCTGGACTTGCTATGTAGACCAGGCTGGCCTTGAACTCACAGCGATCCACCTGCCTCTGCCTCCTGAGTGCTTAAAGGCGTGCTTGGGAGGCAGAGACAGGTGGATCGCTGTGAGTTCAAGGCCAGCCTGGTCTACAAAGCAAGTCCAGGACAGCCAAGGCTAACACAGAGAGACCTTGCCTCAAAAAACAAAATAAAATGAAAATAAAATAAGAATAAGAACTACTACATACTGTCATGAACAAAACACATGGTGAGTTTATGGTGACTAAATCAAAGTTTCAGGGACCATAAAAAGTTTCACCGGGGGAGTAAAGTCCTTTTGTTTTCTTTTAGATAAGATATGTGTGTAGGAGGCTCATGAACACTCACTGTGCCATTTTATTAAGTGGCGTTCAAGGAACATGATTTACAAGCAAATTACATAGAGGGGAACTTCTAAAACAATTAACTTGAGAAGTGAGAGCCAGGAGCCGGGGATGTAGCTAATTGTAGAGTACTTGTCTAGCACGCCAGAAACCCTGTGTGCGACCACAGAAACTGGGTGTGGCGGCCCATGCCTGCAATCTGCACTTGTGGGATACAGGTCGAGGATCAGACACTCAGCGTCAAACTCAGCTATAAGGTAGGCTCAGGAACAGCCTGAAAGGAAGAGACCTTGCGAAGGCGGGTGGGGGGAAGAGAAGAGGGGTGGCTAAATTGCTAGTTATGTTGAAATAAAGAGGCCAACTCTATTTCTTCCCTAGCAATCCATGGGTTAGGCAGCAGCCAATGAGGGGATGAAACCCAGCCCACCATGAGTTCCTGAGTGCTTGGGCTGCGTGAGGCCTGCTGTCTCCATGGCATGTTTCTGAGGTTGGTGTCTACTATGCCAAAAGAAATGCAGATAAGTGGAAAGGGATCCACTCATTTTTAGTACCATAGCTACTCTGGACCATGCTCACCCTGATAAGCTCTGGTTGCTAGCAATAATAACTATCAACATTCATTCACACATGCATCATTCACATGTGAAGGCCATTGTGTCACGGCCTTTGTGTGTAATTATTAAGATCAACTGCATAGCATAAGAGTTATTATCAACATTTTAAATGAAAGAACTGCATCTTAAGGAGTTCTAGTTTGTTCAGGACAATGTGGAATCAAAATGGAAATCCAGGTTGCTGAGACCTGCCTGCCCCCATGTACTGAGAGCCTGTTTGAGTGAAGTGGTGTTTAAGCGGTAGCGTGAGACTCTTCCAGAAAGTAAGACTCCTATAGAAGGTCTCATATAGCTGAGGCTGGCCTAGAATTCCTGATCCTTGTACCTCCACTTTCCAAGAACTGGTCTTCATGGTGTGGGCTCTACACCTGGATCCATTTTTTTTCCAGTGCTCTGTAACAGAAGCAATAACAAGGTAACAAGTAAAAGGGCAAGGTGAGGCAAGACTAATGGCCTGAACTTAGAAACTGTCCAGCAAGGATATGATCAGACCGTGACCACTCTGGATACCCAAGCCAGGCAAATCACACAAGACCTAGGGTCACCATCTCATCAGGCTACTCCGAGCTGTTCGTGAGTACTTAGCTGTGGGGATGGGAGCAGCTGAGAGCTTTTGTTGAATACCCCAATGCAGGTTTTTGTTGTTGTTGTTGTTTTTGTTTTTGTTTTTTGGTGTGGTTTTTTGTTTGTTTTGTTTTGTTTTGTTCTTTTAGGTTTTTCGAGACAGGGTTTGTCTGTGTAATAGTCCTGGCTATCCTGGACTCTCTTTTGTAGACCAGGCTAGCCTCAAACTCACAGAGATCCACCTACCTCTGCCTCCCTAGTGCTGGGGTTAAAAGCGTGTGCCACCATGCCCAGCCCCCAATGCAAGTCTTTTGGAATGGATGTGCTTCTACATATGACTCCCAATAACTCAGAAAAGGTCTCCCTCTTATTCCTGAGAGCCACAGAGAAGTGTCAAATAGGGAGAAACAAACTGGGCTTTTCTCCATTTGGTTATGGTCCCTCCGACCAAAGACTTGGTTTGCTAGCTACAGCTTGCCTGAAGGCCCTGCTGCCATCACTATGAAGACAAGCCTATTGACAGTCCAGTGCCCACGTCACGAGGCCCCAGCCATCATCCCTCAGCAGAGCTGGTAGGTAGGGACAGCCATCCTCTGCTGGCAGCTTGGCTCTCAGACCTCGATGCTACCACCCAGACTCTAACTGGCATTTTCTCTCCTTCTTCGTCATCTTGGCTCAAAAAGCAGTCCAAACAGAGAGAGGCATCAGTTCTCTGCATCTGTCCTCTGTTTATACACATCCGAGGAGAAAGACGCCCTTTCTCTACCATCACAGTGGAAGTAAACACATTTAAATGCTTGTTGACATAAGTCTGGCCCCAAATTATACAATCAACAGCTCCCACCATCTAACCAGAATAGCTCCTCGTTTAGGTTAATGGTACGGTTTCAGACTTCTTTGTTCCTAATTAAAATGCATCATTTTAATTCCAGAAAGGCTCCAGTGAAATAGTGACCCAAAAGAGGAAAAATAATTCACAAGTTTTAAGTTCAAACTTGCCTGAGACACCCTCTTACATCTAGTTGAAGAAATCCAGGATTGATGTTTTAAGTCTGGTGGAGCAGAAACCCAGTTAGAATCTAGATTTTCTGACCCCAAGGCCGAAGGGAGGCTGAGAGAGGTGTAGTCTACCCCCTGCCCTGCAGGAGGATGAAGAATAGGCCTCTCTGTGCTGCCTTGGTTAGCTTTTGGTCATTTGCTAGCTATGTGTCATTTCTGGCTCTTGCCTTTTCAACACAGCCGACTCTTGGGCACTGAGCTCAGCATCTCTGTGGTTTTGGGGAATGCTCACCAAGAGCCCCTTTCAAAGGGAGAGCTTCACAGTCTACCTAAACACTGCACAGCACTCCTTTTAAAAGCTGTCCATCTGTTTTGCTTGAAATGCTTAAATTAGTACCAAGATTCACTTTACTGTAGCTTAGATCATACCTGAATTCCTTTCATTTTTTTTCCTTCCTAAATTCCTACACTCTAAGTAATTTTTGTACCTCAATGTTTTATCATTGAATAGGCTAGCATATGTTCCTTATAACCTAGAATTATTTACACATGCTTCCTAATAAATCAGTTTCTGCATATTTTCATCAGTGTTCAGGCCCTTTCCCTTGGTGTGGCTGTCTAGATACAGTGCCAAAGACCCAGGCTATCGTCTCTCCAATGTCAAATGCAATGTGAATATTTGCTCATTTCTCTCTACCTGGTTCAGGGAGGGACCCCTATCCTCATTCTTACAAGGAAACAGAAACCTACCTATATCTCTGTCAGCTCCAGTAATGCTCTTGGCTGCTGTGAGTGTGACGTGAGAAAAAATAGTGGGTAAATTTGTAGCAGCTGCTTCACCACATTCTTGTTAAATGCCTGCAAGCACAAACTGCTCCTCCTGAAGCACAGCGAGGCTCTCTTCCCTCCCTGGTATAGACGGAGGAAGACCATTAACCTCCACTACCAGATGGCTGTTAGGACATGGGACCTTACTCCCTCAGTAGAGGTTATGGCCTGTATATGATCGGCCCACCCTGTTCACTGGACTGCACATCTGCAGATTAAACTGAGGAGCAAAAGTATGCAAAGCAGAAACTTTGCATTACAACTGACCTTCATCCTGTGTAGCACGCCCTGAATTTTAGCTCCTAAACAGTAGAGTAGCTATTTATATAGCACTCATACAAGACATGTGCAGAGGCCCAGACTGTGGATGAGAACTAGTTGGGGGGCTCGGGGTGCATCACATTTGTCGGAGTGCTGGCCAAGCATGAAAGGAATGCTGGGTCTCATCCCTAGCCCTGCGTAAACTGGGCGTAATGCACCCTGTAAGCTCAGCACTGGGGAGGAAGAAGCAGGAGGGTCAGAAGTTCAAGAGCATCCTCTGCTCTACATCAAGGTGGAGTGGACACTGGAAAACTTGAGACCCTGTCTAGAGAAACACACCGGAGGGTGGGACTCCTCTTCTTCCCTCACGTCCAGGACCTGAGGAGTCTGTCTGTGTGCCCAGGGTAAAGCCCAGGGACCGACTGGTCAGCAGCTTCCCAGGTGGATCTGAGTCAGATTGTCTGCAGAACAAATGTGTGAGAAATAGGGACTGGGACATATCCATATATAAACATATATATGGCTATAAAATACATATATAATGGATATACATATCCATATAAAAATAAAATATATTTATTTATTGTCCTTAAAAACAATGGGGGAGGGGTGAGGACATGACTTTAAATCCTCCAACACTCATGGAAAAAAGGGGGAGGGGCTCATGTACTTATAACTACTAGAAGGAGGAGAAAGAAGAATCCCCGGGCTTTATTGGCCATCCAGGCCAGCCAATCAGTGAGCTCCAAGTTCAGTGGGCAGCTTTCTCAAAACTAAGGTAAAGAGTGACAGAGTTAGGCAGCTGATATTAACAACCTCTGGCCTCCACACACATGAACCCGTGTATACGCACACTCTAAAAGTATGTGTATATATGTATGTATATATGCATAGGTATATGTATATATACATGCGCTGTGACTAGATACCACAGTTAAAGAGTATTGTAGAGGAGACTGACAGATGAGGGGAGGCCAGATCCACCATGTCCTCTCCTTGCCACATTACTATTTTACGATTCTGTACTTGTTTAACGTCTATGTAGAACAAAAGGTCTAGGGGATTGAGGAAAGCCACTCCCTTCTGAAGACCCCACAAGATGAAGCATTGGGTTCAAATATAGATGTGAGCCCTGAACCTTCAGGGTCTTTCTAGAGTTATTTACTCCTAACCAAGGAAACCCCTCATGCCCCTCCCTCGTGCATTCTGAGTGCAGTTTGCTTGGCTTCACAACACTGAAATGAGCAGTCTCTACAAACAGGAGACAGGAGTGCGCCCAGAGAAGCAGGGTGAGGCTCAGGGCCCGAGGTGGGATTTGGAATCTCAGGGCACGGCAGGCTCACTTACCTGCATAGCTGGCAGCTCTTCTGAGCTGTGATTTGTGCAGGAGACAAGGACCCCTCTGTCTGGAGTCCAACTTCAGGGTTAAAGGTTCTAGAAATGAGTGACCAGAGCCTCACACTTGCTAATGAGGGAACTGGAGGTAGTCAGGGATGGTTTCTGAAATCCACAGCATCATATGTAAGATTCCTATAAAAACTTCCCAGAAAGCAATATTGTTTCTTTGAGACAGTGTCTTGCTATATAGCATATTCTGGTGTCATAATCTTCCTGCCTCGGCCTCTGCTGGGATGTTGCATGCATGCCAGGACATTCCAGTGAAACACAGGCGCGGGGGGGGGGTGTTGGTGCTGAAAGCTGGGGTGGGGGAGCAGGCAAAGAATGCAGATGAACCATGGAGTGAGAACACAGGTACCCGGCACCCTGAATGGTCTCACTAGGCATGTCTTATCTGTTAGATGAGACACACAGTAAATACATGCTGGAGAAAAAGACCTGGCACCTATGAACCTCCCATTGAGTGCATGGGAATTTTTAGTAAAAATTAGCACAAAGCCTAACAAAGCAAATGCTTGTTCTTACTTCAGAGGGGAGCCCCTATGAGGCCAGCGGCAGCTTCAAGGTCTCGCTGTTAAATTGATTTAACCTGAAATGTCTGCCAGGCCAAACACTAAAAGTTTATCAGCTGATGGCATTATGGAGAGGAGGAATAGATCAGAGGGTGGGGCCTCGTTGGAGAAAGTAGGTCGCTGGGGCTGTGCCCTGGAAGGGTGTATCTTGTCTTCTGTGCCTTCTCCTCTCCTCTTCACCTTTGCTTCCTGGACCTGGTGAGCTGCAGGTTTCCTCAGCTCTCGTGCCCTGTTCTATCACAGACCTAAGATCAACCCTGTCAACACAGATGGGAACTTCTGAACCCGTGAACCAAAAGGAAACTTGGCCTCTTTTTAATTTTGTTTTGTCTCAAGTATTTTGTTACCATAACAGAAAGTGAACGTAATATATTTGTTTTCCCTGGTTCTGGGGATAAAAGGCAGGGTGTTGCACATGCTAGGCCAGAGCTCTCCCAAGAGGTCCACTGTACCCCCTGCTGTTCTGCTGTTTAGCACATATGGCACTCCCTCCAAGAACTCCCTGAAAAACCTTTTACATGCAAATAGCAGTTATGGACTGCTAAACTCCACAGGAGAAGGAGAAGTTGGCCAGCGGGAAGAACACAGGCATAAGGCTATTGTAATTCAAAGGCTGATTTCTGTACCTCCTCCCTGCCCCACTCCCAACATATCTGGTTGCAATCCTTGTTCTGAGAATCTCCTGTCTCAATGTTGTGCTTTCCCCAATTGTTCCCTGACATGTCAATAAAGCAGCTTACAGCCAATCGCTGAGCAGGAGAGAGAATAGGGCTGGACTTCCTGCCAGCCAGGGGAGGAGGAGTTAGAAGAAAAAGTAGGGGATTCAGCCACGGGCAGATGTCCAGGAAGGACCAGGAGAAAGAGCTGGAACAGGGAAAGCTTCAAAGTGCAAGTATCCGTGGGCTGTACACTGGGAGGAAGCCAAATTAGCTTAGAGAGTTAAGAACAGATTAATAACTGTCCAGTTCTTGTGCAGTGAAGCTTATTATTAGACAGATAGAAAAGAGTCTCAATTATTTGTGTGATAACCAGGTTAAGAGAGAAACTGAGAAACAAACACAGTTTTATAAAAATAACTTTAACAGGGGAAACTTTAAGGAAAAAGGGGGAGGAAAGCCATACAGCAAGAAAGATTCAAGGTGGCCAAGAAAACTCGAGAAACACACAGTTTAGACAAAGGCAAAGAATCTTGAGGTCGCCTAATGCAGGAAGAACAGAGCTTCCTAGCAAAAACCTATACTGTTAGGAGACGCACTGCAGGGTGAGCACAGCGGTAACTAACACACAAAGACCAAGCCTGGACTCCAAACAGAGAAGGGATGTTGTATTTCTTTCAGAGACCAAAGCAGGGGACAGCTAAGGACAGGAAACCAGCCCTCTGGGAAGTGAGCAAGCGTACCTGCAGCAGACAAGAAGTGCAGTAAAAGGAAATATCATGCATTAGTACTCTGCCAGGCTGTGCTCATGTGCTGGGAAGCCCTCACTTCAGTTCATGGTGAATTCCCTCCATCTCCTCCCCTTTCTCAAATGGCATCCCCCACCCTCAGGTCTCACTTGTCTAGGGTGGCCTTAAATTCATTCTGTCATTGAGGGTGACCTTGAACTTCTGCTCCTCCTGCTCTTGCCTTCCCAGTGCTGAGATTAGAGGCGCACACTACCACATCTGGTTTATGTGGTGCTCGGCTCGGCCAACTGGGCTACTGTATCCCTGCCTTCAAATTTCTCCTGCATCAAGTATGGTATGCTCCCGAGCCATCTGTGAATACTAAAATGAAATAGACAGGATGAAAACAGAAAATGAGGCACAGAGAACTTAAGACTCCAAGGCATGATCTTTGATGAAAACAGTTTCTTTCTCTTTTTGCTTCTGGTTATTGACTTAAGAAAGACACCCAAACTTTGCAGTCAGATTTGGGGTGGGGGCGGGGCAGTGTTCTCCAGTGCTCTCCTGTGGGGTAGAACTTTATTGGTCAGTGCATTTTATGTTGTTTTCTGTTTTGCCTTTGGAGGCACAACCCACGCTATAGCCTAGGCTGGCCTCAAACTCATGGCAATCCACCTGTTCCAGCATATGGAGTACTGGGACTGCAGGCTTGAGCTACTGTGCCCATGCATGGTCATTAATTCATAAGTTCCAACTGCAAACCCTTCCCTATGCCCTCTCTGACCCTTCTCTGAGACGCTCAACCACGTACAAGCCTCACAACTCAGCAGGGAGGGACAGTCACTCGAGATTTATTCATTTGCTTGAGAGGAATGAACACAGTGCAACAAGAAGAGCTGACATTTAAGCTGAAGAGTGATTAAGCTTTTGCCAGAAGCAGAAAGGAAAGATGAGAGTTTCAAGCAGAAAAAAAAAATGGTATATGTACACATGCTGACAGCTCCCCCAAATGACCAATTAAAGGGGCCTCCAAGGCATAGAGTGGACTGGATGGTAGGTTAGGAGCTGTTTGTATACAGCATTTTATATAAGTTGTATAAAATATCAAATTGCTCACATCACAGACAGGATAGGCTTTATGCATGTTACAGGAGATAAATACTGCAGACGTCCCTGTGTGTTGGGGCCTGAGTGAGCCATGAGCTGGGTCTGGCATAGTCTGACGATCTGAAAGAAGGCAGCCATAGCTGAAGCACAGGATCTCAGTGGAAGGCTAGCTGAAGCTCTGCCTAAAATTCAGAATCAGGAAGGCCTTGAAGTATTGTACCCTACGGGCCGTGGCAAGACATTGAGGGATTTTAGCTAGAGAGTAACAGGACCCTGGTTATAGCTGAGAAGAGTCATTGGCTCCTGTTAGGGAGGAAATGAATTGTAATGGACCAGAAGCTAACATCTGTTGAGTTTCTGTGTGTGCCTGTCTCAAAACAATGTGTTGTCTGAGCACTATTATTTCTCCCGATGACACCTTCGAGAAATGTCTGTTCTTCACTTACAAACAGGAAAACTGATGCCCTTTGAGGTGATATAAATTTTCCTTGTATCAAAAAGATGCAAGGAAATGTCTATTTTTCCTTCTATTGTGCACTGAATGCACAGGGTGCAGACTACACTTAACAGGAGCTTCCTGGTTGGGCTTGCATCTACAGGTAATGGCTGTCGTACCAGACTTCACTGAGCCAGGAAAAGCTAAGGCACGTTTCCAGAGCAAGAGTGCTCACGATCCTGTCTCGTCACCTGAGTGACACCAGATACAGCCCTGTAGGATTAAAACTGTTCTTGGGTTTGCTTTTAAAACCTTTAAAAAATATTTTTTAAAGCAATGTTTAAAAGACCTATTTTCATCATTTTGGCAGAATGTTTTCCAGGAAGCGGTTGCTAGGAGTGAAATAATTGTATTATTTGGCAAGAAGGGGAACCTAGATAGCCTTAAAAAGCTTGCACACACACGTTAAAATACAGCCATATAGTAACTGACTTGGAATCTATTTTTGACACTCTGAGTGCCAGTGCACCTGCTTTCTGTTTACCTGAGGTTCTCTCTCCTCTCTAATGACTCTTCGGAAGCACATGTTAAGCCTATCACCACAGCCTGTCCTGAAGACTGCTGGAGGAGTCTGACCACCAGCGCCCTTCAGAGCCAACAGCTATTGCTACCCATAGCCAGCACTCGCCCCTCCCATGGTTTCAGACCCCTGCCAGGAGTGTGTGGGCCAGCCAGCTGCCCAGTGTGTGAGTTACAGCCAGATATGGTTGCCTTAATATTCTAGAAACATGCACCACTGGGAGGAAAGCCATGGAGACGACATTTTACCAGCCACAGAGCTACTGCTCCACGCCCTGACAAGTGACCGCCCCCTGGCTCCGAGGCTCTTCGAGGCAGTGGGCCCTGTAGCTATGTATAGCATCACCCTCTCTCATACTATGCCCTAACATTTCTTTGATTATTAACCTAACAGGATACAGCCTTTATTGCTCTTGCAAAACTGCCATATGCCAAGCTGTTTATAGCTTCTGTCTAGCCACTACAGTTAAACATTCTTTAACCATATTTGGTGTTCCAAATGTGTCACCTGCAATTCCCATGATACTTGTGGGGAGGGGGGATGGGGGAAATAGACATGAGAATTCATTAATATTTGTCTAATACTTCCAGACGAAACTCACAATTCCACGTAACCAGTGCTCAGGTTGAAGAAATGGGGACCCAGGAGGCATCCTGGAGGTCACATTGGCAAGTTAACATTTTATAGATGTGGGGACAAAGGCACTGATGTGTCAGGACATTGCCCAGGTCAGCCAGAGAGATGATGTGGTCTCTTAAGTCTTAGTTCAGGGGAGACCTTGAGAGAAAGACATATTATTAAACTGTTACATAAGTAAATAAAAACTTCTTTTGTTTTTGCTTTTTTGGTTCTGGTTTTTGGTTTCTGAAGACAGGGTTTCTCTGTGCAGCCCTGGCTGTCCTGGAACTCACTCTGTAGAGCAGGCTGGTCTTGAAGGCAGAAATTCAACTGTCTCTGTCCCCCAAGTGCTGGGATTAAAGATATGTCCCACTGCCTCCCAGCTAATAAGTTTATTCTTTAGATTTGAAATTAGCATTACTTATTGACTTTTCTCATTGTAACAAGGACTTAATTTTCTTCCTGACCTTTGGGCAGATTCTAGCAAATATACTCAATGCAGGCACATTCATGGCTCACTTTACACCCTGAGTGAAAACTCCAGTTATGAGGTGTAGTTCCAGGGTCTTCATCCTTGTGCCCATCGTCCTTCTATCATGAACCTGGGGCTTCCTGCCCCTCCTGTCTGGACCTTTCCATCCCTCATTTCCTCCTCCACCTATAGGAACCAGCTCCTCTTAGGAGGGCACTAGCAAAGCTTGTGCACTAGCCCACACAAACGTCTTCGACTTTTGCTTCTCATGGGACATCGGGGTCTTTGTATTTCGATCACTTTGTTGGATTAAGATGCTGTTTCTAAAAATATCTATTGAAAAGCAATCAGTGTTTAGCTGGAAGGCATACCCTATGAAAGGAGTCCTTTTGGGGTGCTGGGATTCAAGTTGAAGCCTGTCTAACTCCTAAGTGTAAGCATTTTCCTGAGTATCATGCCTTTTGCAGTGGGGTGTGCCATCCAGTCTCAGCTAGAGGTTTGGGCACTACCTCCTGGCAGTAAGATGCCTCTGGACATGTTTTTCCACCCTCCAGAACCCAAAGCACAGCGGCCTCTGTCAAGATTCATAAAAGCATGGATTGTGATGACATCTTTCTATTGCCTCAAATTACACTTGACAACTTTGGAATCAGCTGTGGAAATAACAGCTAGCCAAAAAAAGAAAAGAAAAAGAAAAAGAAAAGAAATTCAGTATTAAAAGGATAAAAAGTGCTTACTTCAATTCATGGATTCAAATATTTGGGACATATGCTTTTTAAATGGCTATTTATGGGTTGACCTTTTAGCGTGCTGCCAGAAGACTGGCGTCTCCGATCTCAAATGCTCTCTCCCACTTTTCTCTTACAGAGGATGGTTCAGTTAGATCAGAATAAGTTTTGCTGTGGTAATAACCTCAAAATTTAAGAGACTTACAATGACAAGCTTACTTTCCAAAGGTACCAAGCCAGAGAGAGCAGTCACTAGTTTCAGACACTGGCAGTAATTGTGACAGAGGGAAAGAGAGGGTAGAAAATTGTACAATGGGCTTTTTGTTTGCTTATTGTTGTTTTATTTTCTTGGAATTATGTAAGTTCACTTTTATGCACGTACATCTATGCTTTGAGCATAGTCCATTTTACCTGGTTCTCCCTTCTCCTGTCCCACCACTTCCCTCAGGCCCCTTTGTCCTCCCAGGAGTCTGCATCTACTTTCATGTCATTGTGCTTATGTACTTATTTGTATCTATATAAAATTTAGGACTCACACATGACAGAAAACTCTCAATACTTGTTTTTCAGAGATGGACAAGTCATTTAATGTGATTATTGCCGGTTGTGTCCATTTTCTTGCCAATTACATAACTTTGTTTCTTATTGTTGAAAATTGTTCCCATTTATGACATGTTTTCAGTATAAAATTTAGACCAGCCCGATGCTCCTGCCTCAGCTTGCTGTATGTTGGGATTATAGAAATGCCCTGCCATGCCCAGCCTGTTTATTTGCTTTTAATTTTTATGATGACAATTCCCTGGCCAGTTCAAGTTGCATTGGTACATCCAACTTCATTATAGAAGACACTTGTGGTTCTGCTGAGGAGCAAGGAAATGCTTCATATAAAGGGCCAAGCTATGCGTTGTTCCCTGACCCTGTAAACTCTGTTCTTTTTGTTCTTAAAATGGTGCCCTTTCCACCCCTGTAGACCTAGATTTTATCTATCAAAAGTACCTATCCACTTTCTATAATACGCCCTACTCTTTCAGAGTAGATATATGTCATTTTATTATTGAATATGTATAATATACAATGTTTACATTCTCCATAAGATGTATTTTAATTTTGTTGATATCTTTATCTTCTCAACCTCCTTAATTCTAAATATCTCATTTATCTGTGTAATTTTAGACCCAACCATGGTGGTTGATATAAGTTCATAAACAATGTCCCCATAAAGTCTTTCATAGTATAAAATTTTAGAAATTATGAAAGCTCATTTGTTCTAATACATTTCTAGTTTCTAGTTTCTAATAAACCCTAGGTTGCAATTCAGGGCCTCAGCTATGTTATTTTACATGTTTTAAGTGATCTTAGATATTCTGAAAGCTAAACTAAATAGTTTAATATCTGAAACATCTTAAATGTTTACATTTCACAAATACCCAGTGTTTGCATTGTTTAATCTTAAAATATATATTTTATAAAATATAATATATATAATATATTTAATCTTAATCTTAAAATACAGATCAAATCACCAATGATTTTTCTCAGTGCCTAAAAGAAAATTCAAGCTCCTTCCTGTGGTCTACAAGGCTTTATATAAAGTATGCTTTGTCTACTTCTCCAATTTTGTTCCCTTCACACAATCTTTTTCTTTACTTTTTTTTTTTTAACTCTAATCCCTTTTTAGGGGTTTCATAAATCTGGAAGTGGATATTTTAGCTATAAATTACAGAACTTGGTATAAAAATTCTAATATTAAAGCCTCTATACATTTACTTATCAGCTTAATACGTTTTAAGTAGCTTCTGTATCCTAGCTATAAATCAGTGTTAAGAATTGACCTAAAGCATAAAGTCTATCTAGTTAGAAGAGCACACACTAACCATTAGTGTAATGAGATAAGTGAGTATATTTCCAAGTAAATCATGATGTGAAGGAGATGAAGCCCTTTGATGAAGCCTAGAAAAGCCAAGAACAGCTTCTCTAAAGAGGCAGCAACTGTACTGCGGCTTAGGGTACAGAAGGCACATTCAAGTGGAAACGGTAAAGGGGGGATGCTGGTACATAAGCTGTAAGGTCAAGAGATACACGGCACTTTAGGCAAGGCATGGGAATGGTGAGGGCATTTACTATTTCTCTGTCAATTTCCTCGCCCACAGACTGAGACCATATTTTAACTGACCGTTTTGAGCTGGCTTGCAGTTGGAGACTCTCATGAAGAGACAGCACATAAAGTTACCATGGATACACAGGCTTAGGATTTACAGATGAAAAAAAAAAAAGGAAGAAGAAGGTGGAGGAAAGCTCATCATTTTTATAAGAGTGAAGGACAGAAAATCAGTAGTGAAACATTAACCAACAATTCTGACACAAGTACGGTGTGGCGTCATTGGTCCCCACCCCCCACCCCAATTTCCCCTCCCCAAGTCATGACTGTCTCGTGTCGTCACCACCCACCCACCCACACACACATACACACACACACGCATACACACACACACACACACACACACACACTTGACAAAAGCTAGTTTTCTGAAAAGAGGAGCCTCAGTTGAGAAAATGCCACCATCAGATTGGCTGTAGGCAGGAAGTCAGGGCAGATGGGCATGCTTCTTTAATGTGGGAGGACTCAGCCTACTGTGTGCAGTGTGCTACTCCAGCAGGTGGGCCCCTGATTTGTACAAGAAAGCAGGCTGACTACACCATGAGAAGCAAGGCTGTGAGCGGAACTGGGCTTCAGCCCCTATGTCAGTTCCTGTCTCCACAGTCCTGTTTTGAGTTCCTGCCCTGACTTCCTGCCGATTGTGATGTGGAAGCGCAAGCTGAATCAACTCTTTCTTCCTTACGTTCGTTGCTTTTGGTCAGAATGTCTTATCCCAGCAATAGAAAGCAAACTTAGAAGGCAGGAGGGAAAAGTTACTGTCTCCGTGTGGCTCAACATTTTGGTGGAGAGCAGGGAGAGAAAGGAAGCATTTGTGAAGTTCCAGGAGTCATTCAGGGGTCAAAACTTAGCTAAGTTCTATAGCGTTTACTGTGTCTTCGATTCCATCTCTGGTTTTTAGATGATGGCTTTTTGTTTGTTTTTTCTTTTCTTTTCCTTTTCTTTCTTTCTTTCTTTCTTTCTTTCTTTCTTTCTTTCTTTCTTTTTTTTCTGAGACAGGGTTTCTCTGCTCTGGCTGTCCTGGAACTCATTCTGTAGACCAGGCTGGCCTCGAACTCACAGCAATCTGCCTGCCTCTGGGATTAAAGGCATGTGTCACCACCATCTGGCGTTAGATGATGGTTTTAAGTATCATATGTGGCCCCTAAACAGTTAAAGTGCCATCAAGTTTAAATTGATTGAAACATAAATATATAATTTAGTATCTTTTTTAAAAAAAGTATGAGCTGGGCAATGGTGGCCCACACCTTTAATCCTAGCATTCGGGAAGCAGAGGCAGGCGGATCTCTGTGAGTTCGAGGCCAGCCTGGTCTACAGAGCAAGTTACAGGACAGCCAGGGCTACACAGAGAGAAACCCTGTCTGGGGAATAGGGTCGGGGGAGTATAAGGGGCTAGAGCAATATCTTAGCAGTTAAGAACACTTATATTTTACAGGGAACTGGGGTTCAGTTCTCAACACTCATGTGATGGCTCACAACTGTCTGTAACTCCAGTTCTGGGGAATCCAATGCCCTCTTGTGACCTCTGTTTTTTTTTTTTTTTTTTTTTTTTTTTTTTTTCGAGACAGGGTCTCTGTGACCTCTGTAGGCACCAGGCATACACATGGTGCGCATGTAGACATGCAGGCAAAACATTCATACACATACATTTTAAATAAATCTTTTTAAAAATGTGAGCAAGTCAAAATTTCTACATAAGCCGAAGAGAGAGAAAGATAATGGTAAACCTTCTCTGTCAGCTTCACATACCTGGGCAGAGAGAACTTCAGTAAAAAAGTTGCCTCTCTCAGATTGTCCCAAGGGCATGACAGTGAAGGCATTTTCATTGCTAATTGATGGGGGAGGGCCCAAAGCAATCCAGGATTGAGACAGACAATAGAAACTTCTGTGATGTGGCCTTGAATCAGGATATCTTAACAGAAACCTATATTGAATTGAATTTATTTAAACGAGAAGGTGATGTTTCATGCATAACAAGAAGTCCCAGAGCTGAGTCAGTGGCCCCAGAAGTACCAGAGATCAGGCTGGGAAGCTGGATACGTCAGCAGCCCCAGAATGCCACGGGGCTCCCGGGTTCTTCTATCTCTTTCTTTAATTGGCTGTGCTGGTTTGGGTTTGCTATGAGCCGCGATCCCTTCTCTATGACTGGATGGTGGCAGCAGATTCAAGGGAACTCAGTGTTCAGGTCCAGTAAGGACCAACGCTGGGAAGCAGAGCCAGCACTGGGAAATAGAGGTCAAACCAAAACCCATTACAGGGCTGTGACCGCGTGGGCGGCTGGTGGAAGAGCTGACCATGTCACCTCTGAGCCAAAGGATTATTGCCGATGTTTGACTGCTGTCTCACCCCACCTCAAAATGAGCGAACTCTTACATTTAAAAGCCACAGAACGTAGTTTAGTTTTAAAGTTCGTGTATCTGGACCACGGGAAAACTCAAAGCTAACTGTGCCATGCTAGCTAAAAATTGATGGATACATTAGCTGCTGCCCCTTAGGTGGACAATTCCAACTCCTCCAGGCTGCAGTGTCCCCACACCCTGATGTCCCGCAACTGGTCCACTTGGCTCAGGTTACCTACCTATTCCCACACTTGAGGAAATTACTAGCAAAGAAGGCACACTGAGCCCTTGGGAGCTTTTGCATCTATAAACATAACTTGTCTAGGTATTTCTTTGATGCTTCAGAAGAAATGAGGTCAAAGGCCAGATCTAGCTGGAGGGTATGTTTTCACCAGCTCTATTAATTAGCCACGTGTCCTTATTAACTTATAATTTTTCTAGTCATAAAATTAAGTAGTTGACATGTGCTACAGGAATATTACAAAGGAAAATTATATCTTCAACCTTAAAGAAAGGGTTTTTAATTCACATTTTATTTGATGGAAGAATTGTTTTTTATGTTTGAGCTAGCCATAAATACTTTTTTGCTACAAGTTTTCATGTAAATATATTACATTGTTGTATCTTGTGTACAATTTGAAGTTTAAACATAGTTTCATGTGGATTGTTCTCTTGGGTGAATACCCAATATTTGCCTCACGTTTTTCAAATTGTTCTTCTAAGAACTCAATGCTTACAGATAGAGTTGAAGCTTTGTATGCATACCTCTCCCATTCACCTCCCCCTTACACATCCCCAGAGATAGGAGCCACTATACTGAATTTGTTACTTATTACTTCTGTGCATGTTTCAAGTTTGTAAACTAGATATGTACATTTCCTGCTGTCTTTTGGCTAAGTATAAATTACAGATTTATAAGCCCATAAACAAAAATTTGTTTCCTGTGTTTAAAATTTTTAGAATCATGGCATCATTTATAATATACATATGTCTAACTTATTTTGTCTTTCCTTAACTTTACTTTTGTGACTTATTCACTTTAATATATGAAACTAGGAGTTATTATTTTAAAATAATATGCATTACTCTTATGTAGAAATGTGTTGTCATCCATCTCCTGCTAATAAACATCTTGGTTACTTTCTAAGTATTTAAAGAACATGGAAAACTGCTATACATTGCAACTGTATGCAGCAGAACTTGTGAAGAAAGCCCTACCCAGAACACACCGTGTGGTGCTGAGCATATGAGACTCAGCGTAATAACAAACCAACTTCTTACACTCTGTGACATTCTCGTGCCTTCTATTTGAACAGGAGGAACCAGGTACTTACTTTAAAGTTAGATGCTTTGAAAGCGAATCTATCATTTGAATAAATTAGTATCTTTGGAGAAGCAATGCTGATTTCTCTTCACCTAGTATATCAAGTCAGGGACTCCTGAGATGCTCTGTGGACAAAGGCTCTTAAGGCCACCAAATCTGATCACCTGAGCTTTCCCCTGAATCTATATGATGGAAGGAGAGAACTGACTTCTCCAAGTTGTCCTTTGACCTCCATTCATGCATCATAGTACATGTACACACACACACACGCGCACACACACACACACACACACACACACACACGCACGCACGCGCGCGCGCACACACACACACACACACACACACACACACGCACACGGGCAGGGGTGGGTTAGCTTCATAGAACAATCCCCATGGAGCTGAGCCACTGGCTTCTTACCACTAGATGAACATAAATACAAGGTTTTTTTTTTTTCTGCAGCTGAAAAAAAAAAGGTGACAAATTTCAGAAGATAAAACAGTATTAGACATCATACCCCAAACCAAACACTCCATATTTGATATGTGGCTTGTCTTTCAAATAGTCACCAATTTTCTCCACTTAAAATGTTTAAATACATAGGATGCGTTGGAAGTGTCAATGAAATGTTCTCTACTTGAAATTTTAACTGTTCCTGAGAAGTGATGGGTGATGTCATAAGCTGCTCAGTGAGTCTCAGTTTCAGCTGGTCTACAGCTTTCAACTGTGTTCGGAGTTCTTAGATGCTCACTACAATCCATATGGTTGGCTACTTCACAGGTAGCGTAAGCCAAGTTATTCAGTGGTACTGACCTTCCTCTCTAAGTGAATTACAGTAAGGTTCATTTCTCTTCACAGTCTATGTCAGGTCTAAGTGTTGGCTTTGCTTGGAATGGCCAGGTGAAAGGAGGAGAGTGATGGCAGAGCCAAAGGATGGCATGGCAGTGGCATGGCACGGGAGGCCTTGCATGTTTCATCAGGGCCAAGTCTGCAACCCAAAAAAAGTGAATTGGTGAAACCTTTTCTTGGGGAGAAACACAAGTATTTGGGGACAATATGAGATTTCTCATAGAAGACATTTTCTTCTTGAGCGAGTATCACTCAACTAGCTTTTGAACTATTTACAAAAGTTTGGCAGGGGAGCGGGGGTTGCTACTGTGCCAAGTAACACGACTTTTTTTTTTAAGCCTTTGGGATGAGATTTGGTTAATTAAAATTTTCTATGCAGCCACAGAAAAATAAGAAAATCACTTTAAAACTCAAGGAGTAATTGGAGGCCCATGGCTTCTAGTGTGGTCCAAGTACAAACAGCATCAATTTACAAAGTCAACTAATGAAGTCTACCATATCACTTTGAATGACATTATTTATTCTCTACTCCCATTCTAGCCAGCAGGGGCTCCTTAAAAAAAAAAAAAAAAGAGAGGGTATTTTCAGCCAGACCACTCAAATATGTGGGACATATTGACATATTTAGTGAAATCCCATTACATTTGTGTACTATTATAATTAAAACAGATGTAAATTTAAGGAGGCTAATGAAAAGGCTTAAAATGGCAGCATTTAAATGTTACTGCTATATGCTAGGATATTTGAATATAATACATGGATTCACCCTCCTCTCTCCCTAGTGATTCTTTCTAAATTTTTAGGTTATTTTTAAGTAGTTGGTACCTCGTCAACTGAGCCCAACTTTTCAAAAATTAATCCTTTCCCTTTCTATTTTAATGTATTTTGAAATTTATTTCTAAAAGGAAGTAAGTAACAGATCTCATTTAGGGGTGCTAACTTTAATTCTTTAAGTAGTATTTTCCAAGATGGCTTAAATAACTTCCTTCTGGGTTTTTCAATAATAAACATAAGAACTGATGACATAACATAACATAACAGTTTACCCACCAGAGGACAAGGACAGCTAACAGGGTGG
>CAJRSG010002426.1:2416017-2460702 GCA_907169655.1 Acomys percivali | reverse complement strand
AGCAGCCAGTGCTCTTAACCACTGAGCCATCTCTCCAGCCCCCAGCAAAGCCTTCTAAAGCTTCAACCAGGAGAATTTCAAACAAAGCAATAGAGTGGGGCCTCTTTTCAGCTTTAGCCTAAGGCACTTGTTTTCATGCTTCCTAATGCCGTGACCCTTAGTACAGTTCCTCGTGTCGTGATGACCCCAACCACAACAAATATTTTCACTGCTACTTCATAACTGTAGTTTTGCCACTGTTAGGAATTATAATTCTGTTTTCTGTAAATATCTGTTTTCTGATGTTCTTCGGTGATCCCGTGAAAGGGTCGCTCAACCCTCGTAAAGAGGCTGAGAGCCACTGGTCTAAGAAGAATTACTTTCTGTTTTCCTCTTGGACAACAAACACTAAGCTCAGTGATTGCGATGATGAAGATGGGAAATGGATAGAGAGGTTCTGTTACAGTCCTGAAGCATTGGCCTTTCCAGACCAGGAAGAGCAGAGCTCAGGGACAAGCTCAGCAACATTCCTCAGCTTAGAGCAGGAGCAAAGCACACACATTCTGGTTCCTCCCTTGGATGGTTACCTCACCAGGCCTGTGCAGCTGCATCCCTCTTAGCAAAGTGCAAGTCCAACAGTGTCTGACAGCCTAGCCACACAGAACCATTCTTCTTGCAGGAATTTCCTTGGATTATTATATGTGTATAAAGTGTTCTGATATGACAGTTTGGATTAATGGGGGATATGGTTAACCTTACCATCATAGAAACACTGTTTCCAAAGTTGTATAATTAAAATATCATTGAAGATAGATAATATAAGATGAAGAAAACAAATCAAAGTGCTCTGTCATATTTATTCTATTTGTAATAATTTTGATTTGCTGTAGCTTTTTCATTGGTTGTTTTATTATTACTTTAGAGGATAAACCTCAGTAAACTCAGGTCTTCTAAATGTTAGAAGCAGCATTTGTCCTTTCTTATCAGTTCATTCTGAAAAGCAGAAACTCTAGAAAATAACCTACCAATAGGCGCCTCTTCTTTACTTTTATTTTATTTTTTTCTTTTTCTATGGCTGTATGTATGCATGTGCGCCCATGTGTGCAGTGTGCTTGCCTTTGTGGAGGTCAGAGATTCTAGAACTCACTAAGTCAGCTAGAGTGACTAGCACTGTTTCCTAGGGACCTGTTTGCCTCTCCCCTCCATCCCTGGGGACACAGACTTATACCTCCAGGCACAGAGTTGAGGGAAGTGCCGGGGATCTGACCCTCAGGCCCTCAAGCTGAGCTGGAAGCCCTCTTCCACTGGGTCCTGCCCCAGACCCTAGTTGTTACATATATTAGAAAGTGTTTAAACCTTTAACCATCAGAAGCCGTTTCACTGAGAAATGGGAGAGACTAGGAAAGACTGGGGTGAGAATATTGACTGGATTGCTGAGGAGTGGGATGAGGTTGAGAAACAGGAGGCAGTAAAAACTAGCAACATGCCGGGCATGGTGGCACATGCCTTTAATCCCAGCACTTGGGAGGCAGAGGCAGGCAGATCACTGTGAGTTCGAAGCCAGCCTGGTCTACAAAGGGAGTCCAGAGATTCAAACAAAACAAAACAAACAAACAAACTGACAACATTTCTAAGAAACTGAACAACACTAAGGTTTGTAAGCCCCCTGTAAGTCAGTGAAAGAGAAGTTAGATGTTATTAAGGGTAATATTTGCTAACTTTCCCCCAAAATGTGATGTTCTTCTCTAAATATATCATAACTTTTATTCACTAATATTAATATATTTGACAAGTTAACATTAAGCAATAATAAAAACCATCCAAGTAATTTGGAATTCTGTTGTTGTTTTCTCTAGAAGGTCATTTTCCTCACACTTTTCTATCTAAAGAGCAGGTTGAACAGAAAAAACCTAAACACGTCAAACCTGTATGTAATATAACATGTACGTCAGATCCTTTGGTTACTAATCTACTTTAACATTTAAAGATTTATTGGGTTACTACATCTGGTGAATTACACCTTTCCCATCTCATAAATATCCTGTTAACTTTGATGAATCTGTGCATTTAAACCTATTTGTTCCAGGAAATGGTTCAAACACATTTTTATTCTGGAGTGGAATGTATGTTCAGGCTCAGGAAATATATGATCCAAAGAGCTAAAAGGATAAATGGATAAAGTGATGTTGGGCTGAGACGGTTTCGAGACACGGTATTCGGATGTTGCTATTCTAAATCGGCTTTTAAAATAAGAAAGGTATCTGCAATTCTGCTTTCAAGCCAACTAGCACTAATGAAATTATCGACGTTCAAAAATTTCGGTGAACTGGTGTGCATGAAAAAAAAAATCATTTTAGGAAAGGAGAACCACCCTAACTCTGGCTTTTTTCTCTTTTCCTTGTTCCTACGCGCCAACGTCCTAAATGTCTTAAGTTGCATAGCTGAAAGGATTTTGCTCATTTTTTCCAAAACATTTCGCTTCTGGGCAGTAGCCAACCATGGAAAGTTTTAAGCACATTTGGGAGAGGGATGAAGCTCCTCAGAGCTGCCTTGGCAGGACCGAAGCCCTCAGAAGGGCAGACGCGTCCCCAGATCACTAGCTGAGGGGCCAGCAGTTGGCTTGGACAGGCAACCTGCCACCTTCCAGCCTTGGGCAGCCAGGACTCGCGCACTCCCGCTTCCTCAAAAGCTCAAGGATGCGCATCCCGGGAGCGCACCTGCACCAGGGATGACCAGATTCCGGAGCCCACGGTCCTTGCCCAGCGTGGCCTCAGGCGGCCTGGGGCGAGGGCAGAGTCGCCGGCAGGGCTGGGCCACCCAGCCACACACGTCAGTCGCCCTTCTCCCCGCCCTCCAGGACCCCGCGGGACCGCGCACGGGCGCGGAGGCGAATTTGACTGATCCGCTCACCAATCAGGAGCGAGGTCGGCAGTCTGAGCCAATGGGAGAGCGCGCAAGGGGCAGGCCGCCGGCGTTCTCCCGCCCCCGGCTGGGGAGAGCGGAATGTCTCCAGCCCTCCCCTGTGCGTCCGTCTCAGTGCGGAGCTCGCGGCGGCCGGCGGAGCAGCGGCTACCGGCAGGCTCGGCGGTGTTAACGGCGGCGGCGGGAGCGGCGGAACAGGGGCCACACCCCGCCGCGGACCCTTTCTCTTCTCAGTCCTCCCTCCGCCGTGCGCGACACCGTTCCGGCAGGAGAGCGGCGGCCCACGCCCGGAGCATCCTCTTCTGACGAGCCGGTGCCTGCGGCATGATGCGGCTGCGAGGCTCGGCGATGCTGCGGGAGCTGCTCCTGAAGCCGCCCGCCGCCGTCGGAGCCTCCCTGCGGCGCGCGCAGCCCCTCGGCACGCTGTGCCGGCGCCCCCGGGGCGGGAGCCGGCCGGCCGCGGGCCTGGTGGCCGCCGCGCGACTCCACCCGTGGTGGGGCGGGGGCGGCCGCGCCAAGGGCCCCGGCGCGGGCGGCCTGTCCAGCTCGCCCTCGGAGATCCTGCAGGAGCTGGGCAAGGGGGGCGCGCCGCCTCAGCAGCAGCAGCAGCCCGGGGCGTCGCCGCCCGCAGCCCCGCCGGCCCCGGGCCCCAAGGACAGCCAGGGGGAGACGGACGCGTTCGGCAACAGCGAGGGCAAGGAGATGGTGGCCGCGGGCGACAAGTGAGTTGGCGTGGGTGAGGCGGAGGGGAGGGGTCCGGATCGGGGCGGCGGCGGCGCGGCAGCTGAGGTCCGCGGAAGAGAAAGAAAGCGATGCCAGGCGGCCTGCGACGGCTGCGCCATGTGATCAGGCCCGGCCCCGCCCGCGCCCCTCCGCCTGCTCCCACTTCCCCTCCGCGGCCCGCGCGGGTCGCCCCGGGACGACGGGCGAGCACCCGGGGGAGGCTGCTGCCCGGCCGTGCCGCGTGCTCAGCGCCCCTGCTCGGGACAGCAACCCTGCCGGCCCGCCTCCCACCTCTGCGAGGGTGATGCCACGCCAACATCCATCTCTCCCGAGTGACATTGAGGAGTCGGGCGGGCGTAGAGTGGCGCCTCTACCTTCCCGACTCACCTTTTTTTTTCAGGCCCTAATTCCCCTGCCTGCGTTCTCTAAGCCTCGGCCACCATCCCCCTGGATGCCAGATGTGACAGGGGCTTCTTAATCCTTATGAGGTGGATCGTTTTGGCGTGCGTAGAGCCATCTGGGCCACCGGAAATAATGCTTCAGAAATGAGATTAGGCGGAGTAGGGACATGTGGCCTAGAGGATGAGGCACGCAGCGTGGAGCACCTGTTCCTATGGGGACCAGCGAGGGCTTGTGTGATGGCTTCTGTGAGGTGGACGTATTTTTCTAAAAATCAAAAATGAAGTGTGATATAAAACACCCCAAAAAATCTTAAGTAGTTCTGGAAACTTAATTGTGACAGGATGTTGACTCATTGTGTGTATAGTGTTGGAATTTAGCCCCAAAACAAAATTGAGTTTTCTTAAATATGACACTTCCCTGAATGCTTTTGTGTAATATAAATAGATTTAGTTTTCCCAACTAGGTAAACACTGACTTTCAGGCTTTCCCTGCATCCTATTTTTCTGACTTTATACTCACACAGTGTATCCTGTTTTGCATTTTTACTTCTCTTTCCAGCTCTTCACAGGAGTTTAAGTCAAACTGAAAGTGTGAATTTTATAACTTTAATCTCAGGCCTGCTTAATGTTTCCTGTAATTGATGTCAGAACCTTCCTAAAACATTCCTGGTTATTTTCCCAGAGTGGAAAATGCTCTTTAAAAGAACAAAACAACAATAACAAAAACACACTTTAAAAAACAAAGCATAACACTTAGTGGCCAGGTGCCATGGCACACTCCTGTAATCCCAGGCAGGCGGAGCTCTGTGAGTTTGAGGCCAGCCTGGTCTATAAAGCAAGTCCAAGACAGCCAGGACTATGTTACACAGAGAAACCCTGACTCGAAAAACCAAAACCAAAGGAAGCAAACAAACAAACAGCACTCAGTGTTGGACAAAATTTATGGTATTGTGATAATGGCTTCATACCACAAACCAGCTTGCTGATCATGGGCACATTATGGAATGTATTGGATTACACGACTCATCCCTTTTAGTGTTCTTTGGTTTTGTTCTTTTGTGTGTGGGGTGGTTCAAGTGAGGGTTTCTCTGTGTAGCCTTGGCTGTCCAGGAATTCACTCTGTAGACCAGGCTGTCCTCTAACGCAGAGATTTGCCTGCTCTGTCTCCCGAGTGCTGGGATTAATAAAGGCATGCATCACTGCCTAGGTTTTGATTTGCTTTTTAAACCCAGACTTTGGTTAAATTTACACCTCTAATGTTTTAGGAAGTAGAATATGTATTCTGTACATTCAGTCATATACAGAGCTCACCTTACCATCATCTGGTTTACCAGGCTCGTGGTATAAAAGCACATATTTATAATGAGCAGAATTGCAGAGTATGTTTACTACCACTTACTAGCTAATACTCACAGTGGTGCTTTCTATTAAAAGTATGTCTGGTTCTGTGATGGTGATTTACCACCACCGCTTCAGACCCCACCCCACCCCCACCTCCGCTCTAGTGTCCCCCAAATGAAATAGGAAAATTAAATTTTGTGTTTTGTCTCCCTCACAAGTTTCTAGGTTCATTGCCTTATTAATGATACTAATAAATCATGGCAGAGCAATAATTTGGAATGTTGTTTTGGCTAATGCCCCATCCTGTTTGCCCTCATTTTGCCCTGCAGAAGAGGTCAGTTTAAGGGAGGGAATTCCCCAAGATTTGCTCAGATTCCTGGAGAGTGTTAAGTGCCAATAAGATAATCTTGTTTGCCTTAGTTAAGGAACTAGACTAGTGGTTTTGTGTGTGTGTGTGTGTGTGTGTGTGTGTGTGTGTGTGTGTGTGTGTTCGTGTGTTCCAAAATTTAAATAACCAGGCAGGTTCAGAGCCAGTTCAGAAAGGTCCTGAGAGCTTCCACTCAAGGATTCAAGTCAAAATTGCCATGAATTTATATAAAGTGAAGCTTAAGGTAGAAAGAAAGTATTATAATTGGTCTCTTTTCCACAAGTGAAGTTTTCCTCTTGAACCTTTAGATTTTCTGTGTGAGACGCATTCCTTTCATGCTAGGAGGCCGGCTCCTATTTGATCCTGTTATCTTTTCTAAATGCTCAGCCGCCAAAGCATGGGCCTTCTGCAGCCAGCAGCAGACCATCTATTTTGCTAGCACTCATAGGACTGCCAGATTTTTACAGTGTTACTAGGAAATAGCCATGTGAAAATTAAGAGTTGCCATTTTATACAAACAAGGCTTAGAACTAAGTTGGGCATGTGTTAAAAACTACATAGCTTTTATTCACTAAATACAAATTTCTTTTACTCTAAACATCTGTTGTAGGTGTTGAGCTTTGAATTTCAGCCTCATGTGACAATTTTTATTTTTAATTCCCAGTGAAAGTTTATCCTGAAAGAAACCTGTCTTACATGAAACTGTGTGATTTATGCAGTTCACGTTTTTAAACTTTGCTGAGAAATAAGGTCAGAGCAAAATTAATGCTTAACCACAGCACTCTTGGTTCATATTGCTTTTCTTTTCTTAGTTAGGACCTTATATTTTTATTAACCTTATCTTAAATGGTAGACATTGGAATATAATCAAGTTGCATATTCCCCCCCCCAAACCAGTAAAAACTCTTTGAACCAGTATCACCATATACTATATTGTCCACAGACTTTCAGTCTGATAAGGTTGTATGACTAACGTTTTAAGACCTTATAGATAAGCATAATGATCTTTGCTCAAGCTTCCTCTGTAGTGGTCTTACTTAATTATCACCATTCATTCCATCATTAAAAGCCAAACAGCTTCGGCTTGATTGTTTTAATTTAAAGCAATTCTGTCTGCTTTCCTGGCCACTTTGGGGGTCTTTATCTTTCCCCCACTTTACCTTCTCAACAGGACTTCCATTCTTTTGCTTTGATCCTCATCTTTGTATAGATGATTTCTTAGTTCTTAAGCCAAGTTCTGTCTTGAAATGTATTGACTTGAAATGATATGACTTGAAATGTATTGACAGATGCATTATTTTTCCCCTAATTGTCTGTTTTGCTCACTGTGAAATTGAATTTAGAGTCTTAATGTAGGTATCCCTTTCAGAAAACCAACATAGATTATAATCAATAGTATCAGTTACAAATATGTTGTGGCATTAAGAGCTTTGATTAGCTGGGTGAGTTGGCACACATATGTAATCCCAGCACTCAGGGAGGCAGAGGCAAGTAGATCTCTTGAGTTTGAGCTATGAGGAGTGTGTGGTTTTTTAGCACATCTTCACGAAATCTGGCATTTAAAAGTGTGCATTCAGTTATACAGGAGTGTTTAGATTTAAAAATAAAGTGCATACAAAAGCCATTTCATGTAGCTTCGAATTGTAATGGCATATTTTCATAGTTCCTACTTTTAATAAACGGAATGTGAGGGGCACAAAAATTATTGCATTGTCCTTAATGAGAATTGAATTTCAATGTTAAGATTTCAAGCAGTACTGAAAATGAAATTGACAGTATTTGACAGATGTAGATAATATATTTTGGTATTGGATAATAAAAGCATTTGAAATAGGCGGCAGATACTTTTATGATGCTTCTGAATTGCATCAACCTAATTTCTAAAGGTTAACATTTACAATTCCGAGCTGGAGAGATGAGTGGTTAAGAGTATGTACTGCTGTGCAGAGGATCATAGTTCAGTTCCCAGCATCATGTCCAGTGACTGTATCGCTCCACCCAGCACCCACTCCTCGTCTTTGCAGGCACCTGCATGTGCATGAGCTCATAGGCTTACACAGATAAACTCACATACATATACTTAGAATAATAGATCTTTTAAAAGTATCTACAGTTCACTTAAGTTAGAGTTAAGATTGAAAAGATATCTAATTTTTTTTTTTTTTTTGTGCTTCTTAGTCATCTTTCATTGTTTTGTGATTTCCCTAGGAGTAAACTTTCAAATCATGAGCTTTCTCCTTTTTTGCCATACAGAGGATTAAGCCAGTAACTTCACTGGAAGTGAAGCATTAAGCCGGGCACCTAGTAGTCATTGATAAACATGAATATGTTCTGTTATTAACTGCTAACATTAATTTATACAAATTTACATAAAGTTCACTGAACATAGAAATTTGAGTCCTGAAATTTTATATTAGTGTCTTGCTTGCAGCTTTGTTTTATTGAGAAGTCTGCCACCTACAAAATTTATGGAGCTACCCAATGTAATTTCACCTTTTAAAAAAAAGTATTAGTTTTTAATGTGTTTAGCCTGCATACTTGGTGCCTTCATTAGTCAGAAGGCGGCTTTGGGTCCCTGGAGCTGGCGTTCTGGATGTTTGTAAGCCGCCTATGGGTGCTGGGAATTGAACCTGGTTCCTCAGTCAGAGCAACAAGTGCTCTTCACCATGGAGTCATCTTGTTAGCCCCCAATGTCATCTTTTTTTTTTTTTCAAGACAGGGTTTCCCTGTGTAGCCTTGACAGTCCTGGATGGACTTGCTTTGTAGACCAGGCTGGCCCTCGAACTCATGGAGATCCACCTGCCTCTGCCTCCAGAGTGTTGGGATTACAGGCGTGCGCCACCACTCGTGGCTCATCTTTTGTTTTTTAAAATGAGGTGATGATATCTAGTCAAAAAAGAGGAAGCATATTGTTTTCTTCTGAAAAGTAAGTGTCACCTGAAAGAGCAAGTTTGTGAAGATACTTGTGTTTCTTCAGTATTTAAGACACTTGAAATTAGTTAAAAACCAAACAAAACAGCAACAAAACCCCTCTACTATATTCTTCTAATATTTGAGGTGAAAAAATACTCTTTAAATAGTTAAGCAGTATCAAATCCTATATAAATCAAGGAAATTATTTTGTAGTTATGTAAACTTTTTCACACAAGTTATTTACCAGTAAGGAGAATGCTTAAAGCTAAGGGAACAAAATAGTTTTTTAAAATATCCATCAGTGTTGCCCACAGTTGCACATAGAGACACTCCAGTTTTACTTTAGACTATTGATTTGATTATGAAATAGTGCATAGAAATGACATCTGAACTTTACAGTTTTATGACTGGTAAAGTAGGAACACAGTGGTCTCTTGTGAGGTATCCATTCCTTGCTTGGTATGTGACATTCAGTAAAGCATAGAGCGTGTTGTCTTGGTATAATGAATACCAATCTGATAATTTTCAGGGGGAATGTATTTTCATTTACTCATTTCTGGTGAAGTTTCAAAGTTATCTTGGTAGTTTGACAGGTACTTTCTTGGATTTTGTGTGTGTGTGTATGTGTGGGAATTTTTAAAGGAGTATAAACTTGG
Source organism: Acomys percivali (assembly GCA_907169655.1). Lineage (NCBI taxonomy): Eukaryota > Metazoa > Chordata > Mammalia > Rodentia > Muridae > Acomys > Acomys percivali. Next base: position 2,451,400 of record CAJRSG010002426.1, on the reverse strand, counting down.
AGAGAAACTCATAAAGTACTCATATTTGGGAGAAATCTAGGCTTACAAAATAAACTGAATATAGAAAGATTTATTCCTTAATATTTTTAATATAGTGTCTTACATAGTAGAACAGGCTACTTCCTTTATAGAAGGAGATGACCACTCCTGTAGTTTTCTTATTCCTGTGCTAAAATGTAGTAAAAGGGGTTCCCTTGTTCAGCACCAGTGGGATAGATAGTTAAATAAATTAACCATTTCTTAAAGTTTTAAGAAAGTCAAGTACTACCATCCTTAGACTACAATTTTTTTCTAAGAGCTATTAAAGAAAGCCTAGAAAAAGTAATAGAAGGACAGCAAAAAAAAAAAAAAAAAGAGAGACAGTATTAGTCTGGCTTATGAGAGTGGACATGTGTTCCCACCACTTAATAGTTGCTTGTAAGCAGGATTTCCCTTCTGAGTGGAAACATCTTAAAACATGGAGGACGCTTATTGGTTAAATCTTGATAACCTGCTACAACTGCTGCCTTGATGTTTCATTTCTGCTTGTATAAGAATAATAAATAAGTATCATTGCACCAAAAAAATTGCATAAAATGATTAAGAATTAATTTGGGCAGTTCTTTTTTTATCGCCCATTATACAGTCATACAGACTACAATCTTCAAACATCAAACTTGTAAATTCTAATTTAGTTTTGATGTCTCTTTGGAGTAGTCAAGTATTTCTCTGTCACATTAAAACAAAGTTTTAAATATTTTTTATTACACTTTTGTTGTTTAATGAAGCATCTATACTGTGCTCTAATAGAGTGATACTTTAAACTTTCCCTGTTAAAGGCAAGATACTGTGGAATCTCAGTTTTCTTGGCCTCTCTGCTTCTTAGAACTTCTCAGGTCAGCTGTGGTACAAAGCAAACATCAGTAGTAGGTAAATGAGTGTTTCTGTTTTCCAGTTCTGTAAACTTCATTTACTGTAGTTTGCTTATCCTGCACTAAAATATATTTCTGTATAAAGGGTTCTTTGGTACTCTGATTGGTTTTGCTTCTTTTTAAAACTAGTTTCTTAGGCTATATTACTTTCTACCCTCTTCATTTTCATGACTGTCACCTTCTCTACCTAATTTTAAAATTATAATAGCATAAAATTTACCATCTTAGCCAGTTTAGGCATACAGTTCAACATCATTAAGTACCACCCATAGTTTTTATGTTAAGAATGTACTTGTAAAATAAGACTATGTAAATACTGAATAAAATTAGGATTTTATTAGAATTTATGATATCACTTTTAGATGTTCATTAGCATTAGGGTTACAAAATGACTTCACAGGTCATTTAATTCTACCTCATTTTGGGTATTTCACCAAATACCCAGAAAAATAAATTACCTAGTGAAGTTCATAGTACCCACACTCATACACAGAGTTATTGACAGTCTAGTGAAACATTTTATTGAATTAATTCATCTTTTTTTAGGTTTGGCAAAGACCCTAAAAATCCATATCTCCAACTTCTGTCTTTCCTCCCCACTTCTGTTATGTTCTGTAAAGGTTGTTTGTTACCTCTTTGATGAGTTTATACTTAAAAGGGGCTGTTCATTATATTTTCAGATTTGATTTTACCTGTAAGAAGCTAGAGTCTGACTTTTATTAACTTCTCCCTGTAGTTTAGTTCTGAATAAGTCAACTATAGTTGTGCCAAAGTGATTACAATGAAACACTGGCCTTTGTTTAAAATAATCTCCTTGGTTTGTAAAAGATTGTTTTTTGTTTTTTTGTTTTTGTTTTTTTAATAGTTCTTAGTTTGGTTTCTGTTGCTGTGATATACACATTTCTTAGTTTAGGTTTCTATTGGATAAAATACCATGACCAAAAGCAGCTTGGGAGGAAAGGATTTATTTTGCTTATGTTTCCCACATCACACGGGCCATCATCAAGGGAAGTCAGGGCAGGAACTGATCGGAGCGCACCGTGAGAGAGTGCTTCTTACTGGACTGCTCCTCGTGGCTTGCTCATCCTGCTTCTCATAGCATCCAAGAGCAGGTGCCCAGCAGAGAGGCGCTGCTATGGTGGTCCAGGCCTGTACATCAATCACTAATCAAGAAAATGTGCCATAGGTTTGCCCACCAACCAACTGATGGGAGCAACTGAGGTTTCCCAAATGACCCTAGGGGAGAAAATAAAAAGGATTTATTTCATCTTATAGGTTAAGGCTGGAGCTTAGGGCAGAAACCACAAAGGAATGCTAGTGGCTTGCTCAGCTGCATTTCTGAGAACGTGCAGGTCCACTTGCCCAGGGATGGATAGGCCTGTATGGGCTGGGGCCTTCTACTTTAGCTAGCAATGAAGAAAGTGCCTCACAGACATGACCACAGTCCAATACGACCTGATCAATAGTTGAGGGTCCCTCTTCCCCAGTGATTCTAGATTTGTGTCAAGTTGATAAAGCAGGAAAAAATAGTCATTCTAGTATATAGTTTCTAAAAATAGTTTTTAGCTTTTGAATTCTAATAGCAAACTATGTGGTTATGACAGCATGAAGGCAGTAATTAGGGAAGTAGAAACTAGGAGAAGGCAAAAAAGATCTTTGGTGTGATTTCTCCTTTCTTAAAAGTTTGGGGAAAGTATTTGTGTTTGATTCAAGCTGTAGTGACTTCTGTGGCCTTCCTCTGTAGCCCTGGCTGGCCTTGAACTTAGAATCTTTGGCCTCCTGAGTGCAGGGCTTACAGCTATGAGCTGCCGTACCAACCCTGACAATTTTATGATCATGTATTTTAGGCATGGCTTACATTTTTCCTCCTATGAATACAAATTACTTTCTTTTCTCTTAAGCAAGTAAATATTTATTCACTTTGCTAGCTATGGTAATAAAGGACCATTTAAAAAATTTTTTTAACAATGTACCATAAGTGATAGAAGTGTGTATTTCATGTTATTTACATAGCTTTTAGCAAAGTAAATACCATTTACCAGTGTGATGAGTATGTAGAAAGCTTATTGTGCAGTTTTTAAAGTGATAAACTACCATTATCTGACAAACCACTTTCTGTAAATAATTTGTTTGTCATTATTCACTGATTTTGACAGCTGGTTCAATTCTTCTTTAAATATTGGATCATCACTATTATTGAACTCTTGTTTAAGGCTATTAGTTCAGGATAAAACCTAGAAAACATGCTTGTGCCTTGTAAATGTAATAACTAGGTAGTAAGTCAGAGGACCACTAGTGTAGCTTGAATCCCAGATTCAACGAAAGAGACATTCAGAATTCCTTTCTGCTGGTGTGCAACCTTTGGAAGTTCTTAACCTCTCTGAGCTTAGTTTCTTTCTCCAACTGTGGAGATAGTGTCAGCAAGTACATTTGTTTATAGCAGAAATTACGGCATATTTTGTAAGACTTGCATTTCTGTTACCAGATCATTAAATTAGAAAGGATTAAATAAATATAAAACACACAGTTTGTAAGTAATGTTCAGTTATAATTAAAATATTATAGGTGCTTTTTAAAATAGTTGTCTGAGGTTGAAATTGGGTAGGCTATGTTATTAGCTTTTTATAAAGGTTAATTTTTAAAACATACTAGTGATAAATTGATGTACTTTTAGGTTACATTAGTTATTAAGAATTTTTGGTAAATTTTTCTTCTAATACTCTGTGATTTTGTGGAGTTCTGTTTTTAATGTAAGTATACATTGCTTAAGAATTAATAACTACAAGAGATCTAAAGAGAGGACCCTCATTTGCTTCCCAGCACCCATGATAGGAAACTCACAAGTGCTGTAATTCTGGGTTCCTGACATCTGATGCCCTCCTCTGGCTTCTGCAGGCATTTGCACACATACATAAACATGGAGGAAAAGAAAAGACCAACTATCTTTTCATTTAGTTTTCATTTACTATCATTTGCGTGCTTACATTCCATCAAGCAGCATTTTAAAAATGTGCTGTATTGAGTAAGCTCTCTCTTTTGGACAGCTTTCTGAGGTAGACACTATATCCCCCTTTCTCTGAATTGCAGGAATGCTAGTTAAGTAGCCTAAAGATTACACAGCTAGTATTAATAGCCAGGGTTCAAGAACTTGTGTATATCAATAGTTTGCTCTCTCTCCCAGATTTTGCCATTAGGTCCACTATTTGAATATTTTATAGAGATAGAGCAAATGTTGACTCCTACCTGAACATTTCCTGAACTCTAATTAGTAATGAGTGGTTATACTGGGCCTTTATGAACAAGACACTAACTTTATCAGATGGCTAAAGTATTTGCTATCTATTGGTAATGAAAATTTCAAAACCAGACATTGACCTTAGAAAATGAAACTGGCAAACTATTTCAACATACAGAATCATGACATCTCTTACTCTACACAACAAACTTTAATTCAGAATGTATCCAAGACCTAAAATCTGAAACTTTGAAACTGCTAGAGAAAGCAGGTGAGCATGAGCATAGCTAAATACTTTCTCTGAACAGGACTTGAAGAATTGAAAATGGGATTAGGTGAAATCAACAAGGTGTTGCAGAGCAAAGGAAAATTGTGAGCAGAGCCAAGAGACAGCCAGCCTATAGAATGGGCATAAAAACCCTGCCAACGATGCACCAGATGGGAGACTAACACCTGATATATATAAAGAAGTGCAGGAGTTATACACTCAGCTCCAAACCATCTAGTCCGCAAATGACAGAAATATAGATAACTAATAAATACAAAAAGTGTTTACCATTTTTTAGCTACTAGAGAATTGTAAACTACAAATGAAATGATTTTGAGATTCTATCTCACTCCAATCAGAATAGCTATCATCAAGAAAAGAAAAATCTAGGTTCATAAGTAGAACCTAGATTTTAAAATTGTATATATATGTGAAAATAAAAATGACCTGGCATTGAAAATTGCTGATGAATGTTTTTAAACTTTTTTTCAATGTGGTTTCTAATGGTTCAGATTTGATTTTGGTGAATCAGTTCGTTATGCCTGTGGTGTTGATGACTGGCATGTCACCTGTAGTCTGGTACAGTGTTTATTTAATAGTGGACTTGATTTTCGTCCACTGACTAGTCACACAATGACTAACTGTGTGTTATTTTGCTTCTCCTTTAGTAAAATAAAACAGGGTCTGTTACCTAGCTTGGAAGACTTGCTGTTCTATACAATTGCAGAAGGACAAGAAAAGATACCTGTTCACAAGTTTATTACAGTAAGTTTTTATGTCTTTCTCAATTTTCAAAAAAATAATACTAAGTTAGTTACATAATATTGCTCAAATGTAGTCTTAAAGTTTATCTGGCCTGTAGGTTCTGACCGACAAGTATTTGTCTTGTTTTCAAATTTTTATCATGCTTACTTCAAGGTAATAAAAGAAAAAGAAACAATGAGAAACATGTCCAGAAAGTGGGTAACAGTGGTACAAATACCACATACATGATCAAGTCTTGGGTAGAAACTTTACTATACAGGAATGAAACTTATAGTTGGAATAAGCATATACAGTATCTGCCTTATATATTTACAAACTTTTATTTTTTTAAAAACAGGCACTCAAATCTACAGGATTGCGAACGTCTGATCCCAGGTTGAAAGAGTGTATGGATATGTTAAGATTAACTCTTCAGACAACGTCAGATGGTGTCATGCTAGACAAAGATCTTTTTAAAAAGTAAAAAATTCTGCCAAACCTTTAATGGTGATTTGCTATGCTGTATGGTGATTTTGCTTTTAAGACACTGTTTTACATTTTAAAGACTTTAGTGTAACTGAGAAAAGGAATTTGTAAATACCATTTCTTTGACGAACAGTGATGATATATATTGAGGTTCTACTATACACTGGGTTTAAATCAGCTCTAATGAAAGTTAGCCATAAATGTTTTGTGCCTAGAGATTATATTGTTTGTGTCTTCTATTCTGGCTGCATGATTTGCTGACTTTTTTCAGTTTAGTCTGGAGTTTATTTCCATATGGTAATTTGGATGATGAACATAAGACTTCAGAAAGCTATGTAGTCCTTATCTTTTTTTCAAATGTATTAATGGATGGTTATCATTTTTTTTAAAAATTTATTTATTATGTATACAGTGCTCTGCCTGCACGTACATCTGCAGGCTAGAAGAGGCCGTCAGATCACATTATAGATGGTTGCGAGCTGCCATGTGGTTGCTGGGAATTGAACTCATGACCTCTGGAAGAGCAGTCAGTGCTCTTAAACTCTGAGCCATCTCTCTAGCTCCTTTTGTTGTTGTTTGTTTTGCAAAATAGTTGAGAACTTAAGATAACTTTGAAGATTAAAACCTTGATTTGTTAATGAGAACATTTTAGCATTGCTGAATTAGCTTATCTATTTCTTAATCTTCATTACTGTGTTTTTATTAGTTTTAGTAGAGAACATCTTTGTAACTGATCTTAAGAGTTAAATAATGTTTTAAGTTATTAGTAGTTAATGGAAAGCAGTATGAAATTATAAACAACTGTAAACAGTGGTTTTTGTTTTTGTTTTGTTAATTTGTTTCTAAACTACAGGCTTAAGTTGAGGGGGATCCAAAGGATTTCTACATTTAATTTATAAGTTTTGCGTGTGCGTGTGTGTGTGTGTGTGTGTGTGTGTGTGTGTGTGTGTGTGTGTGTGTTGTGTGTGTGTGTGTGTGTATGTGTGTAATTACCTTTCATTTCTTTGGTGGATTGAATGATTTGTTCTAGATCTCTCCTGGGAATATTCTGGAGACGCTGGGAGGAATAAGTATTAAGTAAGGTTCTCTGAAGTCTCTGGCATGTTTGAGACATATCTGCCAATTTTGAACTAAGGCTCTTGGTTCTTTTTAATACTAACTTTAAAGTGTAGCCCTTAAGCTTACTTTGCAGTTGGTATTAGGAATTTGAGTCTGGTGATCTGTTTATTTTCTGAAGGAAATGAATGTATCTCTAGATTTATTTGTGCCTTTGTAGTTAGGATTTGTCTTCTGTCTTCATTATGGTGCCTTCTGGGAAGTTATTTTAGATTATCTGTGAATGTAGTTAATTGATGGTAGGTTGATTGTGAATAGCAGACTGGCTTTGGAATCTTAAAGGGAATCACTAATTTGCACATTTAAACCTGCTTTAAAATATGTTTTATGAACATTGTTTCATTATGAAATTAAAAGCAATGAAATGTTTTCTCACAGTTATGAACCCAAGGAACCACAATGCTAAAATTTTTGGTAATTGAACTAATCTATAATAATTACCATAACTTTAAACTCAAACTTAAGTTTTAAAAGCTTATGATTGTAATGTAAGCAGTCCCCCACCTGACATGGAAACACAGTAAAGTAGGTCATATACAAAGGGTTTTTCTTTTCATTTCTTGAATGAGGTAACTCAGAACCTATCTTTCGCTATAGGCTTTTTCAGGTCGCTCTGAAAGGTGATGACTCCAGAGACATTGCTTCTCTGATGTCAGCTATAAGAAGTTCCTTAGTTGGGGTGCCAGCAATCAAATGTCATCTCCATGCAATGCCTTTTATTCTGAGAGAAGTAATTATAAAGATAAATAATTCTGGTTTAAGTCAAAGTGTTGATATTTTACCTAAAATAAATCTACTTAGTCTTTATAGTAGAGAAACAAGTGTTGTATGTGACTTTTTAAAAACATGGATATATTGTGTCATTTGAAAGTTGGAGGGTGCCTATCTATATAGCCATTTTTATACTAATGTTCATTAAAGTTAAAAGAAGAAGAAAATATTTGTGCTAATAACACTCTTTATTCACTCCTTCATTCATTGTTGAACCATAGAAATATAAGAACTGTTTTTATGTGTGATTATAGTTTTGGACTTGTTTTTAGAGACAGAAAATGGTTTGCATTTGTAATTAATTGGTTTTCTAAAACTTATGTATTGCTTACTAGTGAAAAATGATGTAATACATTAATGTACATTGTATTTGTAAGACCTAATTGTCAAGTGATCGAACAAAGCACAGATTTTTACCTGCTGAAAGGCAAAAGCATTTTCCCTCAGAATTCATTTTTAATAACTTTTATTTTGTAGTACACTGGTGACATCTATATTAAAATAATTTCCAAGAAAATCTTTATTATTTGAACACCCATCATTATGTGTAGTTGGAGTCTTCTGAAGGCTGAAATTGTCTTTTTCGTGGTAACTTACCATTTAAGGCTATTTCCACATTTTTTTTCACTAATACCTTATGCTAGAACAAACAAACACTATACCCAAAGTTCTTGGTACTGTTTTGTTGACTATGAACCCTCTTTAAAGATGCTGATTAATTCTGCTTTTATTTTATTTTGACATATATGTGCATGGCTTATTGCCTGCATATATGCTTGTGCACCACAGGCATCCAGTGCCTGGCCAAGGCCAGAAGAGGGCATCCTATCTCTCTGGAACTGGTGTAATAGACAAACTGAGCCATCATGTGGGTGCTGGGAATTGAACCAGTCTTTCGGAAGAGCAGTCAGTGCTCTTAACCAGTGAGCCATCTCTTCAGCCTTCTGATTAGTTTTAAACATTTAAAATAACAGTGTGTGGGGAGGATAACAGTGGGTTGATAATTTAACTTTGCATATATTTGATTTAAAAATAAGTAGTAATTTCATTTTAGGAATTTAAGCTTTTTCTTTTGAGAAAGGTATGCTTATCATATTTCCCTTCAACTTTGATTTTTGGGAGTTGAATTTTAGAAGCTATTTGAGATATATAAAAATTAAATATTTAAGCCGGGCATGGTAGCATATGCCTTTAATCCCAGCACTTGAGAGGCAGAGACAAGTGAATCTTTGTGAGTTCAAGGCCAGCCTGGTCTATAAAGAGAGTTCCAGGACAGCCAGGGATACACTAGACATCTTGTCTTGAAAAAACAAAAAATAAAATAAATAAATAAATAAATAAATAAATTTAATCAATGATAATGATTATGCTTATTAGTGCATTATTCAACCTTTAATTTCATTTGCTTTTTTGTAAAGTGGGGAAATTCTTCAGAAAGCATTAATATTTTTAAGGTTAAACAAGATCATTAATAATGCCCATTGTTTTTGTTTTTTCTGGAAGCATGCTAATTTAGTGTCACATCATTTATCTGTGAGGAATCCAGTTACATAAATAACTTTTTATAGCAATGGTCTGACTTTAACATTTCTTTTTTCTTTCTTCTAAAAAAAATCTTTTTATGGGATTTTCCTTAAAATATTTATTGTAGTTAGTATTGCATCTTGATGTCCATGTGTAGCAAGTTGTCTTTTGCCAGTTAATACTCTGGCTGAGTTACTGATGATACTCAGAAATCTCAAGATTGTTTTCAGTTCAGAGTTTAAAATGTACTATGACACACAGAGTTCTTCAGGGTTACATTTAACACATTAGTGTTTGACTTAATCCTTTTCAGAAGAAAGCAGAATATGGGTTTATATCACCAGAGTGCTGTGTCTTTGAAATGGTTTTTAATTTAAAAATGAAATGTCTTTTATTCTGTAGTGTGTTACATTTACATAGAGCTTGCTTTTGGCTTTGGTAATATAAAATTTATCATACTACTTTATAAGAAATTTATTTTAAAGTCAACATGTTTTTCACTTAAGAAAATTGATGAGTTTGACCAAACCAAATTGGTTTTATCTTACAAAGCTTTCAAGGTGTTATTGAGAAAAAATATATTAAAATGCAATTATTTAACTTTTTGAGAAATACTACCCAGTATTATACAGGAGCTAAGAATGATATGTCAAAAGTTACTTAAAACTGAAAAATACTCATAATCTCATTTGTGGTGCTTTAAAGGCCACCAGATCTCATGTGAGTATTTATCAACTCCAGGGGTTATGACAATTTTTCCAATACTTAAACATCAAAGGATGCGTGACCATTTTAGTATCTGACAAAAAGTTTAGGCACATATAAGTTACTTCTAATCTGTTTAGGATAAGCTGGAAGGAAAGAAAAGAACATAGAAAGAATATGTTTTAAATTTGACTTGTATGATTTCTTGTTTAATGATAATGTTAATATTCTCCCAGTTAGTGCTGTTAAGCAGATTCTTATAACTGAAAGGTACCTATTCTTTTCCATCACATTCCACAGGTGTGTTCAAAGCAACATCGTTTTGTTGACACAAGCTTTTAGAAGAAAGTTTGTCATTCCCGACTTTATGTCTTTCACCTCACACATTGATGAATTATATGAAAGTGCTAAAAAGCAGTCTGGAGGAAAGGTAAGGTTTGGATACACATATTTTCTTGATATAAACATTTAATATAAATAGAATAAACCTGGATAGTTTGTTTACAGATTAAGAAACTCAATGAGTCAAGCCCTATTAGATTTAGTGCTTTTAAATCATTATAAGTATTTAACTTTTTATTTTGCCTAGAGTGAAACCGAGTTTGTTTAATTATTTATTTATTTATTTATATATTTTTTTATTATTTTATTTTATTTTATTTTTTTGGTTTGGTTTTTCTAGGCAAGATTTCTCTATGTAACAGCCCTGGCTGTCCTGGAACTCACTCTAGACTAGGTTGGTCTCGAACTCAGAGATCGCCTGCCTCTGCCTCCTGAGTGCTGCAATAAAAGGTGTGGGCAGCCATGCCTGACTAAATTCTTCTTTTCCTCCCTCCCTTTGTCCCTCCTTCTGTCCTGTCCCCATCTCTCTTTAATTTGGAAATGACCAAAATGACTTTACTTAAAAAAAAAAAAAATTATTTTATGTATACAGTGCCCTGCCTGCATGTATACCTGCACACCAGAGAAGGGCATCATGTTACATTATAGATGGTTGTGAGCCACCATGTGGTTGCTGGGAATTGAACTCAGGACCTTTGGAAGAGCAGTCAGTGCTCTTAACCTCTGAGCAATCTCTCCAGCCTGGCTTCACATTTTTAATTAATTAATAAAAGTTACTTCAGTTGACATTTCTGATATTTCTAATTTTCAGAAATTATCTAGGGAAATGCAAGCGTGGTGGTGGCTACATGTAATCCCAGCATCACTTAAGAGATGATAAAGGAGGGGAGATCAGGAGCTCAAAGGAGTCTCCACTGGAAGCAAGTTTGAGACCAGCCTATCCGCCTATGCTACAGAAGAATCCAAAACATCCTCGCCTCCAGCAATGGCAGCTTCAGGCACTGCATTCATTAGTATTCCCAACCAAGTGCTCCAAGTAGTAGCAGAGAGAATTTTATTTTATTTTTAAAGTCTTTAAGTCCCTGTTTTAGATTCTCTGCACTTTAGGAAGAAAGAGTGTATTGGAAATCAGACAATGGTAGAAAAGTCACCTAATGTCGTGCTTATGTATTACTTAAGCTTATGTATTAGTGTTCTAAGTTTATACAGTCATCAGACAGCTAGTCATCCGTGAGAGGAAACACACTGCCTAGTTTGTATCTCTTAACGTCTTTCCAATATTTTGGGTAGGTTGCTGATTATATTCCTCAGCTGGCCAAGTTCAGTCCTGATTTGTGGGGTGTATCTGTCTGTACAGTAGATGGGCAAAGGTAAGTTTATTTTAAAGTCTATGAAAAACAACTTTAAGCCTTGAATTTTTTTATAACAATAGACATAAGATAGAAAGGAACTAATTTTATTTTGGAGCTCGAGACTGCTTGATTTCATTTAGCACAGTCTGGCCCTTGAACTCAAGATTGCAATTGAACTTACGTAGCATACATAACCTATCACATTGTCCATTTGCAAAGTAAAAGTTGCAAAACAGGTATATAAAATGCATGTAAAGCATATTTAAGAAATGGGGATTCTTGCAGAATTATCAGGACGTTTTGTAATAAAGAGAATGATTTGATTTTAAAATCTAAATTAAGAGAGACCTTTGGAACAGTACCAAAGTGTGGGAGTGTTTTTCCAAGAACATAATTTTTGAGCTTGAGGGAAGATGGCTTGGTGGATAAAGTACTTGGCATGCAAGTGTGAAGGCCAGAGTTAGAATCTCTGGCACAGAATCTTGGCCAAATGTATTGGCTTCCTGTAATCCAAACAGTCGGCAAAGGGCAGAGATCCTCTGCAAGCTGGCTAACAAAACTAGGAACTAGGCAAGCTCCACGTTTAGTAGACTCTGCCTCAGTGAGGGACAGAGTGGTAGAGGAAGAAGTGATGTCGGCCTCCTTACACGTGAGCACACAGGCCCACCTGCACTTAGTAAAACTGCCTTTGCACAACTCGATACAAAATATATTTTTATTTTTCTAGAAGTCACACATTAAGGGTTATTGTCAAATTCTAATTTGGATGTTAGAAGAATCAGAGAATGATGCCATGTCTATGTTTTTATCACTGAAAAAAAATTTAGCTTACTGATGAAATCCCTAAAGTTACTTTTTAAAATAAAAAACAATATGTAAATGTATACAACTGTTAAGTATATATAGCTTGATGAACTTATATTAGTGACACAATTTTGTTCCTTTTTCCTCTTTTTCAATTTTGAGCCAGTTTCTAAACGTTCCCGTAGCCCAGACTTTGTGTCTTCATGCTTGTGCTTCCCCTTGGTCACGGGAGTGCGCCACTGTGCATGGCCTCGCCATTGTGCGTGGCCTCGCCATTGTGCGTGGCCTCGCCACTGTGCATGGCCGCGCCCTAAAGTTGTTAAGACTATACGCCAGGTAAACCTAGAATTTTTAGGTTTTTCTTTTTAAGGTAAAATTTAAAACTTCCATGTGTTTGTGATTTTAATTATCTAATATAAATTATCCTTAAGTTATAATAAAAAACATTTTAATTATAATTGAACATGTTAATTTTTTAAGGAGTAATTTTTAAAAGGGCTGGTTTACTCTGAATGTAGGTAGGGGTAAGAAAATTTGTTACTGATTTGACATCTTACTCTGTTGAGTATTTTAAGCTGTTGCCAATTTTTGCAGTATCCCTTGTAAGCATTTGTTTTGTTTAATGTTTACGTTATGTGCCTGTCAGAGGCTAACCTGTAGGAATCCCCTCTCTCTCATGTGGCTCGCAGGGATTAACTCAGGTTGTCAGGCTTGGGCATCAGCTAGCCAGCCTTTACACATCTTTAATGCTCAAGTAAACACTTGTGGTTGAATTATGCAGAAATATTAATAAATTAGAATTAAAGTAAACAGTAAATCAAATCTTGCAGGTAACAGTTTCTTGTTGGTGCTAATTGTTTTTTACATCTACTTTAATAGGCATTCTATTGGAGACACCAAAGTCCCCTTTTGTCTTCAGTCCTGTGTAAAACCCCTGAAATATGCCATTGCGGTGAACGATCTGGGGACTGAGTATGTGCATCGCTATGTTGGGAAAGAGCCAAGTGGGTTAAGATTCAACAAACTCTTCTTGAATGAGGATGGTAAGGAGTGCCTACAAGTTGGCTAGGAAAAGGAATACCTCATTTTTCTGTTTAAATCTCAGTAATTTGAATTCTGGTTTTGAAGAATCCTTTTCCTACATTTAAATTTTTTCCGTAAGGTTTGTTGTTGTTGTTGTTGTTGTTGTTATCTTTAGAGATTTCTTAGTCACTTTCTTTTTTTTTTTTTTTGGTTTTCTGAGGCAGGGTTTCTCTGTGTAGCCTTGGCTGTACTAGACTCGATTTGTAGATCAGGCTGGCCTTGAATTCACAGCGATCCACCTGCCTCTGCCTCCAGGTGCTGCGATTAAAGGCATACACCACCAGCTAGTCACCTACTTTTCACATTGGCTATTTTAAGTTATCTTATGCCGTTAGCAAGGAGTAGAGAGCTAAGGGCAAGGAATACATGCACAGCTGGGTGCAGTGCGTGACGCTTGTAGTCCCGCCAGTTAGGAGATGAGTGAGGGGGGCCAGCAGCTCAAGGCCATCCTCAGCTGCTAACACGTGTGAGGGCAACCTTAGCTTCACGAGACCCTGTCTGTCCACTTATAAATAAATAACTGTTCATGGTAGTCACCTATCAATGTTTAAAAGTTCCTGCAATTTCCATAGGAACAACCCAGGGAAAGCAGTTGACAGTTCTGGGGTAGTCATAACTATTATGAGTATGTTGCTAATTATTTCAGTTAATAGATCCTGTTTGGCAAACGTGAAACAAATTGCTAGATTCAATTTCCTGTATGAACCATTCTGTTGGGATAAATGTCACATGCCATGAAAGAACACAGAAATGAGATGGCATACCTTTATCTGGTTGAGCAATTCCAGGTTTCTCTTTTTCCTTTATTCCCATAACATATGGAAGTTTAATGTACTGATTTCATATTTGAGGAAAGTTCTATACTGACTGGGCTGTGGCTAAAAATTTGAGGCCATATTGTGTTTTTATACTGTGGTTTTAATGGTAGATAGTTAAGATAGTGGGATTTGTTTCTATGACGTTGGTCTTTCTCCTTCATAACATTTGCTATTTGGAAGGAATATCTTAGATAATTGGATTACTAAATCTTACTACTCAAGTCACAGGCATTCAGTGAGCATGGAAGACAAAGGTAGACAGTACTTGAGTCTCAGAGGCTTAAATCTGAGCTACAGGTAGCTCGACCTTGTTCCTGTTGGTTTATCCCACAAGTATGTTTAAGGTTACTGATTATTTGGTGATTTAAGGTACAGACGTGAAGGAAGCAAGTGTGGGTTGGAAAAATTGTAAAAGATGGACTTTATAGTTTCTTTCTGCCAAATTGGGAAAAAAAAAAAGTCTCTTTAGTGTTCTATTAGCTCTTCAAATGGAATCACAACTGATATCTTTTATGCTTTTCTTTCTGTATTTTTAGAGCAGTTACGTTTTCTTCTGTATTTTACCATAATCTGAAAATTAGCATATACTGGCAACTTCATTGAGGATGTCATATTCTGAGATTTCTTATTTATTAGGCTCATTGACATCCAGGTTTAATGAAGGAATTCATTCTGTTATTGCCAGAAGATAAGACCTTTTATAATTAAATCAGTATTTTCCTTTGGAAGGCAAGAAGGATAATCTAACTCATTCTGGAAGATACACTGGTTTGGAGGAAGGTGTTTAAGGAACTAAAACAAATAAATCTTTGGCAGGGCTGATGAGTGGCTCAGTGGTTAAGAGCACTGGCTTATCTTCCAGAAAAACAAGATTTGTTTGTCAGCACCATGTGGTTATTTAACAACTGTGTAACTTGAGTTCCAGGGGACTGACACCCTCTTCTGGCCTCCGCTACTACCACGTATACACATGATGCAGAGACATCCATGTATCCAAGGAAAGCATGTAAAATACAAAATTTCGTCTGAAAAATTTTAAAATCCTCTTAGCGGAAAAAAAAAAAGATAAAGTGGCGGGGGTGGGGTAAACAAATTAACATTTATTAATAAAATGTTTGCCATATTCATGAAAGTGGCAAAAGTTTTTAAAAGTATGGTTTATTGGTGATGTGATCTGTGTAAGAAATTTGTGATGAGAACTCAAGACTTTAGTACTGGTTTTTCATAAGAATTGAAATATAAAAGTTAACAAGACGTCTCGTTTACCAGCAAGTTTGAAAGGATTGGTAGACAGAAAGCTTCAGTATCCCGTTCGTTCCCAAGTTCTCAGGGATGCTGTGCAACTCAAAACAGCTTTGAAATTTTTTTTCATATTTAAAATTCCACTAGTAGATTTATAATGAAGCTATGGTAAACAAATATGTTTGTACCTGTATTCAGCACTACATGGTCAAAAATATTACTCTTTCTATATAAGATTATAAAAATAATAAATGTAAATACAAATAAATAATGGTAGTTACTGTATAATTACATGTAGTACTTTTGAAGTATTTAAAGTATAAATAATTTTTGCCCTGTAGTTGGAATTGGCTGGTACTTCTGCCATCATAAGTGAGGAAACATATATATGGAGATGGCAGTTTTGGGAAACAATTTCATTTACTATTATGGTATGTAAATATGGGATGAGTGTTATGGGATGAAAGGTATGTGCATGCCACAGTGTACATATGAGGGTCAGAGGACAGATGCCAATGATTAGACTCGGCCTCAGGCTTGCATAGCAAGCACTTAACCCTTCCGCCATATTATGCTGCCCCATCCTTAGCTACCCTATAGTGATTAGGTTAATAATACTTACATAGCCTTCTTGTCGAGTGATCAACTCAAGAGGCTACAAGGGATTTGGTTCTTGGAGTAACTTATTTAGTTAATATGAAAGAGGTACAAAGTACATCTAACACAGTAGAAGACAAAGTTACGCTTTTCAAAATCATATTACTTCTGATTCAGTTTTAGAAGAAAAATTCAGGCTTTGCGTATTGCTAATGATCAGCAAAGCCAAAATATGCTGTATGTATACAGGATTCGAGAAACAGAGTTGGGTTAGTTTATATAAGATGACAGAGCTGAGTTATTGAGAAAGAATGGATTTGGGGGATTGGAGAAAATGTAGGTGAGCACTGTACAGTTGAGCTATGTATAGAATATACTGACAACATCAGTGGGACATGGGATAATCAGGTTCTTTAATATTTATATGGTACTACAAATGCTAGTATAATACCTAAAATATAAAGAAACAGATTAAACTCGGTACCTTTTAAAAATGCTTTTTAGCTCTTTAACATATGCATTAGCAAATTTTAACATACGCTCAGTTATGAACCACCTTTTTAGGAAGTACTTGTTCAGAACAGTTTGAGAAAGTAAAAAGATAGGAAAGAATTCTATGCATAATTTATTGCAAAGTGCAGATAGTGGCTAAAATGAAAAAACATGTCAACAAATGGCAAATGTTTAAATACTTTTAAGTGTTAGCACAGTTACTTATGCTGCCAGTATATGCTCAGGAATTTAAAATTGTTTCCTTTATTTCTGCCATATTCATCTTACAACAATAAAAAACAGCAGGTTTCATGTTCCTAGCCTGACTGAGACCTTTTACATTGCAGTAGCGCTGCCACTTTTACATTGCAGTAGTGCTGCCGCTTTTACGCTGCAGTAGTGCTGCTGCTTTTGCGCTGCAGTAGTGCTGCCGCTTTTGCGCTGCAGTAGTGCTGCCGCTTTTACATTGCAGTAGTGCTGCCGCTTTTACATTGCAGTAGTGCTGCCGCTTTTGCGCTGCAGTAGTGCTGCCACTTTTGCGCTGCAGTAGTGCTGCCGCTTTTATGCTGCAGTAGTGCTGCTGCTTTTCTTCACCAGTTTCTGGTGTAGACCCTGAAGTATTGTGCTTTCTTCATTTTTCTCTTTACACACACACACACACACACACACACACACACACACACACACACACACACACATTATAGCATTCTTCTGAGAAAGCAAGTGATATCATATATATTCTCAGAGAAAGCATATTTCTCTTCAGCATTATTTGGAGAAAGTAAAATCTTAATTACATTACAGTGTTCAGATTTTTAACAACAGGCATTTAGCATTTAGAACTAGTTTTATGGTAAGTAACTAAAATGTACTTTTTCCTGTTTTTAATTAAAAATCGTAGTCATTAATGGATTGTACAATGTCTTCACCACAGAAGGATGACTCAAACTGTCTTGAATTGTCTCACAGACTTTATTTGTAGCATGAACACAAACTTGTTTCTTTAGCAACTTTGAAGCTTATTGTTATAATACATTGTTATTAACTGTTGTCATATTATTTATCCAGGTCGATAATTTGGGCTTGTTCTCACCTAATTAAAATTTCTTCATTGATCATATTTTTTTCTTTCTCTCCCACCCCTAACTCTTTATTTTTTGTTTATATGAATTCTACACTTTTAGATCCTACATAAAGAAGATCATATTATTTTTTGGGCTTATCTGTGTATTATAAAAGATGCTTTATTACTAATATTCCTTTATTATATATACTATATCTTTTAATTCATACCATTCACTGGTAGATAACATACCTCCAGTATAAAGTTATTGTTTCCTTTGAAACTTGGTCAGAATGGATTGCTAGATCAAAAATGTACAATTTTGAAGGATCATTTTTGAATTGTTGATCCTACATTGAAGGAAATGGACCATAATGTACACAATTATCCTCTAGATCTTTTTTAAATGAAAAAATATCTAAAACCACATGCTTTCTCTTACAGAAAAATCTTGTTTTAAAATACGTATAAGATGTCAGTAAAAGGGCTGCTGTGGAGTGGGGAGGGGAGAGCAAGTGAGAGGGGCACACATGAGCAGAGTATAACGTGTGTGAGAACACCACAGTGAAATCCATTACTTTGCTGGTTTAAAGTTTTTCAGATGATAAAAGGAAGAAGCTGAAATTTTTTATCTTTAATGATAGAAGTCATAAATAGCACAGTTTATTCTTTTGAAAGTGTATAGTTTAAAACTGGGCTGGAGATGTGTGTACCTGTAGTCTCCTCAGTTATACAAAAGAGAGTCATGAATTTAAGAACAGCCTGAGTTACTTACACTGCTTCAAAACAAAAATAGTAACAAAAGTATATAATGTAGTAGCTTTTACTGTACTCATGGGGTGTCAAAATCATCACTCATTCAAATTTGGAATACTTGGACAACCTGCAAAACAAATTCTATATTCACCAGTGATTATTCCCTTGTTCTTTTAACCTTGGAATTTAACAATCTACTTTCTGTCTATAGCTTATTTGAGGAACTTCAGATAAATGGAATGACTTAGTATTTGTTCTTTTATGACTAATTTTACTTAGCTTAATATGTTTAATGTTCATGCATGCTGCCATTTTATTCCTTTTAATAATATTCCATCGTGAACAATACCAGTTTGTTTATCTACCTTATGACTGATGAGACATTAGACCTATTTCTCACAGTTACATAGCTGAGAGGAATGGCTGGCTTCTTTCATGACTCTTGTTGATACTTTGAGGAACTGTTTGGTTGCTTTTTCAGAGTTCACAGATTGAGCTAGAGGCATGTCTTGTGGAGTATACCTTGCTAAAATTCATGGAGACTAGTAATGTAGTACAGGTTATAGTGTATATGCTAGGACTGTCAGGTTCGATAACCTTACACAGAAGGATGTCATTACCACAAGTAGAAGTTGGTTAGTTTGTTTAGAGGCAGGAGCTCGTGTTGACAGGCTGCTCTTGAGTTCCCTGATCCACAGTGCTGGGATTAGAAATTGCACCACTATACCTTGCTGGAAATGTTTTGAAGCAGATATTTTTACGCACCCAAGAGTTTTGTGTTAGTAATTTTCCATGTAATAACTTTAGCTTTTAAAATTCTATTTAAGAGTTAAAAGAAGGTAGGATTATGGGTAAACATAGAAGTTTAAGTAGCTTCTCCAGCGCACCCTCACCCCATTTTATTGAAGGGGGGCACACTGGAGGGATGACCCAGTGGTTATGAGCACATGCTGCCCTTACAGAGGAGCCAGGTTCATTTTCCAGCACTCAGATGATAACTCACAACTGTCTGTAACTCCAGTTCCTTTTCTGGCCTCTTCTGGCACTAGTGCACATATATACATAAAGGCAAACACACATACACATAAAACTTTCTATTACTCTTTCAAAAAATTTATAAGAAATATATCCTTTACTGTCAAGAAGTATTGAAATTATAGAGAATGCAATTTAAACCTCCTGTAATTTCACTGTTTTAGGGATATCACTAATGTTTATATTTTGTTCTTCAGTATCTATACACACATGTATACACATAGTTGCATAAGTTCAGGAACATTTTAATAAGTAAAAATGTATCACACCAGATGGGCTTTTCAAAGATGTTAGCCACTTATATGCATTTTTGACCTTTAATCATAGTAGCTCTGAGATGTAGTCAGTCATTATAACTCTGAGATAGAGATTTGGTCCCTGTTTAAATATGGAAAGATTAAGAGTGAAATGGCAGGGTTATAGAATTTGGATGTGCTTTTAACATTACTTTTTACAGAATGTTATGTGGATTCTTGTTTTACTATATGATTATCAGAGTAGAATCCTAGGTATCAACAACTGATTTGATATGTACCTTACTCCAGAAAAATTCTTCTTGATGAAAAGTATATATACATCCAAGGAAATGGTACCAAGTATTTGAAACAATGTTGTCACTTATATTTTACAGATAAACCACATAATCCTATGGTAAATGCTGGAGCAATTGTTGTGACTTCATTAATAAAGGTAAAATGTTGACATTTCCTTTTAACCTAGTAACATTTTTAATAACTAAGGAATAAACATGTATTTTGGGTTGTTTATGTAGGACTATGATAAGTTTTCTCTTGGAATTAAGAAAATAGTCTTTAAAAAAAAGAAAAAAGTCTTGTTATATTGGGTTAGAGTTTTTATTTATACCCCGAGCATCCATGATGTCATTTCAAGGACAAAATGAAAAACATATGACTCACCATGAATGTCATTAGCTAACTTCTAGATGTAAAGCTTTGGCACAGATTTAACTACTTTACAGATCAGTAGGAGTTGAGATGTTTCTTTTCAGTGTTTTAAATTTTTTTTTTTTTTTAAGTATAGGAGCAAATGTTCTAATTTACGTTTAAGATAAAATATTGATTACAATTAAAAACAACAGATTGTTTTTAACCTCATAAACTGGGATCACAATTCTCATTTAAATTTGTTTCATTTGTTTTACTTATATCATGCCATAAGTAAAAGAAGTAAGGCTTCTTCCAATTATTATATTACTTAAATTTTGATGTTTGCATTGTATGTTGACTTATTATGTTGGTGTCTATATTGCTTTAATAATTGGAAGCTAAAGTTTTGAAATAAGTATTTCAAAATGGTTCTATTGTGTGATAGACTTATATTTATCACACAATTTCACTTGTTTCCCCATTTTTTCATTTTAAATTTCTAGTTGTGTTACTTATTAAAATAAATTTTGTGTTTGGGAAACGTATGTTCCTCAGTAAATTTGTGCCTGTGTATTCCAAGTTAGGGTACAACCTAACTCATGGATTTGTATGTGCATTCCTGTAGGTGAGGCACTCCGAATGGTGAAGGGTACATTACAGGCTTAGCCCAGTTACAAAAACTCCTCTGATTCCTATGCTGGAAGTCCTGTGTTAACTGTCAGTGAGTTTTAAAGCAGAAAACTATCATCTTAATAATATATGTTTATTTTAGGGCAATGTTTTATAAGCATTGGCCCACTTAATTTTTTTTAACTCTAGTAAAGTAGGTTTTATAGCCAAACATCTTTTAATGTAACTAGTTTTAGTTAATTTTTATGATATCTAGTTATCCTGAGATTAAAATTTATTGTAGACACTAACAATACAGTCATATACAAGGCATATCTCTGCCTTTAGGTGTCCTAAGTATGAAATATATATAGATAAATGGACCTTTATCATTGAATTCACTAATTGTCATGATGAAAGAAAATCTCATTAATAATTCAGAATTGAGCAAGTAATAAATTAGGACTAAGGAAAGGTAATCTACAATCTCTTTAATGCTTAGGTTTCAAAACACTAGAATGGTTCTAAACCGTTTTTGGGTCTTCACAAAATGCCCAGATTCCATGATTTTACATCTGTTTTAGTGGGCTCAGTAACCCTCTTGAAGATGATTCATGGATTCCAGCTTAAAAACTACTACAGTGGAGGGGCTATCCGAAGTTCAAGGTTCCTCAGGTACATCGTGACTTAGAGTAGACTGGGAGACTTGACAAGAGACCTTGGTACAGGAAATAAGATCCTGTCACAATGGGAGGTGATCACATTGGAGAAGATTAGAGTGGCACACCAGTAGGGTTCTCTTTAGAGGGCACATGTAAATGATTTACAGACCACCTCCTTAACTGCATGTAGTTTAAATCCTTTTGTTTAATGATTCATGGGCTCAGTCAAGTACACTGACATGCTGCATGTGGGAATTGCATGTCTGGCCATTCCACACCATCATTTCATTAGTTTCACTTATCATGGTCAGTCATATGTCATAAACCACATTGACTCACATTAGTATAATTAGGAACAGTAAAGAAACTGACAGACAACAGAAATGCAGTTCAGTGTCCCACAGTACAAAAGTCATCTTGCATTTGCGAATTTAATCAGTTTTAAATTTGTAAAAGATTTAAGTTTGCCAGCAAAGTTGGAAATTCATATTTAAGATCATTATTTTTGAGTCTCTGCTTTCAGACTGTTTCACAAGTAATTTTTCTACTGAAAATAATGCAAATCTTAAAAAGTAGAATCTTGATAGGGCTGTAAAATTGTCCTGGTAAAGAAGATATTCCTTAGGTTCCTTTAAAGAATTAATTTAGATTCATTAAATATTTGTATGCAGCCTCTATTTGTATGATCATACATTTATAAATTGGTAGTGATTTGTAGTGAGGTAATAAAACATAGCCAAAAAGCCCAGTTGTTTCGCTTCTAGAGAATGGACACTGGATGGGTTGTATCAGCAGTAGAATCTGCTTTTACTGTCATTTACTAGAATTTACTGTGCTGTATTTAACATAGGTGATTGCTATTTCACTTAATGACATCTTTGACTTTAGCAGAAATGCTGTGTTATTTTAACTTGTACAAAAGATAGTGATTTATTGGCCTAAAAGCTGCATCTGCCTTTTAAATGGGTACATGTAGTCATTACTTAGAGTCTAGTTGGTGCTTGCTGTCTGGAAGCAAACTGGCTCCAGGGAACTTAAATGTAAGTGCCTAAAGCACAGTCTGTTTACCATGGCTGCTAGATGTAGCCATGTGTTTATCTCTTTTTAAGACTGTTTAGTTGTGTTGGTTTTTTTTCTTTTTTCTTTTTTTTTTTTTTTTTTTTCCATTCAAAGTTTGGGCCTTTGTTATGGTGCCATTGCAACAAATCTCGTGTTACACCCCTCCAAAAAAAAAGTAGAGTCTTTAGTAAGACTCTTTATTTCATAATTTTGTAGTATTGATATTTTTTCCTTGTAGGATTGGTGGTGATCCTCAGGAAATGGGGGAAGAGGCAGAGCAAGTGTTCAAAAGGATTAGCAGATTGTGGAAAAAGGAGGATTTGGACAGAAGGAACCTGTTGCATTAATTCTTAACCACTAAGCTTATAGGAAAACTCCAATATTTAAAATTTTAAACAAAGCTATATAGGTAAATACCTTTTTAAAAACAAATGTAATTTTACACTTAAAATGCACATAATTACAAAGACATAAGGTTACTATTCTTACTCACTCTTTTCCTCTGGCAGCTGCTAACTTCAAGGGAATACTTTTGTTGCATCCTTTCTGTTTTATTTCATGATGATAATGTGTGATTGGTTGGTTTAAAGCAAAGAGTAAAAATAAGAAGCATGTTTAGGTTAAAAAGCATATTTCATGTTTTTGTTTTTCAGTGGTTAAAAACTTAACCCAGTTTTGGCTTAAAAGTTAAAGTCTGATGGCTAGGGTATTGGGCTGGGAAACTGAGAGCAACAATTTACAAAATGATTGTCAGTGTTGTATTTTTAATTTTAGAAGTATAGTATGCTATATGATTATATTTATGTCTATTCTAGTATTTGTTTCTAAGTTTTACTACTTAAAGTTCGGTTGTGTGGGGTTTTTTTCCCCTGTTTTACAAAGCAGTCATTTTTAATTAAAACGTAAAGATTTTAAATTGTTGATTCATAAAAACTCAAGGCAAGTTGAATTGATCTAGACTGCTATTCTCTATTTGTCATATTAGCCATAATCTGCTAGATTTCTTAGTAAAACCCACTTTCTAAGATGATTTGTCACTTTTAGTAGTAGTGCATGATGCTCTGGGCTTGGTACATTGAGAGCACAGGAGCTTAGTGCTGTAAATACAGCACTGTAAATTTGTAAATTTACTAAAATTATAAATTTGAGACACATTTGAGGGTTCTTTTTTCTTTGTTTAGTTGAAAGGTAGATTTTTTTTCCAACTAGGTTAATTGTTCAGTTCTTTTAGAAATAATCTATAAAAATACTAGATCTAGCAGGACACAGTGCCTCATATCTTTATCCCAGTGTTCTGAAGCAGAGGCAGGTGGATCTGTGAGTGTGATGTCAGTCATGTGTACATCATGAGTGCTAGGCCAGCCAGCCCTAATAGGAGGACCTGACTCCAAAAAGCCCGAAAACCCAGATCTAGAACAATGTTGCTTTTCACTTATAATACTAATTTGTAGTTTAGTAATGTTTAGTTTCAGAAGATTTTTTTTTGTGGCAAGATTAAACCAAGACTATTTTGTAAAATTATTTTCTATTACCTCTCTTTGCCTCTTCTGTGATCGCTAATATTTAATTAATTTGCATGCCCACTCTTTATGACTATAGTACGTTTGATAATAACTGATTAACATATTGGCTGTTTAATGAAACTTTTTTTAGTGTTGCCAAGTATATTTGTTACACGTGTGAATTCATGAATATGTTGTAAAATCAGATATAAAAACACTCTGGCATAGTTAAAATAATTCTTTCAATTTATTTTTTCTTACACTGGTTTCAAATAGTAGGGCCTTGTGGATGCTAGGCAGCTTTGTACTTTGAACCACTTCCCTGGCACTTAAATGAATCATTTTAATGAGTTAAAGCTGTATCACCTTTGTTAAATTTTCACTAACTCTTTTCTTCAAGAGATGTAAACTCTATAGTTAATTAGGCATGTTTATAGAAGATAAATTCATATAAACAGACCACATGGTTTGTTTTTGAAAATCATTTAGTAAGTGCATTAGAATTTTAAAACATTTTGCCTAGTTTAATTTTTAAAAATTCTTCGAATTTTATTTACTACAAATTTCTGTGACGTTTTTCAGAATTAAAATAGCACAGTATTATAACAGTGTTTGTACTGTGATCTTCATGCTGGAATAAACATACCTGGTACATGAAGGATTAAGGGGCAGGAACATTGGTAGTTTAAGAACATTACTTTCCATATGTATTTTCTATATGCCTTTCTTAAAATAATTTGTTTTTGAGTTTGGGTAGTTCCCATTTTCCGGGAAAAAAGACCATCTTGTGTTCAAATTTTATTATAGTTCACTGCTTTAGAGTAAAAAGTACTGAAGTTAATGGTATTGAGCCTGTGAATCAGCTAACGCCTACTTCTAAATTGTTATTACAATAACAGTATTCTAGGCTGTTTCCCTTTCTGTAGTTCAGCAAAATTGAAATGAGGCTTAAGCAGGTTCAGCTTAGGTGTGATATTGATTACTGTATGACACAATCCAGGTATGTAGACCTGAGGAATACTGCTGTAACAGAACCTGGTTCTGTATCAGTATGCTCATTGACTATGGGCAATATTTCTTAATGTAGAAACCATAGTGTGAGAATTTTCACCATGTTCTGTCAGAAGAAAATATCAATTGGCACCTGAACTTAAAAACTCAGTTATGATTTTGAAGACCAAAGAAAATGCTCTAAAAGATAATCATACAAATTAGTATGCAAGGTGATTAGCAAATCAACATTTTCAAACATTTCACTATGTAATAGTCAATCATGAACAAAGTATAACCAGCCCCATTTATCCATTCCCTGCCTCAATTATTGTAATAATATCTCTCCTTTTACCCCTCTCAACTTACTATGCCATAGCAAATTGGTTTTTTTTTTTTTTCAGTTTTTCTTTAACTTGGCAGAGCTCATATTATACTCTGTTTTATATGTGTATATTTGTTTTTCTCTTAAGAGCTTTGCACAAAAGCTTTTTACTGTAACATTTGAAAATTAAAATATTAAAGTTCGGTCCCATTGATCCAATTTGTTACATGAAACCTGTCCAAGAGATATGGGGCAACTAAATTGTAAAGATTTAGGTTAAACACTATTTTCAGGGTTGATAATAAAAACAAAAATTAATCAAGTGCTAATACATTTAAATGCGAAAGAGAAACTCTTTAGTTTGCATGGTCATTCAATTTTTATTTTTCCTCACTTGCGTATATCTGCTGAGGGCATTTCAGGTGCCTATTAAAAAACATTATTTAATAGTAGATACTGAATGCAATAAATATTATAATACATATAAATTGTTTTTTTTTTAACAATTTAAGCAAAGTTTAATTTTGTAAGCCATAAAAGGGATTAAAGTATTGTTTTTTGTTTTTGCTTTTCTTTTTAATGTTAAACTTGATAATTCAGCAATGAAAACTTGTATTAATTTTACAGGTTACAGCTTATGTCAGAGAATGAAAGTCCAATATAACTTGATTATTTTATATTGATAAGTTGTGTAACCAGTGATTATCCATGTGACGTCACAGTATAAATGCTGACATCCTTTTCCAAAAGTTGTGCCTTTTTTTTTTCTTTTTTTAAGGTTAAAAAGGTTTTTGTGGCTTAAATGTTGTTACATATTTTACAGCATTAGGATCTATGGAATATTTTGACAACTGCAACAGTTCAATGAAGTTGGTAATTTCTTCTTTTAATTATTTTTCATTGAACAGCTTTGGAGTTACATGTCTACATTTTAAATTCTGGTATAATATAAGAAAGTTTTAAAATGTCAGAATGCTTTAGAAAAAATATACACGTGGGGTTACAGTCTAGTTGTCAGTAAGTTTTTCCTACATTAAGTTTTGTTAATGTCTAATTTTGATGACATACTCTGGTGTTCCTTCCCATTGCTGGTCATGTACCTGTGGTTGTACTTTCTTAAATAACTTGATTTGTAGGGTTTTATATATTATCAGTCATAACTTATCCTTCTCATAGGGAGAATGGACCTGGCTTTATTCTGTAGATGACACTCTGGAACCAACTCCCTGTGACAACATTCCAAATTATAATGCTTTGGAGCTTTGAGGGTAGATTCTTAGCAAATTGCTTTTTTAAAATGGTTGTCAAATTATTTTATTTGAATCCTGTTTTAGAAATTAGAGATGTATTGTTTCTACTGGGTGCATATCACCAATTAATACGTTTGATTTCAGATCTACAGCTTACTGCTTTGTAAACTTCGTCGAGGTAAAATGAAACCATTTGGCTACTTGAACTGATCTGCATTACACAGGCGTTTTTCTAGTGACATTTGTGGTAGATACCATGTCAGAACTAGAAGTAATGAAACAATACATCTTCCACATTCTGAATTGGCATAATATTAAATATAATTAAAGATAACTTTGTTGAACTATGAAATAAAAATTTTTTAGCTCAAACACTGTTAAAGTGAGCTAGTGAGGCTAGAAGGTTGTCATGCTAGGATAATGTAGCCAGCATTTGTGTGTGTTAGAATTAGAAAAGATCAGTTTTGTAACAACTCAGTTTTCTAACTCAATACTGGTTAAAGAGTTTGCTTTTTAAAAATACATTGTTCTTAATTTAAAAAATCATGCTTTACATATTTTAATTATGTTTTAAGGGCATACTTTTAGCATTTTAGCAAATCATGTGCTGTTTTGACAGATAAGGGATTCCAGGATAACTTGTATTCTGTAATTCTGGGATTAGTAAATATATTCTTAAAATAAAAATTCCCTTTGTAATTTTTTTATTTTCTTTCAACATATGGATGTTGAGATGTATAAAAGTTTAAATACTAAGTTACTTTAGAAGGATTTCCTAGTAAGAGTACTGTGCAGTGCATTGATTACAATGGTAGTGGTTTGCAGTTTGTATTGTGTTAGCTTCGTCCTTAACGTCAGTAGTGTCTGTATTAACATGCCTGCCTTTCATTTCTTTTCAGCAAGGAGTGAATAATGCTGAGAAATTTGACTATGTAAGTATAATGCCGAATCATGTTTGTGTTTACATTCCTCAGGTATTTAGTTTTGGTTACTAATACTCCCTATTCTGGTTTGTAGGTGATGCAGTTTTTGAATAAGATGGCTGGTAATGAGTATGTTGGATTCAGTAATGCAACGTGAGTCTAATTTTTAATGAATTTTTACAGTTGGTCAGACTTTAAATTCACCTGACAATTAAGACTAAAATTTTATTTTCAATACTGTTTTACTTCTTATATACACACATTGAGATGGAGAGACACACACATATATGCATGTATGTATGTACATATGCATGTTTATGCACAGTCTACTTACGGTCAGTGAATAGGTAGTTACTTAGAATTTGGTCATTAGAGATAATCTAAATTACCTGAAAGAAACATTTAAAAATGCCTTTCCAAAGTTTTAATAAATATCATAATCGTAGAGTCAGAAGGTACCTCAAGTTTATCTCAAAATATCTGGGCTTGCTAATTTCTTTTTGGCTATAATACCTGCCTTACCTTATTTCTCTATGCCTGGCTAATGATTTTTAAAAAATTTTTTACACATTTATATTATTACACATATATAAAATTAACTACATACAGCAAGAAAAACCACGAAACAATCAGGAATTATATAAATGTTACATTCATAGTGTTTTGGCTATTTGTATTTAGCAACTTGAAGAAAACATTTTCCTATCTTGGTTAGTCTAAAATTCTGAATGTAAATAAATATCTATCATATTTCATCTCTATCAACTTAAAACTTCCATCTAGACCTAAAAACATCTTAGTCCCTAAACAACTAAGCTTAATTGTAAAACTAAACTATCTGGTCTTCAATCCCAACTTAAGAAGGAATAAAATTGATTACCTGAGTAAACAGGAAGTTCAGGTTACTAGTTTCCAAATTGAAAAAAATAACAGGGACAGTTGGCTGCCTGAACAGTCACCCAAAACTATTACGTTGGAGCATCATTTTCAGCCTTACATATTTGTGAGGCAGGAACTATTGAGGACTTGTTCACCCTGTCTTGGCAGAGTTTGGCTGTCATTTCTGCCTGCATCCAAGCTTGCCCATGTTTGGGCAGAATTCTGTCAGTGGTCGAAACAAGGACATTTTGCCCAGTGGCTGGTTTCTGGCTAATGATTTTTTAACCCAGTTTTTTATTTTGAAATTTTCAGTCTGTAGAAAAGTTGAAAGAATGAAACAAAGGGTATCTGTCTCGTCTGTTCTTTTCATTTTTAAGGATATCAATTGTATATGTGTGTGTGTGAACTTACATGTGTGGTGGTCAGAGTTTGATGTTGAGTTGCTCTCTACATTTATTTTTTATTTTGAGACAGGATCTCTCACTGAATTAGAACGTTATTGATTCGGCTATGGTAGCTGATCTGCCGAGGGTTTCAGGGATCTCCCTGTCTCCGCACCTCCAGCCCTGGGGTTACAGGCATGCACCACCATGCCTAGCTTTTTAGTTGGCTTCTGGGAATTTGATCTCAGATCTTTGTGCTTATACACCAGCACTTTATTAAGTGAGCCATCGCCCTAGCCTGTTCAGAGGGAAGGAGGGAGGGATGGCGGGGTGGGGTGGGGTGGGGCCGAGCGGGCACAGGAGACACATTGGTTTGCATTGCAGATGTTTGTAAGATTCAAATCATATATGTAAAAAATACTTCCCTTAAATCACCCAGCATGTATTCCAAGAATAAGTATATATACATACAAATTTGTGTGTATATATGTGTCTATTCATATGATTCTTTTAAAGGTATGTATATGTCCATGTTGGGTGCCTGTGAAAGGCAGAAGAGGGCATCCACTCTCCTGGAGCTAGACATAAGGTGGTATGAGCCACCTAGAGAAGCCAAGCTCTGGCCTCCGTAAATGCAGCAAATGGTCTTAGTCACTGTGCCACCTCTTCAACCCCCTCCTTATCTTACATAATCACATTACTGTTAATACATGCAAGAACAGAACATTAATTGTTTTATAAAATGATGTTAACTCTAAATAAATGAATGTTGTTTATTCATTCATAATTTATGAACTAATCAAATTAGTATATTTGTTACTCTGTTTAGACTCTAAATCAAAACAGTTTAGTTTCTAGGCCCTTGCGTCTAAATTTTTCTTTTGTGGGGGTTCTGTTTTTATTTTACTCATTTATTTTTGAAAGTCAGGCTTTTATAGGACAGGGACAGACAGGTTTTTTTTCCATGGAGGACCAGGGGCGCTGCTGCCTTAGCTTTACCACTTTTTTAAGAAAGCTCCCTGGGATATCATAAGGAGGTTCTCTGCTCTTTCAGTAAGTTACAGTTTTTGTTTGGTTTGGTTTGGTTTTTAAGGGATAACAAACTGAGCCTAGTGGCACAGGCAGATCCTAGCTAATCAGCAGCTTGAGGCCACAGGATCAGGAAGTTCAATCCCTATCTTAGCTGCAGAGTGAGTTTAAGGCTAGCATGATACCTTAGAAAAACTGTCTCAAAAGGAGGGCCAGGGAAAGAGCTCATTGGTAGACCGCTTGCCAGAAATTCCTGAGGCCTGCCTCCGCTCCGTAGTGAAGGGAGAGAAAGCAGGCAGAAGTGGAGGTGAAGAGCTTTTCCATATTATTTTCTAGTCATAAGAATATTGAAAGTAATAGTGTCACGCTTATTTCTGCCACTGTTCAGCAGAAGTACTGTCTGCTTCTGGGCTCTGCCAGGTCAGTCTCTCAGACGGACTGTGTAAGCTGTTCGGGATCTCTGTGTAGATTACGTTACCAGGTGCTGTAAGGCAAGACTTTACTGTGTCATTCTGTTTCCTGTGCAAGACTTGATCAGCTGTTTATATGTTTGATCATAGAACTTCTACTTAATGCAGGCTTCCTTCAGTTCTCATGTCAGTGGTCTGCTATATTACTCAGGTTTTTCCTTCCCTTTCCCCAGCTGGTGTAGAGTTAACCTTTCAAAATACAGATGTGATAAGGAAACTTGTGTAAGTCTTCCAGCTTGTGTTTTGTGTGCATTTTTGACATTTAATACCCCTAAAAATTTGGTTCCCAGGGGTTGGAAAAATGAGATGGCTCGTGGCTATGGTCTGTGGCTGCTCCTCCAGAGGACCTGGCCTCAATTCCCAGCACCCACATGGTGGATAACAGTCATCTGCACTCTAGCTGCAGGGGACCTGATGACCTCTTTTGACCTCCGTGGAAACAAAGCACACAAGTGGCACAGACATATATGCAGGAAAAACACATAAACATTAAAAATATTAAACAGTTGCGCCATAGTGGCACACGCCTTTAGTAGTAGCACGGCAGAGGCAGGCAGCTCTCTGAGTTCTAGGCCACCCTGGTCTACAAAGCAAGTTCCAGGACAGCAAGGACTACACAGTGAAACACTGTCTCAAAAAACCAAAACCAAAAGAAAATTTGTCCTGGAGGGTCTACTTTTAGTATTTTTAAATTGTTCTTATTTCATGGGACTTAGCACTGTTGAACCAGTGAGTTCCAGCTTATGTGTTGCTGTATGTGAGTTCCTGTCAGTTTTCTCAGCTTACTGGACTTCTGTGATTCGACAAGACAGTTGACAAACCAGTTCAGATTATTTTAGTGATGGCATATTTTGGCATTTTAAAGTTAGCTCCTTTGTTCAGAATGTGTGAAGTTTAGAAAGGATCTGAGTGCCTATCTGTCCTCTCAGAGTGAAAACCTACTACCCAAGGGAATGTAACTGTTCCATTGAGAGAACTAGGACAGAATCCAACAGTCCTGAGTCTTAAGTTACTGTCTTTATACTCTGCTTTGTAAACAGTTCAAGGACAATTATAAAGTTAAATGGTTTTTCTCTTTTTCTTTTAGGTTTCAGTCTGAACGAGAAAGTGGAGATCGAAATTTTGCAATAGGATATTACTTAAAAGAAAAGAAGGTTTTAAAATTTTTGTTTCTATTCAAAGTTATTTTTGTTTAATAAAATGACATCTAAGAACTCAGCAATAGCTTATGATTACTTAAAGTGAAACGTTTTTAAGAAACACTTTTGAGTCTGTGTTAACAAGTTACTCGCATTAATATTAAATTGACTGTATTTGATAATATTCAAACATTTGACTATATTAATGCAAATTTTGCTTGAAGTTCCCTTTTTTTTAGTGCAGTATCTGACTAGTGTTGATAAAACTTTTTAAGATTCTATATGATTCAGTATGATTATAAGTTACAAATTACTTAGTCTTTGTCTCTTAAAATAGAATTTAGGAATTTATATACCATGATGTAACTTGAGATTCTTTTATGAACTCCATACTAGTCTGATGTCAGGGTTAGGGCAACATTTTATACACCTTAAGCTTATAATACTGATACATTTTATTGTGTGCTATTTTGTTTATTTACCCGAGTTTCATTGCTTTTCTGCATTTTTGGATTTTTTTTTTCCAGTGTTTTCCAGAAGGCACAGACATGGTTGGGATACTAGATTTTTATTTCCAGGTAATTTTCACTCTTAATTGTTTGAATCCTTATAAATACATAGATGTATTACTTTTTACAAGCTAGATATGTTGGAAATCCTGACTCTAGGCCATGAGAATATAAATTTCCATTGACTTTCTAAAGATGCCGTGAAAAGCTACTTCAAGTCCATATGTCTTAAAATCCACACATCAGAATCGAGCAAGAGAAACAGTGGAGAAACATTTAGATAAAGATGAACAGTTTCTGAAACTGGTTTCTCCTGTCTGTTTTCTTAGTTTTTATATTTTACCTACAGAAAACTTACTTGTTTGCAAAGGGCTTCTAGCAGTGTTTTGAGGTGTCATTCTTTTCTGCTGTCTCAGTCTTCTCTGACTGTATCTTTTTTGTTTAATTGGTGATTGGCACTGAGAATTGTTCAGCACATGCCTTCAATGTCATGTAGTATGTGTGTGCCTCTTAGCTAAAATACATCTTCACTGTTGTGTCAGAGAGCATCCCATACTCCCTATGGTATGGACATCAATGTAGAACAGCTTTTTTTGGAAATCTCTCTTTTTCCCACATATTTTTATCTAATCAACTGTAATGTGAAAATGTGTAGACTATGTTTTTAAATTTCTAGTTTACTTTGAATTTTCCTTACTTATGAAGGTGCTTTGATTTTAACCTAATAATGGAAGTACAGGTCCCAGATTTCCATTTAGTTAGTGGGAAAGCTGTATTGGGAGTCTAGTCTGTCCATATAAAATTAATTCAATAATGAGCTCTTTGGGTACTGAGCCTTATTTCATTTACCAACAAGTACAACACTAAACCTAGCATGAGATGTGTGCAGTTCCTCTAAGCTGTCACTTGAAATTAGTGTCAGTTTTACTCTAGCCAATAAAGCACATTAATTTTGGCTATTACAGTTTAAACAGTGCTACTAATCTTTTGTGGGATTTTGATTCTTTAGTACAGAAATCAAGAGATAGCAATAGAGTTACTCTATCTTATGGAGAACTGAATTTAAGTGAGCAGCATTAGGCTATTGGGAAATCATTTTTAAATTTGCATTTGTCCAGCTAGGAGAATATAACTTTATGCCAAGCAAAGTTTGATTAATACTAAGTATGAATTAGAAAATGATTAAGAGAGTTTAAATTTTATTTTGTTTTTAAAAAGATGTCCCTACTTAGGCAATGATAATAGGAATTTAAATCTCCCATAATAAGCAAAATTCCGATTAATACTAAGTATAAATTAGAAAGCGATCATGGGAATTTAAATTTTACTTCTGAAAGTATCTCCCCACTCAGGCAATGATAGTAGGAATTTAAATTTCCCCTTTCTCTTTTTTTTGAGATGGGGTCTGGCTGGCCTGGAGCCCACTGTGTGTACCCCCAGGCTGGCTTCCAACTCAGATCTGCTCAGTGCTGTGGTTAGTGGTATGTACGACCATACCTTGCTAAACGACACTAAATCCCTGCTCTGTGAGCCAATGTAACAGCTTATGTAGTTAGAGAAGCCAGTCTTATCCCCTTTCTGCCAGTTTTGGTTGCTGTTAATTAAAAATAAAATGTGGAGGAATATTATTTTAAGTTTATGAATAAGGTTGGCTTTGTGAGGTAAATTGCTAATGCTCTTGATGTTATATTTCAATGCTGGGAATCAAACTTAGGGCTTTGATAATACAAAGGCAAGTGTGCTACCACTGAGTATACCCGTGGTTTTTATTTTTGTTATCTTGATGACGTTTACATGCAAAAATTTCATTCTAGCTATGCTCTCTGTTATGGTATATCTGCTGTCCTCAGTAGATAACAAATGAATTTAATGGATGCTTTAAAAGGTAGCATTGTATAGGTTCATGGAGCACCTAGGCTCGGGCTGTCTTAAGTATTTCTTTCTATTTTTCCTTTGTTGCTCTGTAAGTTGGAATGCTAAGTTTTTTTAATAAGTGAAATGTCAAGAGTTTTATCATCATCATCATCATAATCATAATCATATCCCTTCCCAACATGGTCATTTTTCGGGCTGACATGTAGTATGTGTGTGCCTCTAAGCTAAGATACATCTTCACTGTCGTGTCAAAGAGCATCCCATTCTCCCTATGGTACGGACATCAGTGTAGAACAGCTTATGCTGTCTTATTGCTGGTGTGTATTACTTTGTCTTAAAAGGATTTAGGGTTTATTTCTTGCTGTTAAATTAACAGTAATGTCTGATAGGTAGAAAGAAAGCATTATTAAACAAGTTTAGATACTATATAGAGCAGTAACAAAGCTTAGTGCTTAGGCTGTGGCTTGGCTCTTATCTAATTCAGACACCAAAATGTTATAAATTTGGTCATACCTGAATAAATCTTAAAGTGACTAGAACTTTAGTCAATTGAAATCTTAGAAATGTCAAGTTTAGAGTAAAAATCATACCTTTAGAGCAAATATTTCAGATTTATAGGCGGTATCAGATAAAATAGATTGTCTTAGAAGGCAGCTGAGATATGAAAAGGCCATGAGCCTAAATTTTCATCATTCAAGTTTTTTCCTTTGTTTTAGCTATGTTCCATTGAAGTGACATGTGAATCTGCAAGTGTGATGGCTGCAACATTGGCTAATGGTGGTTTCTGCCCTATTACTGGGGAGAGAGTACTGAGTCCTGAGGCAGTTCGAAACACACTGAGTCTGATGCACTCCTGCGGCATGTACGATTTCTCGGGGCAGTTTGCGTTCCATGTAAGTAATTGATGATTAACGTTCTCTTGCGAGGAACTAGTCTAGGCTGGTACTTTTCAAATACAGTTTGAACTTTGCTTCTAAACCTATATTATTTTTGGACAGAGGCTTATTTCCAAGGTTAATTGGTTACAAATGAGTAAGGAGTAGAGATAAACAGTATGAGAGATGTCCTTTAAAAATGCAGTCACTTTTAGCGTATAAGGCGTGGTAGTGCATGCCTTTAATCCCAGCACTCAGGAGGCAGAGGCAGGTGGATCGCTGTGAGTTTGAGGCCAGCCTGGTCTACAAAGTGAGTCTAGGGCAGCCAAGGCTACACAGAGAACCTGTCTAAGGGGGAAAAAAAAAGTCAGCACTTCTGTTCTGAAGTCATTTCATGGCTGAGGCATGGCATTGTGTACATCATTACCTCAAGAAGTTCTTAAACTTAGAAAATGCACACACAAGGCCTGACTCTGCTTATGGCCGTGGATGTTTTAAAGGGCTTAAGCGTTTATAATAGTAAATTTTGAAAATGTTCTTTAAGCTTTGTGCATTTGGCACTTGTGAAATATGTAGCCATTTCTTATTTGATCTTATTTGTTAAGTTAGATCATAGTACCCTTCCAAAAATTGTTTTTGTAATTTTTTCTTTTTTTTTTTTTTTTTTTTTTTT
>CAJRSG010002426.1:2395790-2415617 GCA_907169655.1 Acomys percivali | reverse complement strand
TGTGTGTGTGTGTGTGTGTGTGTGTGTGTGTGTGTGTGTGTGTGTGTTTTCTGTCTGTGTCTGTGTGTGCATTTGTGACTATGCATTGATTCCAAGGATCGAACTCAGGCCATTATACTTATGCCCAGTTTTCAAATGCAACACAATAGAGAAATGGATCTCATGTTTTTCATCATTCACCTTTGATCTTTATGAGAAATGGCCAATCTTGTTTCATATGTGTGCATACATGTTTTATTTCTTTTATCTTGTTATACTCCAACATGTAACTAAATACATAGTGCAGCATTTTAGTACTATGAAACTTAACTATTGCATATAAAATAAAACTTGTTAGTTTTACATTTAACATTACCACCAAATTTAATAAAAAATATTTAATCACTGAGATTATTTGTATAATTCTACATTTTGTTTGGCTTGGAATGTAAATAAAGCTTTTTTATTTTTGTGTTTCATGATATCTCTTTACTTTGTGACTTTTACCTGAAAAAATGAGTCATCTATTCCTGTATATTTTCTCTGATTTTCCTCAGTGCCTGTTCTGTTTTCCCTTGTATTTCTTTCTTATAAATTGGTAGATCCAATCTGATGGTTCTGTTTAATTTTTGCAAGATTACTGTAGTGGCATATTTCTGTCAAGTACTTAATATTTGAATCTAGCAATCCACTAGTGACTGTTTCCCTGGTGATGCTAATTTTGTACTTTATCATAATTATACCATCATTGTACAATGTTACCATTTTGCATAATATAAATTTACATTTTTTGGAAGCAGATTAATTTGCATTAACATTTATCTCTATTCCTTGTCTATTTCTCTGACAGTATACTACAGAAAGTCTTGTGAAGATATAATTTCTCATTTCTTTTTTAGTTATGAATTATTTTTCAGAAAAAACTTTTATATTTACAATCAGTATGCTTTTTTTAAAAAGGATAATTCGAAAAACAATTCTGTAAAATAATAACAATCATAGCCCCACAGTTCAGGTTTAAATACTCTTCCTTACTGAATGTCTCGTAATATTCTTCCTATATTTCCTATATTCCAAGATCTTTTGTAACTTGACCTCATTTACTGTATTATAAATATATTGATACATATCTATGCAATATTTTTAATATAGAAATTATCTTACTTGGTTATATACCATTGTTAAAAGTTTTTAACATTTATTTATTGGGAAGGACAAAGGGCTGGGAACCTGTTTGTTTGTTTGGGAGGCAAAGGGTTATATGGAAGTCTGAGGACAGCTTGAGGTCAGTTCTTTTCTTCTATACTGTTCTGAGGGACTGAGCTCAGGCTGTCACGGTTGGTCCTATATGTGTCATAATTGTTTAACAGTTCTCAAACACAACCTTTTTATTTACTAAAATATTTATATGAATGCCCTTTTATTAAATTATTTCCAGGTCGGTCTTCCTGCAAAATCTGGAGTTAGTGGGGGTATTCTCTTGGTTGTCCCCAATGTCATGGGCATGATGTGCTGGTCTCCTCCTCTTGACAAGATGGGCAACAGTGTGAAGGGAATTCACTTCTGTCATGTAAGTAGGTGTTCTTAGTGAAAAGGGACAGGGGCATATAAGATAAGCTGTCAAGTGATTCCCCTTTTTACCTATTCTGGGTAGGTGTTCTTTTTTGTTCTGTTTTGTTTTTATTAAATCTCGTTGGTGCTTTCCATACTTGTGGACTAGTTCGTTAGGCGGTGTGGAGGTGGCCGTGGTAAAGCTTCAGGTTGCCCCTACAACAGGTCCCGTTTAGTTACCCTTTCAGAAAATTCTGTTTACTTAATGCTTAAATTTATTTAAAGATTTTTATTTTATGTATATTAGTGTTTTGCCTGCATGTACTGTACGATCACTGTGTCTTTGGAGTTACAGATGGTTGTGAGCTGTCGGGTGGGTGCTACGAATCAAACCTGAGTTCTCTGGAGGAGCAGCCAGTGCTCTCAACTGCTGAGAGTTTATTTCCCAGATTATAGTTTATTCTCAGTTTTCAAGAACTCAGCAATAGAGAATTAAAACTCAAATCTCTTTTTAATAATTGGTTAAATTAGAGCAATTTTTTCATATGCATAGTTGAGCATAATTCTTTTAACTACATTTAAAAGTTTTTGAGGAGCAATAGCTACAAATAAAAATGAAGGCAAGTTTTTTTAAATTATGTGCGTTTATTTTTAGTTTAGTGATTTGTTACCAACTAATTGTTGCTAATGTTTCAGTATTTGCATTTATTACTTGCCAGAGCCCCTGTTTATTGTGTACAATTTGTGGGCTTCCAAATTTAATTATTTCACAAAATATGGAGAATGGCATTAATATTATGGATAAAATGATTTATAAGATTGTAATTAAGGGATAAATATTAGGTATTTTTATAGTTACTTTACACAAGTTGTCTTCATGTGACTTCTAAGCCCTGTGTTATAGGATATGACTGTTTCAGTGACTGGGCCTTAAGCTTCAGTCCCACCTTGATGTCCATTCTCTTCCTAACTCGGTGGCCTGATGCCCTGGCCTGCAAGTGTGGCTGCTCGAGGTAGCAGTGAAGCTGCTCACTATAAGCATGATTTGTTGAACTGTGAATAAACATGGCCAGCAAGTAACTGACTTCTAACATGTGTTCTGTGTGACTCTTACAGGATCTTGTTTCTCTGTGTAACTTCCATAACTATGATAATTTGAGACACTTTGCAAAAAAACTTGATCCTCGTCGAGAAGGAGGTGATCAAAGGGTAAGCCAGCCTTCCAGATTCTTCTCAGTGTCCTCTAAGGTGAGGAGTAGCCTCCCTCACCTGTTTATATAAGATTTCAGCTTGTTAACAGTCTTCTGTCTTTGCCAATGTCAAATAAATAAGTTGCTGACATTTTTTATTATCACTAGTACATAAATATTAAGATCATCTTGTTATGTATAAAGCAGAAATGGTTAGCTTAGCAGCAGTGCTGGCTTTCTGCTGCATAATTGTTTCATAATCGGTTACATTAAAAGAAAATATTGGAAGATGTTATATAATATGAATCTAATTTTTTAAAGCCTTATTTGTATTCCTAACATTTGTCAGTTATTGTTAGGAATTGAGTTTAGTGCATTGTCTTCTTTGTGAGTGGATATGTAAATGGAAAGGTACATGGAACTAGAAAAGAAAGAAAAGGCCACTGAAGACAACACTTTTTTCACAACATGTTTAATGATTTGATTTTGATGGTGATAATGAGAAAACTGTAGTACTCCATGTTGAATACCCTTAAGGGCTTGTTTATTATCACTGTGTGGCCTCGCTGTGCATATGCATTTCTCTTATTAGAGCTAGTACTAAGATCAGGACTTCAGTTTTTTCACTGGACCAAAGGACTTGCTGTTGAGAGTTTTAATTCCATTCCTTTGCATTTCACACGAAGAGTTTTTACAGTAAAATTACCTGGTACTTTAGAAAAGCACTTACAAGTAGTAATTTTAATCTGTACTTAGTACATTTCTGTAAGTGCCAGCTTAAATTTGTGTTAGTTCCAGTCAGAGTAACCTTTGATAAGATCTGATTGGTGGGAAATTTCCTACCGACCAACATTCATAACATGTAACAAGATGTCACATGGTGGTGGGCGAAGATGCTAATGAATCTTAATAACTTTCATTGAAAAATACCATTTTATAGCTTGGACCTTTCATCACTCAAGTGCACTAATAAATTGTGTATGTTGCTTGAACAACTAGCATTCCTTTGGACCATTGGACTATGAGAGTCTCCAGCAAGAACTTGCTTTAAAAGACACAGTGTGGAAAAAAGTGTCACCTGAGTCAAGTGAGGACACCTCTACAACTGTAGTTTATAGAATGGAGAGTCTGGGGGAGAGAAGCTAAAGAGATGGGTTCTAGCTGCAAAGTGCTTCATCTTTTAACCCTGGAAACATCTTTAGGCTTTTGGATTTTTTTGTTTTGTTTTGTTTTCAAACGAAGTATTTATTCAAGTTTTTCATTGTTATCAACCTTGGGTACTGGAGCCATAAAACTTAAAAAAAAAATTTTTTTTTTTTTGCTTTCAATCTTTGTATAAAAAGGATTTGTTAATTTTTTAAAGAACATTTACAAATAAAGCAAGTTTGCTTTACTTTTTAAAACAACGAAAAAGGAATTTCCTTAATTACTTTAAAATTTTAATTATATAATCACATAACCACATTGTCCTTTTTAGTTCTAAAACCTACATATAAAATTGAGAAGTACTGTTGGGTTTGTCTTTTCCTTTCCACTTTTATAACTGATAGGATATTGATGGTGACAGTAGAAAGTACTTCCATGCTAAATGCAAAATTGAAAAGGCAAAGTAACCCAAGTTATTTTATTTAAAAGAACAGTACATTATAAAATTAGCTTGCTGGGCGTGGTGGCGCACGCCTTTAATCCCAGCACTCGAGAGGCAAAGGCAGGTGGATCTCTGTGAGTTCAAGGCCAGCCTGGTCTACAAAGCGAGTTCAGGACAGCCAAGGCTGTTACACAGAGAAACCCTGTCTCGAAAAACCAAAAGTAAAAAAAAGATAAAAATAAAAAAATAAAATTAGCTTTAGTTTACACATGTGCCAGTTATAGTGATAGATTGGCTCTGA
Organism: Acomys percivali; assembly: GCA_907169655.1. Lineage (NCBI taxonomy): Eukaryota > Metazoa > Chordata > Mammalia > Rodentia > Muridae > Acomys > Acomys percivali. Next base: position 2,411,008 of record CAJRSG010002426.1, on the reverse strand, counting down.
ATATTTAAAATGCAGTTAGAGTTTATCAAATACTTTAGAACTCCTCTGTCCTATGAGAATCTCAATGTATTAGGAGTGTTTCACATCACTGAAACAGTCCAGCCAAAGAGTTGCAGGTGTGTGAGAATAGCTTGTTGTGTTGTTAGAAAGTGTGATGGTTAGTCGCTCAGAAAGAGACAGTGACTATCTTCAAAATGGATTGTTTTCATATTCATGTAACTTTTTGTTGTATTTAAGTATGAATGGTAAATTTTGGCTTTTCTTTTTTTAGCTTTTAGTAACTTTATTATGTTTCATAAGTGCTAATGGGTATTTCTTTTGTGATAAATTATGACATCTCATAAATTTTGTTCTTTTTGAACCTTTATTAGAGTACTTATGAAATGAATTTAGTCTGAAGTTATTAAGTGTGCAACTAAAATACTTGTTAAATCTGAATGCTTCTGTTTGTTTTAAAAATGCAATATTGAGAATCAAAATTTGTTTTTAAAAGAACCATAGGTTCCATTTAATCTTATTGCAAACAATACATATTATTTAAAAAATCTATCTTGGCAAAGTAATATTAAAGTTCTGTAGGGTTTATTTACATTTTTTTCTTCATCCATGTTCTTCTCACGATTTCAAGTTTACTTTTTCAATTCACTTTAAAAGTTGTATATTTTGGGCAAGTGGTTGAGAATGAAACCCTTAGAGCTTTTAAGAATTACATCATATGTACAGTAGGGTAGATTCTGTAAAAGTAAATACAGTGCAGGAAAAATACTTCACTGCAGATACTAGATAAGAAAGCCCAGGAAAATACTGATGATTTTGAGATTGGAACCTGATATTTAAGAAAGGAGGTTTCTTCCCAGAAATACAACCTAAAAGCTTTTGGGCTAATTTAAGTATTGAAATTTCTATTTAAATAATTACATGCTGAGTTTTTTAGAAAAGTCTTTTCTGTTCCTCTGGTGTTCTGATGAACTTCCTAGCTGGAAGCTTCCAAAGTCCTAACCGCGGCCCCTGCTGTGGACACTGAGCGCTTCTTACAGTTACATCCGGGGCCGTGCGTGATTCCGGCCATTGAACACCTTCATTGGAAAAAGGATTTTAGCTTGGTTTTTTTCCCCCTTCCATTCTGTACATGTATATTTTGCTGTTTCATTCAGAAGTTGGCTTTACTTTACAAAATGACACAAAGAATCATGTCATGTTTTGTGTAATTTTGTGTAAATTTTAAATTTGCAGCACTTCCTATATATAATTCTGGTAGTGCTTGAATGCACACTTCAGTGAAGTAGGCTTAAGTCAGCTGCTATGTTTAAAGAATGCTGTTAAGAGCAAACATTCAGAAATTTGTATAGGAAGGCATTAGTGTAAGGAGAGCTAAGATACTGTGAATGCATCTGCAGACTTTGAAAAAAAAAAAAAGGAAAGAAAAGCTTTGCCAGTTTGTGGATTTATCTTAATCCCTTCAGTATTCTCAATCTCTTTTCAAATAAAGGTCTTTGGGAAGTACCCAGTATTGTTGGGCTTAATTTTTCCTGCCATTATTGATTCTTGATATTCAAGCATTTACATGATATCATATTTTTCTTTTCTTTTTTCCTCTTTTTCTTTTTTTCCATCATTAACATTTCATTTGAAATGCATATTCTTCTTAAAATATTTTGTTTTTAGCATAAATGTTGTGCATTTTATCTTAGTGTTTGGATTAAAACATTTGTGTTGTTGAGCTTTCTTTATTTGCTTTGTATATTTAATAATGTACCTTTATTTTCCAGTATGCCTACTTTTTGTATTGTACAATAAATTTATTTTAAGCTGATTTTATTGTTTTTTTTTAATATATATGTAAAAACACTTGACATTTAAGATACAAAAAACAAAACAAAACCAACAAAACACTTGGGGTTTTAACTTAGAACGAAATTACCTTTTGTGGATATATTTATTGCTCTGAGTATTTATTGCTTAGAAAGGAAACTAGAAATACAGAATGTCTTCATTGGAATTTTTGTTTTTAAGGAAGTATAGTACAGAGGGATTTTCCATTTAGTTGTACTTGAAGTATTTAAATAAAGACTTGATCCACCCCCCACCCACCCCTGTCATTTAAAAGGAAACAAAGAAAGAAAAAAAATACCTTATTCTGTTTGTAGGTTGTTCTGCTTCTGAATGTAATTGATTTTATTTGTTGTTTAAATAGTAGGGAAAAATTGCAAATTCAGTAGTCTTTGCTTAGAATAAAATTGTTCTCAGTAGAGTAGAATTTACATGGAATGAGCTGACTGTAATACAGAAGTCTGCCTTTAGTAGTTTTTATATATTTTCACAACTTGGTTCAAATTTTCATCCAAATGACATAGACTAAATACATTGTTAGTACACTTCTCTTTTTGGCTAGATATGCAGGTCATATTTTAGAGGGGTTCCCTAAATATATTTTAAATATTTTGATAAGGAAAAGTCCTCTTGTGTTAATTAGCATTAATAGGTGGTATTTAAAAAAATAACTTTCAGTACTAGTTAACAAGTTTCATTATGGTACATGTGTTATGTATAATAGTTTTATGTTTACTTTAACTAAAGATTTTTTTTAACCCATTGAAAGCAGAGGGAAAGAAGAAAATGCTGCTTGGACAGTGTAGTAGTTCGTATGCTGTGTGTGTGTATGTGAGTGAGTGGGGGGGGGGTCCTACTTAATTTGCCATTTCTGAAAATGACTACCTGTTTCCCTGTAATCTATTAGATATGCTTTACTGAACCACTGTATTCTTGCTCTAGTGTTTTCCAGTAAGAACTAACATTTTTGCTAGTCCCAAATTAGCAAAGTGTATTACAATTAAAGATTTGTGGTTTGTCTTGTTGGTCTTCCTGTGTACTACCAGTACTGCTAGCCAAGAGAGTACTAACCTCAAGCACTTCCAGCATCTATTATAAAGGATTATTCAGTTTAAAAGAAATAATGCTACTGTCAGCCTAAACAGTTCACTCTATGGAATGGTTTTATTTAGTTCACTACAAATTTTGGTTGTGAGAAGCTGCTTTATTACTCATTTTTAGGAGTCCTGATTTATCTCCTAAAAGGCCTTAAGTTGAAGAATGAAATTTTTTTAAAGGATTTATTATTAGTTTACTTACATGTGATTCTCCCCCTCCCTTAAGTTCTTTGCTGCCTTTTGTTAAATCATCCACGTACATTGTGCAATGACGCCAAAGCCACCTCAGGGTGCAGCGTAAAAGTTTACTACCATGCATCCCAGCCCTACAGCAAGGGTTTAATTTAAGATTTATTCAGAGCAGACTTTACCTTACTCAGTCAGTCCATTTCCTAACTGCTAAATGCAGTTATGTATGAACATATATTAAAATATATTCATGTTTCATTTAAAATTGCAGGACAGTATCAAAAATTATTTCTTACACTTTCTAAAATTAGAAGAAATTGGATTGTATTATAAGAGGTTCTTTTTTTTCCTCTCCAGATTCCATAGTTTAATAGTGGTAATACTGCAAAATGTCACACATGAGGAAATTTCAAAAACTACTGCCTAGTGTAAAATATAGCTGAGAAAATTTGATGTTTCTTAAAATTCTTAATTGAAAAAAATACTTTTTAAAACAAAGACTGACAAATATATATCTTAAGTAATTGCGTTGCTGCAGATGCCAAACTTGACTATTCAGGCCAGTCAAGGCTACACAAAGAAACCCTGTCTCTAAAGCAACAACAACAAAAGTGATCTTGATACAGAAGTTCATAGTAAGAGATTGTGGTGTGGCTTAGTGGTAGAGTGTGCATGAAACCCTGGGATGAATTCTAGGGTCGGCTGATTCTGGCAGTTAATCCCATGAGCTTACTGAGCTAATTCTGTAGTGTTTCTGTTATAATCCTGTCAGCCAGATCTCAGTGGCAAATGGGGAAGTGTATAATGCTAAAGAGATGGCTTTTAAGAATATTTGGTGCTCTTTCTTAGGATCTGGACCTGGGTCCCAGCACCCAATAGTAGCTCACAATCACCTTGACTCCAGCTCCAGGGATCCAGGGTCCTCTTCTGAGCTCCAGGAGTTCCTACGTGTACCTGGTACACTTAAACTGAACATACACAGAATATTTTTTTTGAAGTATTGATCTTACCTTGCCGCAATGCTTTCAATTCTAATACCACAGATGATTAAAATCACCTAGTTTGAAAGGGAAAATTCTTACCTGAAGTAGTATTTATTTTTATATCCCATTTCTGGTGATTGGTGTTTCCATAGTAAAAGTCTTCTCTGCTCCGCAGTAATATGTGAGACTCTGAGTTATATAATAATTACATTTGTATTCTGTAAACAGCTGAAGAGATTTTTTTTTGTACTTAAAAAAAAATCAATTGAGTCTTTGTCAGTCTTTGACGTCCTTTGGTTTACTCTGATCTTAGAATCACTAAGATGATTTTGAACATACTTCAACCCTTCCTGGCATAAGCTCCCTCCTGACTTTGAAGCATTCTCTCCCTGCTTGCCTGTGGTAGTGGTGGTGGTCTGATGGGTAGTGAATATTTTGTTTGCACAGACTTTATGGAGAAGCATAATTAACAATAGTAAGACCTAAGTTACTAGGCAGGTTGATTGTAGTGTCAACATTTATTAAAACTATTTAAAATTATATTCTTAAGTAATAGTGCTGCAGTTAATAAAAGCCAGTCCAGTCAGAAGTGAATGTTATAATTATATCCCAGTTCTAAAAATAAAAATATTACCCTGGAACCTTTGAAAGAAAAGTAAGTGTAAGAAGCATGACTCTAAAAATAAATGTTGTACCACTAGCTTTAAAAATAAATTCCTTTGGAGTTAAATATAAATAACAAGATTCAAAAATGCACAAAAAGGTTGTTCAGAGTAGTGTTGGCAGGAGCAAACAGTTGCTGTTCTTTGGGTCTTTGGCTTTCCCCTGGAACGTAAAATAACAAGCTGCTGCTCGTTTTTTATTTGCATCTGTGAATGTCTGCAGCAAAATTCCTGATTTGTTTTGTCTCTAGTGCATATTATCTGACATACAGTTCTTCATTTTGTGGTTTGGGCATTTTAATTCTTTTCTGAGGAAAAACGATATACACAGTGGTCATTTGTAATGCATTCATTTTCTAAAGATTTATTTCTAAGACTTAGTTACTATCCAGAAGGTATTGTTTTGGTAGACATATAGCACAGTGCTGAGTGTGCGCTTGTCCTGGGTGCAGCCCCAGCACCAAGAAGCCTGAAGAGGGAAAAATCTTGTTTTGTTCTGAGTCTCTGCTGAAACTTGCCTAGTTCACGCTTCTCCTTCCCCGCAGATGCTTGAATCACAGCTTCTAGGAACCCAGCTATACTTCCAAATCCTGCTTGCCTACATAGCAAAGTTAGAAAGCTGGAATATTAACATTACTATGCAAGTATAAATAATCATAATTGAACTATTCCATTGTAAAATTAAAGTCTCTTGTTAAACTTATTTAATTGTGGTTTATAACTGAGTCTTCAGTGTTTTTTATGTGCCCACTCAATCATTACTATGCCCTGTCATGTATATGGACAAAATACAATTTAAGTCTTAAACAAGTGAGATTAATAATACATAAAACCATGGCATACATAATTAATCGAATTCTATGCGTAGACTGTTCTTTCTCCTTATCACTCAAATTAGACATCTTGACTGAAAAGCCCATCGTATATTGTCTTTAATTATTGTTTACTTTTAATCTTTTCATATCATAATTTGCTCCTGGCAAAATATGAGATGTTTCTAAAATTTTATCATGGTTACCCCTGAAGGGACTTTTATTTCTAAGTTACCATGTTGCTCATATGTTTCTTTCCACTTACATTCCTTTTTTTTTTTTTAATTCAGCATAGTGTAGTTTATTCGCACAGTATAGTTTATTCTTTTTATTTTACATATTTTCAATATATTCATCCAGGGTTCACGTCTGTGTGCATAATAAATAAATAAATAATGAATGAACAAACTAAATATTGTTTGAGGTGACTATTGGAACTGAGCTGTAACTGTCCACTTAGTGCAGTTAACTTGTGTTTGGGGCCCCTGGGTAGTTACTCTTTGTATTTCTGTGGTATTTGCCTTGCAGCATGTTGTCATAGACATTGTAAGGCATAGGCTAAGTATTCTAGTCTTCTCCAGAGATCTTTGCAGGTGCTAGGCAGTAGTTTCAGTGTTTGTGTGGGATGTCCTATGTGGTCTACCACAGGCATTCTTGTTTTCTTTTTAAAATCCATTTATGTTTCAATCTGCTCCACAACCACTATTTTAATATTTTTGAAATATGGTGTTTACTAGTTTTGTGACGAGTTGTCTTACCTGAGTCTGAGTAAAGCTGGCTTCATGAAGAGATAACATATTTCTTTTATCTTTCATTTGTAGATTTTGTTTGCTTGCTTTTAGTAATATTGGTATATATAAAGGTAAATACAAGAGCTTACTGGTGTCAGATTTTTGTGGAGCTGGTGTTCCAAGCAGTTGGGAGCTGTCTGGTATGGGTGCTGAAAATGGAACAGGTACTACTGTGCTAACTGAGCCCTCACTCCAACTGTCAAGCAGTCTTAAATTGTCACAATTTAAAATGGGGAGAAATATATTGCCCATGTCTGCTTGCTGTGTCATACACCTCCTATGCAGGAGCCTGAGATGTACAGACATGAGATCATTTTCCTGTGATTAGATCTCAAAAGGTTGGACGTGAACACATGTGGCCCAGGTTGATTCAGGCAGTCTGTCTTGCTAGCCTAAATAATTGAATTATCCCTTTGTTTTTGATGTCAACAATTATAATCAGCTTGAAGACATACATGAAATACCAGTAGAGGCTGTGTAATGTTAAAATTTGAATGCTTTGGCTTCTAGAATCACTGGAATAGCTAGCGTATATTTGCTTACTGTGGGGTTACCCTCCAGTGAAAAGCATGTTTGATGTTAAAAAAAAAAAAAAGCATGTTTTGAGAATTATTTTTACCCTCATGGAGACTGTGAATGAGGCACATGACACCATGAGGTGTTTATCTTCTTTAGATTCTGGACAGACTATGCTCCATTCCCTAGGCCCAACCAGCTTTAGGAGTGTAGCATCAGGAATGCAGCTCGTTCCTGACCACAGACCATGCTTTGTCCTGTTGTGGTTTGTATATCAATAGAATGGAAATATTCCATGAAAATCGAAGGGTTAACACTTTCAGAATGCCTTTGTAGACCAAGAATTTAAAGAAACTTCCATTTTAGTAAGTTATTTTTTGCTGTAACGTAATTATGTAAGAGTGCTTACAAGCCACACCACCAGTAATCTATGATTTTATATATGTGTTGTGCACTTAGTCACAGGAAAAAGAAACTTCTCCACAGATCCTCTTACCTGAGTGTCATAGGAAGCTGCGGAAAGTTTCAGCATGCCCAGACGTGACCTGGAATGATCAGGTGTCGGTTCCAGAGCAGGTCACGTGTGTCCAGCCTACCTCTTACATCATCCTTCAGCCATTGATGGTCATGTTTTCCATTGTTTAGAAATGTTGCAGTCACTACAGCACAGGCTGACACCAAAAGTTGTTTAATCCAGAAAAAATTATTCTAGAAAGCCCAAGCTGTCTTCACAGCCTAATGTAATTTATTGAAAATTTTCACCAGCGCCAATCTCTTAGGGCTCAAAGTCGTGTTTACATCTGTCCTAGTTCTTGTTATGAACTGAAACTTGACTGTGCACGTTGAGCTCAGCATCTGCTCTGAGTCAAAGGTAGGCTAGCTGACAGGTGAGCACACGCTCTCCCCGGCCACCAAGATCCATTGCAGTTGTCCTCCTAGAATGGCGTGGTTCTCACTTTAATCATAAAATTAAGTGCACAGGGTGGGGTGTGGAGCAAAATCAATAGCGGAATACACCATCCTGGCGTGTGCAGCTAGGGAGATGCTGTGAGAGCTGTCCCTGGATGTGCCTTGTCAAGTTCCCTGTCAGCGTGCCCACTGTAGCTCCTAAGTCAGCTTCTGGTGGTGACGTAGTCGTTACATAGTTCCGTCCTCTTAGGAAGTTCTTTCTTGTTGGTGTGTGTGTAAGAAGTGTGGGCTCTGGGCTTACATTTCCGTGTTCTCAGCCGGTGTTTTGCATAGCTTCCAAAAGGTTCTTAGTTCTTTCTCAGAAACAGTAATTTTGTTTTATGTTGTGTTTTCTCCTCTTAATTTCTGGCAGTGCAAATACATGCATATATATATGTATGTATACACATACATATATATACATATACATACATACATACACACACGGACATACATAATCCATCTGTATTTTTCTCCTGCTGATGTCCAGAATTACATCCTTCTATGTATAATGAAAATGTATAGCCTTTTAAGGCTTTTTCTATCAACTAAAAGGGGAAAAGGTTATTATCTTATCATTTTACTGGTTCTTATTCACATATCACTATTTAAGTCTGGTTATTTTAATTTAATGGAGTAATTTCAATCTATATAAGTTAACTTTGGCATTATTCTTGTACATTACCCATTTGTCAATTCATCAAGCCAGTACATCTTTTTTATTTCAAAAACATTTTTTATGTATGTGTTTTGTTGCATGTGAGTCTGCACCACATGTATGCCTGCTGCTAGCAGAAGTCAAAAGAGGGCGTTTGATCTCTTTGAACTATAGTCACAGACGGTTGTGAGCCACCATGTTTGTGCTAGCAGTCTAACCCATGTCCTGTGCAAGAACAAGGCATGCTCTTAACTAACCTGAGCCATCTCTCTAGTCCCCAGTCTTTATTTTCTTACCTGTCTTATATATGATTGATTGGGTATAGAAAACAAAAACATATCTTCATATGTCTGGTTTATTTTACATAAGATGATCTACAATTTCTGACCAATTTTTCATTTAAAAAAAAGTGTGGTCTTATGACAACAATACTCTGATATATATATATGCCACATTTCAATTTGCATTTATCAGTAGGGACTTAGGTAGGTTTCATATTTTTTTCTGTTATAAACAGTGCTGTGGTAAAGGATGTAAAACTTTACAGTGCACTCTGGATCTTTGACCACAGGTATTTCTCAGAATAGTTTGGGAAACACTTATGCAGTGCACTTATTTGTTACTCAAACTGTGATGTGAGCCTTAACAGCTTTTAAGAATGGTGGTCACTGCTGGGCGGTGGTGGCGCACGCCTTTAATCCCAGCACTCGGGAGGCAGAGGCAGGCGGATCGCTTTGAGTTTGAGGCCAGCCTAGTCTACAAATTGCGTCCAGGATAGTCAAGGCTACACAGAGAAACCCTGTCTCAAAAAAAACAAAACAAAACAAAACAAATGGTCGTCAGTTTTTAAACACTGGGAAATGTACTAGAGGGAGGATAAAAATTCAGATAGTGTGCTTGAGATATGTGTGCGCATAGGGTTAGCATCCAGTGGGTGAGAAGGACGTAACATCAAGTCCATTGCCATGTCTAGGATGAGCAATAGCACTAAAGCTACTGCCTTCCTAACAACGAAGAAGCACACATATTGAGAGCGGGAGGAATTAGCTCAATGTGCACTCTTAAAAGAGCTAAGTCTGTAGGTAGCAAGAGTTGTTTTCTAAACACATAAGTAAAAGCCATTTCGGATCTAGCACTCAGCAAGGGGAATGAACTCATCCCAACAAGCTGGCCGCTCTCTGTCTAAGCTGCATTGGCCTCTGCTGAACAGCTAAGTGGAGAGAAAAAAAAGGCACCTTCAATAAATAAAAAGTTTCTCAACATTGTTCACTCCAGTGAGAAAACTAAACAAGGAAATCCTTTTATTTGAGCACACTACTATCCCTAACGGACTCTTACGACAGCTGGTGCGAGTGAACACTGGTCTGGAATGAGCCGTGTTTGAACTGTACAGATGTGTATGCTGACATGCAGCTTTGTGAGCTGGAGAACATTTAGGTCAGTGGGAGAGGTCTCAAGTTACTGCTCAAGGCGACAGTGACAAGTGAGAAGCAAAGCTTCTGACAGAGGCCTAAGAGACTAAGTAGGAGAGAGCTGAAGGCACCTTTGCTAGGAAAAAGTAGCCAGTGGGGAAAAATCCAAGGACTGTCAGAAGTCTAGAACAGTGTTTCTGCAGTTGGGAATACTGAACTCTATGGAGAACTGAGATGGAGGCTTTGTGCTCACATGCCTTCCCTCCCAACATGGTGTTAAGATTTAAAAGTGGTAAGAGTAAGCCGGTCGAGGTGGTGCCCACCTTTAATCCCAACACTTGAGGTAGAGGCACGTGGATCTCTGAGTTTGAGGCCAGCCTGGTCTACAGGGTGAGTCCAGGACAGCCAGGTTACACATAGAAACCCCGTCTTGAAAAAAAAAAGCCTAATAATAATAATGTGATAAGAATAGGTACTATGAATATTTTTAAAATTGTTGCTGGGCAACCTACCTTGTCTCCTGTTTTTAAAGAATTGCTTTGAAATATAAAAGTCCCAGAACTTTTCACTGCTAATAAAAAAATATCTGTCAAGAATTAGGGCTTCCTGCAAACAGCTGGGTGAGTGGCGAAGGCACCCCAATAGAGCACCCGGCAGGGCAGATGTTTGGGTTTATAGTGTATTAGCTTTCTCCTGGAGAAGATGGGGCAGGGTGATTGAGTTGAGAATAGGTCCTGAGCTTGTAAGTAAACTGCCAGGGTTCAGAATACAGGGAGGGTAGCATGGTCATTGTTACAGGGAAATGGAAGAGCAGGAGACTTGGCAGTTTCCTTCATGATGAGGTGGTAGCTGCGGCAGTCGACCATGATCACTATTAGGGACTGCACCTTGGATTTGAATGGAAGCACATGGTAACTGCAGAAGATTGGGAAGTCGTTTTTTGGTTTTTGTCTTTAAATCAGGCTTTGAAACCTTCAGATTCCATGCAGAAGCCATGTTTGATATGCTTTTAAATTGTCCACCGCCCCCTTTTAGAATGTGGTTGGCAGTGGTGCAATGTGTAGTCCTTAGTGGGCTGTGTACGTAATATAAGTCCTGGGCCATGCCTGACCTCCTTACTTTCAAAATAGAAACATTGTTAGAATACAAATTTTGCTAGGCAGGACAGGGTTGTGCAGTTTTGTAATCCCAGCACTCAGAAAGCAGAGGCAGGAAAAACACATTGTAAATGCTAAAATAAGAGTAGTTGCTGAGTGATGATAACGTCTTTTGGAGGACGTGTGCATGCACACATATCAGACGTAAACTTTATTTTTGAGGATAGTAGAGCATTCCTTTATACAGAGGCTTTCTCTATATGCTGGGAGAACTTGACATTGTAATACGAGTACTGACCAGATGAGAGTGGCTATGAAAATGCCTTGCAAACGCACTAGTGAAATGCTGTCTCATCTATGAATATGATCCATGAAGTACACATTGAACTTTTCGCAGACTTGTAAAGCAGGTGTGGTTCACTAGAGCACGGGGAGCGTGACTGTGTTGAGAATAGATCTGTGGAGATTAGGATCTCCCCCTTATGAGGCAACCGTGTGTTGTGACTGCAGTGAGCAGAAAACTCGATGGCCATGTGTCAGTATAAGGGACATCGTATGAGACAAGTGGCTAGTCAGGTCTGAATTAAAACCATAACTTGTCTGAGCACAACATTACTGCTTCTCAGAATAAATAGAGCCCCATCCCTTTTTAAGGACCATGTATGATGTATGTATGTATGTATGTATGTATGTATATTAGTTTACCCAAGACAAGGTCTTTGTAACCATCCTTGGATTTCAGTGGCCCTGATTGTATTTTCTCTGAAGTGACAAATATTTGGTAATCAATTTCTTCCTTTTTAACCATGCTCTTGAATTTTTGATTCTTTAGTGGTTTGATGGATTCTTTCTTCTGATTATAGTACAAACTGTAAGCAGACAGCACTTTGTACCATCCCACAAGTGCGGTGCCTTGTCCTCTGTAACACCCACATTGCCCAGCTTTATGAGGATTTACAGTGCTGTTTGTATGGAGGAGTCCCAGAGAGTGAATGAAAACTGTTGTCAGATCAGTGCAGATACTCTTCAGTCCACATAAAAAGTGCAGTTTTGCTCCTCAGAGCAGTAAGCTGCCTTCACTCTTGGAAACATCTACTTTTCTGCTTTACCGTCTCCTTAGTAGAAGTGTGGTACTCCAAAGCACACAGGGTCATAAAAGGGGATGCTTGTGCCAGTCGGTCTCTGGAATTAGCAGAGCGTGTGACCTGCTGAGATAAGCTGTTTGTTGCCACTGTTTCTTACACTAACCCAAACTCAGATTCCACTTTTTAGAGAATTACATTCAGAAAACAAAGGTATGTTCTTTAATACCTTTGCTGTAGCAGGTGGTTTTGGCTTTGCTATATCAAACTAAAATTCTTCCCTTACTTTCACATCATTAAAGAACTGATTGACACTAATAAAAATTAGGATCCCTAACTTCCTGTCACAGCGTGTTTTCATCTTGGCAGTGCAGTCTTCGCTAGGCGATCTCTTGGCCTGACAGAGGTCCTGCGGGCCACTTACCAGCTCTGATATTCCTAGCTGTCAGTAGCAATACTTAAAGCCTTTAATTCAGTCATGGAGAAGAGGTGCTTTTTATAATGACATAATTTATTTTGTCTGTTTAATGAGTATTCTTTTTTTTTTTTTTTTTTTTAGCAAGACTTCTTAGATGGCCCTGAGAAATTTTAACCGGTTTGCTTAACAGAGTTCATTTTTGAGCTAAATGAGTGGTAGAGTGCAGTTTGGAGCTGCCATTTTTAAAGTGAAATTTTTCTAGAGCAGAAATTCTATCTTTTGAGAGTGAAGTTGACTATTTGATTTCTCTATTGAAATTACCATAGGAGAACTTCTATGTCTGTAGCAGGGAAAATGGAAATATGGCCATGAACCTTCTCCGTTATATAAAGGATTGTCTCAAATCCCCTGATCTCACTGATCAGGTCAGTTTGCGTTAGTTCTGTCTATTTATAGCACATGAATAGCTTTGTCCAAGCAAATCGCAGGAAGCTTAGGGGCGGACGGCCTCTCGCTCAGTCCGCCTAACCGTACAGTGCTGTAAAGCTGTTCTCTACGTCCTTGCTGATTCAGTCACGTGGCTCAGAAGGGAAGGACAGATGTCTGCTCCCACCGCGGCGGCACTGGCTTATCAGTACTTTTGATGGCAAGACATCTGGTTTTCATATATTGACAACTTAAAAATGTTCCTTTAGCCTACAATAAGGGTGTCTGTGTGCGTGTGCGTGTGTGTGTGTGTGTTGCGTGTGCGTGTGTGTGTTTTAAGGTTTTGATGAAGGATGCCCAAGAACTAACTGTCTTTTAATACTCAGCTAGGAAGAGGAGAGTGCTTTGTTTTGTAATGGCACAGTCTTCTGTTTTATACTGACATAATCTCGGTACTTGGTTTTTTAGCTGGTATCATCCTTCAGGAAGACTTTTGCGATTACACGTGACTGAGAAATGTTGAGTGAGACCTTTAAAGAAAATACGATCTACTGTCATGATGGTTTATTTAACAGTATCCATTCCATGCAATAGATACTGCAGGGGCCAGAAATGGAGACCGAGCTGGTCAGCCAAGACAGCTTTCCAGTTACCTGCTTAAGTTCTTCATTAAAACCACCCTAACAGGTGGATGAGCCTCACTTTGCAGCTAGTGAGAGTTAGGGTAAAGGTGAAAGTAGTGACCCAAGCCGGGCATGGTGGCGCATGCCTTTAATCCCAGCACTCGGGAGGCAGAGGCAGGCGGATTGCTGTGAGTTCGAGGCCAGCCTGGACTACAAAATGAGTCCAGGTCAGTCAAGGCTACACAGAGAAACTCTGTCTCGAAAAAAAAAAAAAAAGAAAAAAGAAAAAAGAAAAGAAAAGAAAAGAAAGTAGTGACCCAGGCTGCCTCCTGCTCACCCATCTCTCTCCCTCCCAGGATTTAGCAAAGGTCTCTTAGGAATTGAACTAAACTGTTCAATTTCCTTCTCATCATTGGAATATGAGGTCTCTCAAGGACTCGCATCATTGTGGTCAAGTACAGAACTGAGAATGCAGATACCTCGAATTCTGCCTGGTCACTAGTTCATGTCATGTAACCTTCAGTGGCACTTAATAAATAAAACATAGTCGTGTTTTACATCTGTCTGTCAGGGATTCAAAAATAACTAAATGTTGAATTTCTCATAATTTACCCACTACATCAATTCAACATGATACAAACTTACAGGTGTAGTTAGTAGGGTGTTTAGGAAACAGAAATCTTGATTGAACTTCTGAAGTTCAAAATAAGAGGTTGGTGACATCAGAATATTAGGATTTCTGTTATATTTTAGAATAGCAAACTTAATGTGCACACATTCACTTCTAGCTGCTACAAAAAAGTAAGATTTTAGCATGCCACGCATGCCAGAGCCAGGTGAACTCAAGTGAACTGCAACATTTTTGTCCCACTGTTGTCATGACTGTACAAATAAACTAAGATAACAATGTCTGGATCTGGCAAGTTCTGACAAAGATTTGATAAGGAAAATGTAGAACTGGAAAACATGTCAGATGAGGGGACACTCAGCATTTAACTTAACAAACTTTGATGGCTACATGCCCCAAAGGAATTTTCCACTGTGAGAAGGTATGCATTAAACATTAAAACCCTTGGTTTGCAGAGGCCCCTGTCCCTGCTGTGTTTGCTCTGTATTTGCATGTTGCTGAGGAGTCAGAGCATGTTTTATACCTCTGGCAGTTACTGTTAACTCACAGTTTTCTAGCCCTCCTTTGAAGAGGAGCCTCCCTCACTGTTAGCAGGCCTACGTGCTTTGGCCTGGAGAGCTGCACCGTGTCCTGGTACTGGATGAGAGTGCCCCTTCCCCTCACTGTTACCATATCCCTTCCAGAGGGCATGTCAGTAAAAATGAACAGAAAGAGAAATGGACTACCCCTACCTAAATGTGATACTCTCTTGTGAAGCTGTTAGTCGTTTTCTGTCTTGATGCCCCACCTCAAAGCTCATTACATAATTTATGTAAAGGTGGTAATGGCACATCCCTGTAATCCCAGAATCCTACAGGCTGAGAGGGAGGATCTGAGTTCAAAGCCAGCCAGGGCTTCAAACAGCCACTCTAAAACAGAGTGAGTCTGAAATAGAGGGGCATTTGTGATGTACTGTTAAGTGGTATCCAGGCACGTGACACCTTCTAGTGCCTTCCATCTTGGGGAGAGAGAGAGAGAGAGAGAGAGAGAGAGAGAGAGAGAGAGAG
>CAJRSG010002426.1:2377576-2395690 GCA_907169655.1 Acomys percivali | reverse complement strand
GAGAGAGAGAGAGAGAGAGAGAGAGAGAGAGAGAGAGAGTTTGTAATTAAACTTTGTACTGATGTTGACAAAATTTAGGCCTTTGTTTTCAATGAGAATAATAATAAATGTACATGGTTAGTTACCCACCAGTGATTTTTGTTAAGGCAAGTTAATGTCACTCCAGTTTATCAAAAAGACATTTGTTGTAGTCATTGCTTACGTGTGTAATTTCAATTTGTACTTATCGCTGAACTGGAACATGCTTGAAGATTAAGGCTAATTATATTGTAAGGTAAGCCCTTCCTAGACCTTATTTTAAAAGGTTTCTCTTAGTACTTCTTTTTATCAATGGCTAAGGCACTAAACAAGACACAAAAACTATCTTCAAAGATGCTTGGTCTAAATTCTGGCTTTTAAAGGGCAAGGACTGGCAGAACACCTTCCTCAAATGTGCAAGGCCCTAAGGTCAAACCTCAGCACTGAAGAAAAGCAAACACAACCCAAAGCAAAGGCATGCAGTTCATGTGTACAGTAACTAAAACAAGGATTTTTCACTGCCTAGAAAAAGTGACATTTTAGGACTATGGGCAATATATTGATATTCACATTAGAATCTGGAGGGTTTTTTCTGTAATGGGGGAGGTAAGATACAAAGTACATATACCATATGGTCATATGTAGTGGTGCAAATATAGGAGGCAAACCTAGGAGATAAATTCCAATCACATACTGTATTAGTGTTCACAGAGAGGTACCTATCACATCTCATTGAGAAATGGATGGGCAGGTGATACTTTGAAGAGCAGAATTCGTACTCGGGTTGTGGGGAAAGGTGCATGCTGTAACAGGACAGACAGGTAGGAGTCTGAGGTAAGAAGGGCAGGCACCGAGGCAGCCAGGTGCAGAAGCAAGGGCTTCGTGAGACCAGCTCTGCTGTGTGGGAACTGAGAGAAACACAGATTGGCAAGACAGAAGAACCTTGAGTGCTGCACAAAGGCTTCTCAGCTGCAGGCAGTGGTAGCGTTGAGTGGTGCTTTGCGAGACTCCTTGTTTAGTCAGTATTAGTGTACAGCTACACAATGCACACAGGGTACAGTTGAAGAAAAAAGAAAATGAGATTTCTGCTCATATGGAGCTTATATTTAATGTGACTAAGATGGTAAGTAAGCTGGGGGTAGGTAATAATAGTTTGGGAAGAAAAAGCAAAGTAAGAGATAAGGAGTGAAGAAAAGGCAGGGTCTAATAGACCTGGGTGCAGACACGGAGTTGCCTTACTGGAGAAAAGGATTCTGGGAGAAGTAGAGGCTTTGAATGCAAGATGACCAAAAACTTCCTGGTAGGGTAAGAGTTGAAAGGGACTGACATGCAGTATAACCAAGGCATGGAGCATTTGAGTTCTGCATGTCACAGTAGAGTTGAGCTCTGTAGTTACGTTGGAAGGTAACGGAATGTGCTGCCATTTTGGTTGGCTGGGGTAAGAGAGGTAAGTAGGTTGCTGCACTCCTCCACTTGAAATAAGCCTGTGGCCTAGATAAGCCTACAGTAGTAGAGATAGGTGATAAGAAGTGAGGGGGGGCCTGTAAATGTTTCAGAAGATTAGTTGGATAAGCTAGATGTGGGTTGTCAGAGGTCCCCTCGCTCCACAGGTGCACTATGTGTTACACACTTCGGTGGGAGGGGCTGGTGCTGGCTACCCTCCTTGGCTTCAGCCAGCCATCCCTGTGGAGGACTCAACTAGCAAATGCAGTGACTTCTGGGGTTTAGAATGAACAAGTGGTGAACTGATTCATCACAAACCAGAGCAGTCTGGAGGAGGGAAGGCAACACAAACCAAGATCCATTGTGGATATGAGTAGGAGTGTGAATAGCCTAGGGGCATGGCCCAGTTGACAGGTGGACAGAGAAGTCAGGTGGAGTCAATAGAGCTGGGCAGTAGCAACAGACCTTTGATATGAAAGGTCTAGATTGCCCAGAGGACTCTATAAGCTCATGTGAGGGACACTGGTGAAAATAAAGCTAGTGGCTGCCTTTGAAGTGCGACAAGGCCATGGAGTGTGCACAGTGGCCAACAGAGATGCCTCGGGATCATACTGTGGTTTGAGACGGGCAGAAGGAAGTGTATGAGAAGGTGGTAGTTTGTGTAAGCGTATGGCGAGTCGTGAAAATGGGTTTTATATGTCAATGAAGTGGTAATCAGCTATTTTAGAGTCATCAGCGAGGTTCTTCATTAACCCTGGGCTTTGTCTGCAGAAAGTATAAGAAACTGAGCAGTGGCCGACTGGAAGCGAGTAATTTCTAACAAGTGATCAGTCTCCTGTGGCCCAGCAACACAGGGGAGTTGGGGATTAAAGCGTCCTGGGCTGGTAAAATGGCTCCCCCATAAAGAGCACTTCCTGCTCTCGCAGAAGACCCCAGTTCAGTTCATAGCACCCTTGTGGGTGACTCACAACTGTTTGTAACTGTGGGTCCAATGAGTGTGATGCCCTCTTCTGGACACACCAGACACTGCATACACGAGTGGTGGTTCATAACCCACCGTCTTGGTTATCTAAGTCACCAAGGAACTCAGGGAGCCTGTTTTTAGCACCTGTGCTAGAAGTCAAACTCGAAGCAGGGGAATGATGCTCAGGTGCTTTCACCATCTTTGTGGCTCTGGAGCAGCACTGACACAGAGGCCGGCACGAGCAGTGAGGGGGCAGGAAGGGGAGTGTGTGGGCTGAAGGGGTGGGCAGGCGTGGACTCGTGAGGGGATACCAGGTCAGCAGTACCACTCTCATCGCTACATTGGTCCCTACACTTCAGTCCTCTACAGATTCTCATATGCCCGTGAGTCTCCAACAGGAGAATTTAACATTTTAAGAACATAACTAGCCATAGAGCTCTCATTTTTCATGGAGAATCTTTTGGGCTAGTTTCTAGGACACGCTTTCAGTGCAAAGTCGGAGAAGTTCAGCAACTGGCTGCAGTCAGTTTTAAAGTGCACAGGTTGTGGAAAGGAGAGCTGTAGAGTGAAAGGAATGTCACATTTCTGGTCTGGAAGGAAGTGGTCCCAGAACTGTGGCTTTGTTCCTGGAGAGCTGGGTTACTCTGCTCCAATTAGACTAATGGGTCTACCACTCAGTCCCATAGAGCTGAGTCATCAGAACGAACGCGGACATCACAGGGCGTGAACTTGGTGGTGTCTGATTAGTAGTGTCTGGTCTTGTAATAAACAAGGATGGGTGGTCTGAACGCGGGACGAATGTGGGTGGTTTTAGAATAACCAGCCTTTTCCATTTCACTACAAAACAAGCAGGTTACTCAAAAGTAGATGGCACCGGAAGAGCGCCTTGGAGCACTCTGTTAACAAGGACTTTAAGCAGGGCCTTCTGTTCTGAGCCACAAGGCCTCAGTTTACACCAGTCTTCGGGGCAATAATCAAGACTTCAGTGAAGAGCAGCTTTGTTCTTAGGTTTATGGTGATGTACACTAATTTCTGTCTCTTGGATTTGCAAGGAAGTCGGTAACTAGTGGGGACAGTGATGCTGGCACGGATGAGACACTTACATAGCCTGAGTTAGTTTTTGTCTGTGCTCTGACTTTTACCCACATAGACTTGCTGAATGTGAGGCATGCTACATGAGGTTTTAAAGGAATTTTCAGTTGTCCTAACTGCAGATGTCAGTGTCATGAGCTCCCAGTATATGTCAATATTCTAGTCTTTCCCACATGTATCTTACTACTTAATTTTCTGTCAGTCTGTGTGTGTTCTTTAGATGTGTACCAGAGATCTGATTAATCCCGCAGAAGTCTTTAAAGCACGTGGAAACTACACAGCAGGCAGCATTTGTTTTCGCCCATAAACAGCTAGCTTTTCTCTGTTCACAGGTAAAGTCAGTGATAAACCTTCTGTTTGCTGCATATACTGGTGATGTGTCTGCCCTGCGAAGGTATGCGGGCAGGGCGGATATGCTGTGGCTTTGGTGTTTGGAGGTGCATCTGGTCGAGCAGCTATCTTAAGGCTAAGGTCTCACTAACAACTAATAAAAGTCACCCAAATAAGATATATACTACCCTGCTTCCACTTAGATCTCCCTACTTCCAGTGTCTCATGCCTGGTAACTTGTCCTCCCATAAAAGCCCAGGCCTTGTGGTAACTAGTGCACTAACTGGCTTGTTGTAACAGATCTCTGATGAAGGAGGAGACAGGGTGTTAGGTGGTGTGCCTGTTACCAGGATTAGAAAGGCCATGAACTACTGGATACTGAGTGGAAGTTCCCTTTCAGAGAGTTGCAACTGACCTTTACGGTGGGCGCGGCTCAGCTGATGTCCTTGCTGTTTTAACGTCTCACTGGTACTTGTTGGCAGTGTAGGTTAACGAATGGGGATCAAGCTGAAATTATGTCGCTTTACCATAGGCATTTTTCCCCCCTATTCCTAAGTTTAACCTTAGTTCTGAGAGAGCCAGCTGCTCATCTTACTCCAAAGCTGAGCTAAGGGAGAGAGGCCACATGGCACTGACCCACGGTCCGGCAGAGCATGACACCTGAATGAGAGGCCTAGACTGAACTGATGGGGTAAATGTTAGCACTGGGTTAAACGTAGCGTCAGTAGTGAGTGGCTGTCTGTGACTTTTCAGGTTTGCTCTGTCGGCCATGGACATGGAACAGCGAGACTATGACTCGAGAACAGCACTCCATGTAGCCGCGGCGGAGGGTAACACACAGACCACTGCAGTTGTTTTTTTTTGTTTTGTTTTGTTTTTTTTACAGATCTAAATTCTACTTGAGACTAAACTATGTTTTTGTGTGTTTGGGAGTGCAGGTCACGTTGAAGTTGTGAAGTTCCTGCTGGAAGCTTGCAAAGTAAACCCTTTCCCCAAGGACAGGTGAGTACTTATCTTACCTTCCAGCACAACTGCTAACTCCCAGTTTGAATACATAGCATGGCAGTGGTAAGTAGTGGTTATATGTGAATACACCAAGGGGCTGTTAACCACGGTGTCTCACAAAGCAACGTGCAAAACCATGCTGCCTGCGTGACATCAGGCGCCATGCCCAAGAGTCGTATCTTATACCAGGCAGCTCACATGAGAAGGCACGTCTTCATATTTGAAAAGAGAAAATGGGAATTCTGTTCTCACAGACTTTTAACTACACAGGGTAGACAGTGCAGACGTGTGGGAAAGTTTGTAAGGAAACAGATCTTGAGTTGCTTGCTATTCCTGGGTTGGTTGCAGTCAATTTTAGGGGACTTTGGAGGAGTTGGATCTTTACATAGTCTGTTGGAGGAGAGTTTTGAAGGGAGTGAACGGCAAAGAGGATTCTGCCTGCAGTGGGAAGGGTAACCTCGAGCATTCTGCTCCTCTGCGCTCCCTCCTGGCCCATGTGGCCACCCCCCAGCATGAGGCTGAAGGCAGCGCTAAGCATGCAGCACTGTGCACACTACTAGGGCAGCCATCCTAGACTAGGCCGGCTGAGCCACCAGGGCACAGCGAGGAGAGGCTCAGATGGCTGTGAGAACTGTGCTCGCTGCTGTTTGACGGGTAGGGTTTGCATGAAGCCGGAGAGATGACGCACGGCATTTGGAACAAGGTGACTACCATCAGCCAGCTGATCGGATTGCTAAGCCTTTGTTTTGAGGGCCTACGTCTTCTTGGTTCAGCTTACAAAAATTGAGAAGCTAAAGTGTCAGTATCTGAAATATAGCAGTTCTGTGAGGTGGCGACATGTTGGCTCTCTCTCCATTCCTATGGTTACGAAAAGGAATTACTGAAGTAAGCTATGTTGGCAGTCCTCAAGCCTCAAGGTAGGCTCAGGTCCTCCCTTGTGCCCGGTATAGTGCCCACCATGTTTTTCTGGAGTAAGAACCTTAAAGTGTTGCTCTGTGTTTATAGCTCAGCTCAAACACTACTTAATATATATTGGAAATATTTACTGTGTGAATTTTTCCATTCCTAATTGGCCTCTAAGCATGTGGAAATAGAGGTCTGTTTCCCTCTTACAGGCAAAAGGTAGCTAAATAACTTGGTAACTGTGTACTCAGCTATTCCAGAAATGAAGCCTAGACCCAGAGTCAGTGTCACCTGATTATAAAGTAGCAAGAGCCAACAGTGTATTGGTTACAGTTGTACTTTTCATTGTGTCATGGAGAGATGTAAAGAAGATAGTGTGGCAGTTTTCCCAAGAGCTGACACCGATACTTGGTCCTGTGAGAGCACAAGCTTCCCCAATGAAAGCCATGAAAAAGGGAAAAGCCAGTAACTCGGATGGTATTCCAGAAACAGAGATATGTCAAGTTTTACTTACCTGGCTTTTAAAAATTAAGAACAGGCCACCAGAAACATTTAAAATGCAAACTTGGGCACTTTCTGGTTTCACAGTGTGACCTATTAAGAGGAAGAAAGGGTTGGGACAGGTACAGAACAGTGGAAAGCAGCGCGGAGCTGGGAGGAGGGGCAGGGCAGCAGGGTAAGAAGCTGGCAGATGGAGTGGAGGGGTCCCAGGAGCTAAGGAGTACACCTGGGCTGAGGAGCACACCTGGGCTGTGGAGCACACCTGGGCTGTGGAGCACACCTGGGCTGTGGAGCACACCTGGACTGAGGAGCACACCTGGGCTGAGGAGCACCGCTGGGCTGTGGAGCACACCTGGGCTGTGGAGCACCCCTGGGCTGAGGGGCACACCTGGGCTGAAGGGCACACCTGGGCTGAGGAGCACCCCTGGGCTGTGGAGCACACCTGGGCTGAGGGGCACACCTGGGCAGAGGGACACACCTGGGCTGAGGAGCACACCTGGGCTGAGGAGCACCCCTGGGCTGAGGAGCACCCCTGGGCTGTGGAGCACACCTGGGCTGTGGAGCACACCTGGGCTGAGGGGCACACCTGGGCTGAGGGGCACACCTGGGCTGAGGAACACACCTGGGCTGAGGGGCACACCTGGGCAGAGGGACACCCCTGGGCTTGGGCTTTGTGTGCCCTCTCCATCTGCAGAGCCCTCAGCTGACTCTGCTGTGGCGGCAGCTCTTGTCCATCTCCATCTCCCCCTCCCAGCAGCACACTAGTGTGGAGGAGTTCTGAGAAGGCAGTGGCCAGTTGAGCCTGCAGCTTCCTGCCCTTGCTTGATATGATTAAAGAGTCCCTTCCTCTGCGCAGACCTTGCTTGTCTAACATGTACTTAGTGCCATGAGGTTATTGGAGACCTGCAAGATGCTAGGGTTTGTTGTGACTTTTGAATTCACAGGGGCATAAGTTTCCTGTGACCAGGTTAGGATGATGTTACACTACCTGATTTTTAAATCTCTGTCAATACTAGACTTCGCTTCCAAAGGCCTCTCCTCGTTTCCTCTGGGCTATGGAAACAGGATCTCTCCATAAAGCTCCTTCTGTTGCCCTCATTATCCGGGTGTCTCAGACTGGTGTCTGAACTCTTAAGTGCCTCCATATGGCTTTGCATTCCGGCTTGTAATACTGCGACAGCAGCTGAGCACGTGTGGCCACGGAACCTGGCCGGAAAGCCTGGGGCTGCCGGGCGACTGTCTTCATGCAGTAGTTCCTTGAGTAATGATCCCGTCTGTGCTTGCTACAGGTGGAATAACACCCCGATGGATGAAGCACTGCACTTTGGACACCATGATGTTTTCAAAATCCTCCAGGAATACCAAGTCCAGTACACACCTCAAGGTGATTCTGACGATGGAAAGGAGAACCAGACCGTCCACAAGAATCTCGATGGGTTGTTATAATGGCCTCAAATCCCAAGACTGAAATTACTTACCTACATCATTGTGGAACGTGATTATGAAGAACTTGTATATTTCTATCTGGTAGTGATGTGTATTTTACATTTGTCATTGCAGTGTTACTGGAGTTTTCTTCATTGTGCGCACAGGACAAATCTGATTTCTTTGGGAAAAAAATAGAAACAAAACAACCTCCCTTGATAATGTGAGCAAGAGTTACCTCGTGCGTTGTACAATTGATGTAACCAGTGCTAGCTGAACTGTGTGGTCGTCATGATTGTGTGTTTTCTAAGTTATCAAGCCCTGGTGATGGTATGCTCATGCAGTGATAAATTAATCCTTGTTGTACAGTCTGCCTACAGGGGTAGATGCTGTCATTAGACAAAAACAGTGTGATTTCCAAGACTTTAAACATAGATTTAGTTTGAGTGTTTGAACAACCATTTGCACTTATATGGTTGAGTGTTATAAATGTCTCCTACCACCCTCACTTCACAGTGCAACTCCTTAAATATTAAAATAGTTATTACCTGTTCATAGAATATGCCATTTCGGTTTAGACTTTATCAGGGAATCTGTTAAGATATGTTTGGTGACCAAAACATACGTGTGAATATAGTTCTAGAACTTTCAACGTTTCCTCTCTATATGACCTTCAGGCCAGCCTCTCTGGTGTTTAGCCATCTGTCACTTTCTCTGAGCTTGGACGTGAGTGCTGGCACAGCATGCAGTTTTCATGTGTCCTCAGCAGCTCATCGCGTCTCACATTTCGGCATCAGAGATAGAGCTTGGCCATTTGTGTACAGAAGATGAACCAAAGTTACGACATCTAAATCACTCATCGGTCTTAAGAGGAAAGACCATGATACTGCAGGCTCTTAGGTTCTCTCAGCTTCTACAGTAAAGAAACATTCAGAAATGCTTTCAGTTACCAAAGTAATAATGGTAGACTTAGTAAAGCTACAGGTAACATTTGCTTTTAATCCTGTTGTCAAGTCTGCATCAAGATAGCAAGCAGTCCTTTGTGAGGGCCCCAGGTACCGCTCCATGTGCCGTCTCTCCCTCTACTGCCATCTGTTGGTGGGTGGTAGTGTTCATAAGAAAAGACTACTTCACTTCTAATTTAGACCTACCATTTCTTTGTTTTGGAAAGGTAATTTATAATTAACCTATGAAACAGGTAAAAGCAACCTTATAAGGAACATACTTTTCTAGAAATCGCACATACTGTACCGATTATACCTCCGAGAGATGAGGGGTATGTTAGTGAGGACTTCTGACACTGAGCACACGTGTGCATATGTGGGCACACACACAAATGTACTTCTTAGAAACTGCTTTATGAAATACGCAAAACTCTCAACTACACAGACCCTAGTGGTTACCACAGTAAAACAGCTTCCCCTTTGACCCTCACTATGGCCACTGATTACACCCGAGCTGTATGACGCCTGGTAGCACAGTCTTTACTCCAGTAGCCTCCAGCTTTGATCCTGTTCTCAAAGTCAGTGGTTCGGCCGAGCCCTCCCATTCCCGAGCCAGCATCTCCCTTGATGAAACCGGCTAGTGCTCCTCCACTAGGCCAGACACCACCTCTGTGTTCCTAAGTTCCAGAGTCTGTGGGAGGGACAGCAGCAGCCAGCCTTGTTGCTGTGTTCCTGCTTCCACACACCCCTCCAGACAGGTGGGCAGGTGGTACTTAGAACACTGTGCACAGGGACAGCAGCAGCACCTCCAAAGTTAAGGAGTGAGCATGCCGTGACTGGAATCCACTGAGACGATGCTATCCCAGAAGCCGCTGGCCCCATGTGATTCAGTGTGACTTAAATACAACCAGTGACTTTGAGGATTCCCTTCAATAGTAGTTTTGTATATTATCTGAGAACAAATGTTTTCATCTTTTCTTGGTTCAGTGCTGTTTTGTAGTCTTTGTGGCTTACTTTAGTATGCTCTTTTTCCTCATAGTGTTATGACTATGTGCCAGGTCTTGCTCTGGCTGTTTGCTATTGGCTGATAATCATGAGGACACTGTTTAAATGCTTGAATGAGCTGTACACTGCTGCCATCGGTAAACTCCAAAGATCTCTTTGTTTTGGCTTTACGACCTTATGTAATTTTTCTGTATCCCGGAACCATTACTTGATCATGTTGGTTTGAAGCTCTGTTTGCACTGCTGTTTCTGCTGTCTTGGTTCTGACACCAGTGTCTGGTGATACGCTACGCCCCACTGCTGCCTACACTGCGCTTTAGCTGCACAGCTGGATGCGCTGTTAGTCCAGCTATCTGTCAGGGACGTGATAACCTGATTTTGGATTTAGATCCGTGCTGGGGAGTCCACAGCTATGAATGTATTTAATTCCAACGTTTCCCAAAATGAAACCTTGAAACTATAAATTGTAAGTATTCTGAAATTGGGAAATATTTATTTTAATTGAGATCAGGTAGTGTTGCTTTTTACGGCATAATAAATATGTGTATTGAAAACAAACTGTGAGAAATGAATTTTGTTAAAGTCACTAAGGTTTTATCTGTGCTGTCGGGTGGAAGGTCTGTAGCTGGTTTACATCTAGTGTGAACCAGGCAGTATACAGAAGAATTAGGTGGAGTTTGGACCACAGGACCAAGTTGAGAACTGAGGACTCAGCAGTTAAGGTTAGTGGTGGGCAGGCTAGTTAAGGCGTCTAGAAGCTCTTGCCATGCATTTACAGCTAGAATGCTCAAGACACCCTGCTGCTCCGTGCCTTGGCAAGTATCTTTGAACAAAAGCACAGCTACACAGAGCAGTGACATCTACCTGGAGAGCCGATACAATAGTGCCACACCAGGATCTGAGTTGGACTAGCTGTCAGCTCCCCTGGATTCCTCGTGTGCTTTCAACACCAGTGCTAGGAAGCCCTGGTCCTCGGTGAGCCCTCTCTTGGGTGTAAAGTCAGCGTCTGCTTTTCTAACCACAGAGAAGTTGTGTGAACACCACACCAATCCCATACTTATCGTATGGAAGTTATGTGCCACAAACTAAGCTGCTTGGTTATAGGGGCCGTGTTGGGCCATCTCTGTCACTGGTATTTTAGAACTTGAAATGACATGTGAAAGTCTCTAACTAGCCCACTCTTTTATTGAAGATGGGACCCAAAAGCAGACCACAATACAGAACTCTTAATCTCATAATCTTTCCCTGAGACCCAACACATACACATCTTCACTTACATATACAGCTAACAATTACTAGCTAAAGCCTCTCAGGTGAGTTCTGGGCCAAGCATGACTGCTACAGGGTTAAGTCCTGCAACAGCAGGCAGCTCCTACTGCGCAGATGGAAGCTTGGTGGCAGTGCAGAGCCCACAGGTAACCCCAAGAGTGAAAGTTATATGTTGCTATAAAATCGATCATCCTATCTTTATGTCACTTCTTTTAGAAGTTTAGGTTGATTTTTATTTGTTAATCTACAGTAACATGAGTAAGTTCATAAGTCTTGGATGCTCAAGGAGATAAGTCATGGATATAATAGGCACTTACATGCTTTTAATAAAAGGGAAATTGTCTGTGAAAGGACAGAGTCAGTAGGCTAGCAGGTGTGTGTGTGTGTGTGTGTGTGTGTGTGTGTGTGTGTGTGTGTTTGGGTAGAAGGGTCTAGAGTTAGTAATAGTTAAGGCAGTGGTTTTAAAAGGAGGTGAAATCAGCTCATTTTATGGAGCTTGACCTGCCTCTGGGCCTCATAGGGCTAGCAGGCCTCTCACTGCCTTCTCAAATGACCAACAGAAAGTCTGCTATAATGAAACTACACAGTCATGATACCAAAATAACATGACTTTGTTTATGTACAGGACATGGGGAAAGGCTACAGGCACACCAACAGTAAGGAGCTGAGTGTTACAGTATTATAAAATATAAAGTTCACAAATATGTGACAGCTCTGCCTTCTGGGTAGCTTTACTTTGTGTACTCAGTATAATTTTAATAAGTTGGGATTAATTTATTCAATAAATCATATAATCCTTTTAAATTCTGAGCACCAGTATACATAGCCCAAAGTAAGTCCCCCAGAACATGAAAGCTGAGTCTCGCAGATCGTCACTGAGCAGTCAAGCCTTTAGAAAAACACTGAGCAGCCTCAACTTCCTGCAATTGGTTGAAGTTTTATTTCTTGGAAATTAAATACATTTTCCTAAAATGTTTACACTATCTGTAGCTTTTGACGAGTTAAAAAAAATTAGGGTATGAGTATAAGTGTTTTGCTTTTGGGTATGTATGTATGTATACCTTGTGAGTTCCTGGTGCCCTGGAGGTCACAAGAAGGCATCAGATCCCCTGGAACTGGAGTTATGAATGATTGTGAGCCCCCCAATTGTTGTGAGTGTTTGGGAACTGTACCTGGGTCCACTATGAGAGCAACAAGTACTCTAACCCACTGACCCATCTCCCCAGACACCTGCTGGGTATTTTTGCTTCACAAAATCTCTATTAAGTATTACTGGGTAAAGTGATAGTAGTAAGTATGACCTGGTGTCTTAGGACATCTTCATTTATGACAGGGGGCACTTGTTTTGTTTACTAGTGTCTTCCCAGCATCTGGAATAGGGCCTGGTTCAAGGCACACACTCAATGTATCTGATAAATGAATGAATAATAAATGAATGGATAAAAACTCTAACATAATATTAAAAATATTAGCATGTAAAAATAAAATGAATAAATAAACTAATAAAAATAAACAAATGAATCTTACACAAAGGATGCCTTCGGGTAACTAATACCGTCAGAATGGGAAACAGTCTCCCAGCTCCTAAAGAAGGTAAAAGAGTTTTCATAATGCTTTGCAGCTTTCCTGGTGCCTCCCCAGGACAGTCGGAAGCCATGGTTCTGCTCTGCGTACCGAGACGTGCCTTCACATTCCACATCAGTTTTCAGGCAGTCAATGGAGTCCATCTCTGTAAAGCCACCCAACTATCTGTTTATCCCAAGTGCAGCATATACGCTCTGTACTTGAAAATACCACCCTAAACATACTCAGACACACAGCATCCTTAAGCTGGGGCATGTTTGATGATTCTTAAAACAGTCAGTTACCTGGAAATGAATGTCTTGTGCTGACTTAGATACCTCTTTTTACCCCCTGAGGTATGATCTCTTGTAGCCCGGCTGGCCTTGGACTTGCTATGTAGCCAAGAATGACTTTAAAGTCCTGACCCTGTGCCTCTGCCTCACAAGTGGCCTCACCACTATGCCTGCCCACTGACCTACTTTAAACTGCCATAGTTACTGTGACTGTGTAATCAAGGGTGACACTTAGAAAATAGTGTTATTACTCGTACTTTAAAATAGGACTGATATGGGTCTGGAGTGATGGCTTAGCAGTAAAGAGCAATGGCTGCTCTTCCAGAGGTCCCAAGTTCAATTCCCAGCACCGGCATGGCAGCTCACAATTGTCTCTGACTGTACTCCCATTTGACTTTAGTCCCATTGGATCCAGTGCCCTCTTCTGGTATGCATATATTCAGACAAAACACATATACATAAAACACATACCGAAATAAATTAAAGTCATTTAAAATATGACTGACCCATAAATGAGATACATATTAAACCAATCCACAAAACTAGACATTTTAAATATCTTTATATTAAATAATAACGGGAGCCTAACATAATTTTGACATTTTTAAAAGTCTCAACTAGTACAACAGAGTGAAACCGTAACAACCCATTCTCAATAGGCAATGATGAAAGCAGTGGTTTGATCTCAGCATTTAGAAACAATATATATTTTTTAAAGGTTTTGTTTCTTGATCATCTTGGTTTAAGGGTCTGTGAAAGCCTGTCTTGCTCCACTATGTAAGTGAAAAGAGAGGCGGCCTCCTCTTCCCTGCAGCGCTAAGAAAAGGACTGTGCATATACTTAATGTGCTCCAAAAGTGGACTTAATCTCCACCAAGGTAAAACAGATTGTAGGACAACACAGCCACAGTGGTGACAACGGAAGCCAGCGACAGCAGTGTGGACAGTAGTCAGTAACAGCTGCTCATAAGAACCCTGCCAGCCAACCCAATACCTGAACCACCAAAGAAATAAAAACAGCGCATGCCACAAAACGTCGTCCCTCAAAAAGGAGTGACAGAACCTAGGAACCATGGTACTGCTTGTGAATTATATGGTCAGAAAAATATATTCATCTGTGAAAAAAAAGTTTCCAGGGCATTTACATGGGGTATTTTGAAATTATTTGATACTCATACGTGGTTAGGCTTTT
The DNA here is from genome assembly GCA_907169655.1 of Acomys percivali. Lineage (NCBI taxonomy): Eukaryota > Metazoa > Chordata > Mammalia > Rodentia > Muridae > Acomys > Acomys percivali. The sequence goes on along the minus strand of CAJRSG010002426.1, from coordinate 2,381,745 downwards.
TTCCAATTTTATGGTTAATTAAGACAACCAGCTAAAAAAAATTAGACATTTAAGAACATAAATTAAACTGCTAAGTTTATCTGTATCTGTAATTTCAACTTTTGCCTTAAGGAAAGCTTTCTTCCTTAATGGGTGTGCAAAGATAATTTTATTCAACATATGACCAATATGACAGCAAAACTCATTTAGCTTGGTGGAGTATAGACCAAACAGAAACTACTTGTGAAACTACTTGGAAAATGTTCTTTCCTCTACTGCTGTTTAGTTTCATTTATCCCTAACCAACAACAAAGCTAATCCCCTGAAGAGAGCAACTGTGCATTTAGTTTTACATGGCCAATGTAGAAGATATAATAAGACACAGTCGGCTGAAGGATGGCCTTCATCTATAGTGTGATATATCATTGTATGTCAAGTTGACCTTGAACTCTGCCATGGGTGAAACAGTGGGGACATATCAATATGCCAATATTGGTCAATGTCTTCTGGGACAAATATTCCTACATCAAGAAGGTCCCCCATAACTGTCTACCTTTCCAATCATGTGTAGCACTTGAGCACTACACTAGAAGTTACTAGAAGTTGCTATGCCCTACCTTTCCCAAACACTCGCATTCTAGTCCTGATGCCTTGAGTGGGTCTCTGCTTTTTGCTCACAAAATACAGTTTGCATAAGTGACTCTCCGTTTCACCTTCAGTAAGACGCACGCCGTCCTTCAGAGTGACAGGTTTCTGATAAGAGGAAGATCCACTTGCTATCGTCAGGTGCAGCAAGTGCGTGGTTCTTACTCGCATTTTCCTAGAAATACCGCGTGTGAAGGAACAGTAGCAGGAAGGGATCACACATGGGAAGAAAAATGTCGCCAGAGAAGAGAGAAATTTGTGTTTATACTGCGTTCATCTGCAAAAAGACAAAATGCAGTTAGGTTCGTCCATCCCGCGCATCCCATGCCGTGCGATTTGTGGGTTCACACAGTTGCCTGGCCCAGAACAGAGGGCAAAAGGGTGTAGAGCAAACTACCACCCTGTCCTCCCTGCACTAATCGGGGCCTTTGACATCACCTAAACTGATGGATTACTACTCTCTGGCCTGCAGGATTAACTTCCTGACTCAACCCAGACAGACCATAGAAAGCTTTCTGCTGCTATGCAAGTCTGGGGACAGGCGCACAGCAAATCAGCGCATTCAAAACAAATGTGAGGAAATGCTGAGCCCTACGCCAGAGGGAGAGAGGGACTGATGGACCAACGAGGGGGAAATGAGGACTTCCCCTGACAGGCCACTGAGTAAGCAAACTTAACAAAGCCTGCGTGTCCGACGTGGGCCGGAGAAGCAGACTCACGAGGAAGCACTTCAGCACCGCTCCCTCGCCTGCCCAGCCGCCCTGGATACCGGAGTCAGCAAACTGTTCGTAAGGCAGCCCTGGCCTGCTGCTGGCTCTGGCTTCCACGCTGGTGCAGTTCTGGGTGTCTCTGGGCTGGTTCTGCTCCTTGGCTGCTCTGAAGACTTTTCTGACACTGCCACTGCAGGGTATGGGTGTGTACATGCTGCCTGCGTCATGTATTCTAGAGAGTGGAGGTTAAACGTCCTTTGGTATACAGGGCGGCCCTCTAACGAAGAGTTCTTGGGCTCCAGATGCCAGAAGAACCAGTGCCGACTGCACCACAGCACAAAGGCTCTCGGGAGTTTCAGGGGAGCGATTATAGACTGAAAAGCATTTAAAGGGTTTGCCTCTTAGGTTGCAGTCTGGTTGATGGCACGAGTCTGTAGTTGAAACGGTGCAGTGTAGGAACGAAGGGGGCGGGGCGGGTAGCAGGGGGGTTAGGAGCGGGGGGGGGGGGGGGGGGCGGGGAGGTAAAGAGATTAAGAAACCCTGCACCTGTCAGCTCTGCAAACCTCAAGGTCAGCATGTGCTAAGTCGCCAGGAGCACCTGGCACATATTCTGCTCAAAGTCTTAAATCTGAAAGCATGTATAAAATGTCCAGTACAACACATGAAAAGTAGCAGACAATCTGCTGGTATTCGCTCTGGACAAAGGCCTCTAGGAAAGTAGGCTAGTCCTTTTCCGGTCCAGAGGGACAAGTCTATCGTATGGAAATATTGAACTAAATAAGTATCCAAGTCCTATCAGATAAAACACCGGTATATTGGGCCTTATGGGCAATTCCTCAGGAGCCTGGGAGGCAAGGCTAGACCAGCCATCAACCCTGGCTACCTTTTAAGTCCATGGCTGCCACCTCCACACTTGTTGGAAATAGGCCAGCCCTGAGACTCGCTTCTACCACAGAGCACACACCTAATCCATTTGTTTGTTTTGTGACAGAGTCTTTATGTAGCCCAATGTGGCCTCTACCATGAGATCCCCCTGCCTCAGCCTCCCAACTGCTAGGATTACAGGCAGAAATCATGAATTAGGTTGAGGATGGAGCACATCATCGTGGAGTTAAGCCAATCTGACAGGCCAGGCTCATCCTTACCCCGGCTAACCCGAGGGGGGCCTCTGCTGGAGCCACTGAGATTGCTGGGGTTCATCTGGAGGCTCAACTGTGATGGGTGGACATTATCCCACACTAGCTTATTAGACCTATGTATCCTTACTTATCTTTTTCCACAAGCCAAACAAATAAGACCACTGGAACAGAATAGCTACAGGGGGGCAGCCAAAGACTACAAAAGCATTTCCTGGAATTTGTTTAGGGGTGTGAAATGCCCCCTCAGCATCGCCTTCCATCATGTTGAGAGCAGTGCTCTATGCACAAACGGAGGGACTGACAGCTTAGCATTTCTGGGTCACAAACAAACGGTGATGGCCACGGGAACTCTGCGCCCCAAATCCCAGGCGTGGGCGCCTTGCCCAGCGCCACCTTCACCTGACTAGGTGCCAACGGATTCTGCCTGACGCACAGGAAGTGCCCTCTAAGTGCCCCCCCACCAATGGTGGCCGTGGGGATGGCAAGTGATTTTATGAGTGTAAAAGCTCACCCCGTTTTGGAACCTCGTGATCTATCTTCAATTTTCTGAATCAAACTTTACATTACTTCATTTTTCATATGAGACTTCCGAAACACTTTTCACACAAATATCAGCGTGCTACTTTGAAAAGACCAAGGGCTCCGTTCGTCAAGAAAATAGCACACTATTTCGTGAGCACACTAGCTGAGTGAAGGTCAACAGGCAGGGATCTGTAAGAAAGCTGCTTGATGGTTTTCAGTGTGCTTCATGAGGCAAAGAGTGAGGCCAAGGCCACACATGGGAAACAGCACCGAGGCGACATTTGGGCATTCTCCAAGCTCGTGACTTTCTGTGCATGAAGCCTTACTCACCGGGCCCTCACCCTCTCCCATCCCCCTCTGACCGCCCTTTCAGAACCAAACACATTTTTTACCAAACACAAAGTACATGGTGATGAAGAAAGGCCTGCAGTGGCTAAGAGAATTATTTTTGAAAGCATTAAGCAAGCTTTGAAAAATAAAACTGGACTGACTCTGTGTGGAAAAGAGCTTAAAATTAAACAGTGTCAGCAAGACTCCAGTCACCCAAACAAAACACGTGGGATGAAGGATCCCCAGGCTGAAAGGCAAGCGGTGCTATTTAATGTGCTGAATAACATTCTCCCAAAAGAAGATTCTCTTTTGTAAACACCATGTTTCTATTTAGTAGTAGACCCATTAACTCACACTCCCTAAGCTGTTCCATCTGCCCAAGTCCTTCACAGCCTCAGAGGCCAGCAGCATGAGCTAGTTCGGAGAGATAAAACAGGCCGAGATATCTGCTCCACTGCAGCTAGCCAGCGAGCAATCAGTGGGCCCAACAAGCATCCATTCCTTCCGAAGGATAACTCCTTCACTGAGGCCCCAGGTAGACACAGCAGCCATAGGAAAACGTCTGCCTCTGAAAGCAACCTTGGTCCCTTAGCATGTGACTGTTCCACAGGGCTAGCTAGACCTTTCTACCTCGTAGGGGAAGGGAATGTGCGCACCTGAAACGCTAGGGATTCAAATTCTGTTGATGAAGCAGCTAGCTTCAACACAGGCTCATCTAAAAATGATGATGATGATGATGGTGATGATGGTGATGATGGTGATGGTGGTGATGGTAGTGATGGTGATGATGGTGATGGTGGTGATAGTGATGATGGTGATGGTGGTGATAGTGATGATGGTGATG
>CAJRSG010002426.1:2356993-2377566 GCA_907169655.1 Acomys percivali | reverse complement strand
TGGTGATAGTGATGATGGTGATGGTGGTGATAGTGATGATGGTGATGATGATGATGGTGGTGGTGGTGATGGTGGTGGTGATGGTGATGGTGGTGGTGGTGATGGTGGTGGCGATGATAAAATAAATGCCCTTTCCTTGGCTCTGCCCATGGCTGCTCCTCACAGGCAGACTTCAGATCCGGGCCAGCGCCAGCCTGCCTCAAGCTTTCTCAGGGTGGGAATACATCTCCTCGGTACTCACCATGCTGTCAAATTCCGAGCCCACTATTCGAGACATCTCATCAAACTCCTCTGGAGACATGGGAAGCAGGTTGTCTGTGGTCTGCAGCCTAGAGGGATGGCTAGAACAGAGAGAGAGGAGAGGGCAACGTCAACACCTAAGCTACGTAGGCAGCGGTGCAAACGGAGACACTCTTATCTGTGACTGAGTGATCGCTTCACGTCTTTACTTCAGAAAAATGCACGCTTTATAAAACACTTCTGAAAGATTACAGATCATGAGAGGTTTATGTTCCCAGCCCGGCCCCTTGGGAGTCACTAGACTTTAGACATGAGTAAGTGCCAGACGGAGCCTACACCACTGCTGCCTGCTGGAGCCTCAGTGTGAAATGTGCAGTGTCGTCCTGCGATGGCAGAGTCTCGAGGCTCACCCTGGACAGAAAAGCACCAAGGAACATCTGGGGATCCCTCATCCCTACCTTGAGGTCTATGCAGACAGGGCTGCTCCACAGAGTGCGCTACATGAAGGCTACATCCATTCACCCCCAGACAGTGCCGCAAGCCAAATAACTGACAATGCCTTTCCAACACTTTCTACCTTTTATGAAATGAAACAACAGAATAAAAGCAAGTGGAGAAAATGTATCTTAGTTATGACCTAGGCCTTCACTTGATTGAAAAGAATTACTTTCCCACTCATCAATTTTTGTTTATTTTATTCATACTTTTTTTTTTCAAAGTTATCAGTTTGGGGAGAGCGTATATTCCTTACATACAACTTTGTTTTATTTTTTTCATTGTTGTTTTGGGTTTTGTTGTTGTTGTTGTTGTTGATGATGATGCTGGTGTTTTTTATCTTACGACAGTAAAATGCTGGTAAACAATGACACCAGGACTACTTATGATCTTTCCAAAAAGTCCGACTGGTGACATGAATTACAATGAAAAGCAAGTCAGTGCAATCAAAGGGCCCCAGCCAGGAACGAGGCTGGCTTGAGGTTCTGAACATGTCAAGTCTTCTGTGATCACTTACACTTCAGACACAGAAATCAACTCAGTCTTGATGTATCCAGTTCGCTTAGGGTCATCGAGCTCCATGGGTTCCGGTGCTGGAAGCAAGCACATCATTACAGTCCGCAAAGCAAGAATCACAGGGGAACACGACAGGCACTTTGACAAGTCTCTTTTACTTGACAGCTCATTGTCCTGAAGCCTTATGGGTCATGACCTTCCTGCCCAAGTCACCTGAAAGCCTGGTGGGAATGGAGGAACAAGCAGGCAAGGACTAGGCCTCTTCCCAGGGCTTGTAATCTGACAAGGCATGTGAGGCCATGCATGCTAAGGTCTCTCTGTCCAGCTGGCAGGATGTGCACGGCCATGGGGCAGGCCAAGGGCAGCCGCACTGCACCAGAAGTCCTGATAGTGCGTAACTTCAGATTCCAAAAGCTATCAGCTTTGTTGGCAAAGCTGGCGGGGCCTAACTTGAACTGTTGGAAATGTAGTCCGGTGACCTGGGAGGCAGACTTGTATCCTAAGATACAAGTTTCCTGTTTGTATAGTCACTAACAAATGACTGAGCCCACCTCAGTGGACCACTCACTTATCCTGGACCTTGGTTCTCTCCATTTTAACCCAAGCAGGCTGGGAGAAACTGGTTAGCCTTGGATCGTACCCTTTACCCCTTTCATGTGGAAAAACTAGTAGCAAATATACAAAAGAAGACACAGCCCCTTCCAATAGCCTTCAAACAGAAACATGTATTCATTCCTTGCAGTTCATTTCAACTTTATTGAGTTTATGCTGTATGCTTTTTTTTTTTTTTTTTTTTTTTTGAGACAGGGTCTCTCTGTGTAGCCCTGGCTGTCCTGGAGTCACTTTGTAGACCAGGCTGGCCTTGAACTCACAGAGATCCGCCTGCTTCTGCCTCCCGCGTGCTGGGACTAAAGGTGTGCGCCACCACACTCTGCTTGTGCTGTGTTTTAAAAATCCAGCTACATTAATTCAGGAGAGTGGTAACACTATAGTTGGCATTTGTGCCACTACCGTTCCACCTATAGGACAGTGAGGACCAATGTGAGTTATTGAACTTGTCTGGGATCAACTGAACACCAGGAACGACCTCCCTACACTCTCCCTCACAGCCGCCAGAGCTTGGTTCACACTCACCTTCCTTTGGCCTGGAGTAATACTTTCCGAAGGCATGGTCTTTGTCAATATTGGGGTACAGATACTTCAGGGGGTTCTCTGGTATGTTCTCGGCAGCCATGACTTTGTAATTGCGAATAATATCTGGGAAAGTAACAGCTGAAAGCTCTTTCTTCGTGTAGGGTTCAACGGCGTGGAAGTCGGGCTCTAAAAGGAAGGAACTGGTGAGGCCCAACCCCAGGGAGAACCAAAGCAATTCAAGGGAGCCCAGTGAGAACTAGGTGCCCCCTGCCAACCCTCGGGAGCCTCTGTTGTTCTAACGACATAATCCTGCCTAAGGCAGGAAGCAAACACCGTCTTCACTGTTTGGTCACAACATACTTGTTGATCTCCAGACAGGGTCTAACTCTAGCCTAGAGCATCTCTAACAGCTTGCATTCCTAACAGAGCAGCGCCCAGCCGCAGATAAATAATCACTGCCCAGGTCACTAGGCTCAGGCTGCAGAGCACGTTATTAAAGATTGGCTCTTTCTGCTTTTCCTTTCAGATCGAAAATTCTGTTTTATTAAAAACAAACAATTCTCGAACCAAAACTAAGACACTGTGTGTTACTTCTTCCCAACAGCCCTCCAGGGAATACGCTGTGCTTTAGTGCTCTCCTGTGAGGAGCCAGGGTGTGCACTGCTGCTCTGACCGGGCCCCTCTCTCTGTGTGTCTATCTCCCTCTGTGTGTGTTTGTCTGTCTGTCTGTCTCTGTCTGTCTGTCTGTCTCTGCGTGTGTGTGTGTGTGTGTGTGTGTGTGTCTGTCTGTCTGTCTCTGTGAGTGTGTGTGTGTCTGTCTGTCTTTCTCTCTCTCTCTCTCTCTGTGTATATCTGTCTCTGTCTGTCTGTCTGTCTCTGCGTGTGTGTGTGTCTGTCTGTCTGTCTCTGTGAGTGTGTATGTGTCTGTCTGTCTCTCTCTCTATATATATATGTATATCGGTCTCTGTCTGTCTGTCTGTCTGTCTGTCTCTCTCTCTCTCTCTCTCTGTCTGTCTGTCTGTCTGTGTGTGTGTCTGTCTGTCTCTGTCTATGTCTGTCTTTGTCTCTCTCTCTCTCTCTCTGTCTCTGTCTGTCTCTCTTTCTTTCTCCTCTCTCTCTCTCTGTCTGTCTCTGACTGTCCATCTGTCTGTCTCTCTTCTGTCTCTGTCTCTGTCTGTCTGTCTCTCTGTGTGTGTGTGTATGTCTGTCTCTGTCTATGTCTGTCTCTGTCTCTTTCTCTGTGTCTGTCTGTCTCTTTCTCTCTGTCTGTCCCCCCCTCTGTCTGTCTGTCTGTCTGTCTCTCTCTCTCTCTCTCTCTCCTCTCCCCCGGCACCCCCTCCCCTCCCCCGCCGGCTATCCTAGAGCCTAAATCCCTGTAGCTGTAGCTGTAGCTGTAGCTTAGCTTTCCTGGCTGTTTCTCAGCCCACCTCTCAGTGGCCTTGGGAAAAGAACTGCCAGGAAGAAAGAAACCAGGCCGAGCTCAGCACCAAGGCTGCACCAGGCCGATTTGGGGCCTCCTGCTCTTTTTATCAGAACCAGACCGAAACAAGTAGAATCAGAAGACTGTCCTTTCTGAATCAATCCACTGAATACCCAGGGACAGCCCAGCTTTCCCTCAGCTCTCCAAGGAAGCCTTAAGCAACCATCAGTTTGTGGCGCTTACTTTTCCCATCTGTTCTGTTCAGTTTCATCACAGGAAACCTGCTGTACAATAGCACGTTTCTGGCGTGCTTTACCATTTGGTTAAGTAGAAATCTAATATGCAGCAGAGCGGAACTTGCTGCCCCTCTGCTGGGAGGTGGGCGGGGCTGCACTTCACCCAGGCAGTCCTGCTAGCAGGTGTGTGGAGGAATCTGCAAAGCCCATCTCACAAAGCCTGTCTTGCCCAGGCACTTTATCACAGAATGAGCTGAGTCTGAAATCGTACACTGTGGGAAATGTGATCCTTCCAACAACTGGGTGCAGAGAGCACTGACTCACATCCTTGATCTGCAGGCAAACAACCCTGAGAGAAAGGAAAAACCTGGCCTTGTGCTCTGAAATGTTTCATTTCCACACCCCGTCTGCAGGCAACGTATCATCACCAGTGTCCACCGTGGCTTACGTCTCTCTGGGAGAGCTTAGTGTGCAATTATAGCGTATGCGATTTCCGTCCCCAAGCTACTCTAACGGCCTGGTGCGTGTGCTAGAGTTCACACGTGTGCAGGTGGGCTTCACTCACCGCCTCCATTTTGGGACCGCTCCACCCACGTGAACGTGATGGCTCCTTCCCGGGAGCTCTCACTGAACCGAAGCAGGAAGGTCCCAGGCTGCTGATCCTTGAGCAGAGCACGTTCTCGCTCCTTACTGATAAAGCCCATGATGCACCTGGGCATTAAAGAGATTTGTGGAGACACTCTGTGATTCATTCATGAATTTAATTTTCACTGCTGCATACTACAAAAAACATATGCTTTCAAATGTTTAACTGACACTGAAATGAGCGTTACACATGGGTGTGTTCAAGGAAGGAGCAAGACGAACGGGGAGTTGGTCTGATGCTCGGTAAAAAGGCTTTTCTACTATCACTTGCTGATTTGAAACACCATGAAAATGTCTGCACATGCATCTCAGACTGGAGATGCGGCCTAAGAAAACATGTTTTCACACACCAGCCCTTCAGGTCACCTGAAGTGTATTACTGAGATGCCAGTTGGTCCTAGGAACGAATAAGCTAAACATTCAACAACAACAAAAAAAAGGCAGATTCCACAGTTGAGTGGAGAGTGGGGTATGACTTTCACACGTACTCTGGTGCCTCATATTTGACCATATCCCCTGAATGGGGAGACCTGGTGGCACTCAGAGGAAGGATAGCAGGCTACAAAGAAGAGACTTGATACCCTATGAGCATATACAGGGGGAGGAAGTCCCCCTCAGTCACAGTCATAGGGAAGGGGAGTAAGGGGAAAATGGGAGGGAGGGAGGAATGGGAGGATACAAGGGAGGGGATAACCATTGAGATATAATATGAATAAATTAATAAAATAAAATTTAAAAAATTTTTAAACTTTCAAAAAAAAAAAAAGGCAGAGTCTCACTGCCTGGCCTTGGCCGGCCTGAAACTTGCTATGGTCACAGAGATCCGCCTGCTTCTGCCTTCAGAGTGCTGAGGTTAAAGGCGTGCACCACCCCTCCTGGTGGCATTTGCTTCCTCACTAGGGCAGTACAGTAAATACTGTCAACTTTTGTGGGAATGAACGGATACATCAATGGCACTCAGAGGCTTTAAATTTGGCTTTTTAAAAAATACATGTAAACATATCCTAAGATACACTTACTCTTCTGAGGGCCTCCTCCCTGAATCCTGACCCCATGTATCTGTGCGTTCCTCCTGTCAAACCATGAAGCCCAGCTCCGGCTTTGTCTCAGCCTTAGGAGCGCATGCGAAATGCAACTCGCAGGGGCCCTTACCCATCATTCCAGAGGCAGAGCAGGTGCTTCTTAATGAGTTCTAGGATGGTGTCAATCCAAGGCCAGAAGGAAAAGTTTTTATCGTTAATATTTTCCTGAAAGTATACAAATGCACAACTGGTTAACGGAAGCAGTGTCTTGCCCTGCCCCTTCCGAAGAGGCCCCCAGCTCAGGCAAGAGTGGCGGTCACCCCCCAATGGGGAGGCCTGGGTCCCTGCAAGGGTGGCGGTCACCTCCCCCAGTGGGGAGACCTGGGTCCCTGCCTCTTTCTGATTTACTAGAGCTCTTCTTTTCTCTTCCCTTTTCCCAAGAGCAGCACCCAATAGGGATGACAATTTCCAAGATGCCTGACAAACAGGAGCTGCCCTCAACCACAGAGCCCAGCGAGAGCGGCCAGGCTCCAGCAGGGTGTCAACATCCTGTGCAAGTGCCCTCAGCCGAGCACTTCTGCACATTTCACACGGCCTTAGCCAAAACCCTGCTGATTAGGAGGCCCTTATGAGGGGACTGAGGACTCTCGGATGTGGAAGAATGTTATCACTCAGGCAGGTGCTTCCTGCCCGCTTACAGACCTACCTCCTGCACTGAGGGAAAGTAAACAGCTTGCTCTAGGGGGCGTGAGGGGGACAGATAAACATGCCAGAATAAGCAAACAGTAAAAAGACCACAGTGAGAAACAGGAGAGCTCCCTGGAGCAGGAAAGAACTTAGTTGCCCATGCAGGACCCAGGCAGTACCCACCTTACAAAACCTGGTCCACGGAATGAGACCGTCAGGGCCAGCGTTAGGACCTGAACAAACAAATAAACACAAATTAGACTTTTTTTTACCAAACACAAACTGATCTGCTGCTCCAATCGGACTGACTGCTCTTGTGTCTACCGCACAGGGTGACCACATCAGGGTTGGTATTCTCTAGAACATTAATTTGAAATGAATCAGAGGATATGATCAAACAGTCTAAAACCTATGAGTGGTGGTTTTGTTCCACTCACTCCTTCATTTTGTAAGACAAGTAGGGTTGCCCTGGGTAGCCCAGCCTGGGCTCAAACTCATCATCCCCTCCCGTGCCTCTGCCTCCACCAGCCTGAGATTACAGATGCGCAGCTTGTCTGCTGGTTTGATTCCAAAACGCACGGGAGATGACTGGGCATCCGATTATGAAAGTCTGTGGGGAAAGCTGGAGCATCATGAAGCTTGCCATCTGCCGCCGCTCAGCTCCACTTCTTGAGGAAAGGTGGGATCTCTGTAAATCCCACTCCATGACGCTCCCTCCCAAGCTGATCTGACAGTGTTGTGATCTCTGTCACCCTGCAAGGCTCTCTGAAGAGGCCCTCTCTGTCCCACCCCCACCCAGCACAGTTTCCCACTGCTCCCTCTAACTGCCTCAGTGAAGCCTCCCCATCCAAAGTGCCCCAGATGAAATGTACAGTTCAAAGCAAGGCCAAGAGCACCCCCATGTGATCAGTCGAACGATGCTGTAGTCATTAGGTACTTCCCTGGGCCTTTTCATGGAGTGGACAGTGGCTCAGACGGATGCGAACCATAAACCTGATTAGCCATACAAATTAAAACAGCCCAAGGTCTGAGCTGTGACAAGTCCACTGCCTTTGTTTAAAGGAAACCACAGATAAGCTACAAGCAGGAGGAAAACCCTCACATCTCGTCACATCTGGACACAGAATAAGATCTTAGACATTTGTTACCACGCATATTTGGGCAAAGACACTGCTGTGGGACATCTGGTTAAGAAGGGTCCACATCTGCTGTGGTCAGTGTCACCCTGCTACACAGACGGCAAACCTGGACAACAGGGTCCATGGGAGTTTAAAGACAAGGTTCAGATGCTCCTGTCAGCGACTAGATCTTTTATTTTATTGTAAAAGATGAATAAGTTTTCTGACGTAAACCACTGAGGAAGAACTACCCACCATGGTCCAGACTGACTGATCAGACGAAACTGTGGCCCTGCTTCCCCAACATGGGCCCAACTGACACAAGAGTGTAGGGGTTTGTTGTTGGGGTTTTTTTGTTTTGTTTTGTTTTTTGTTTGTTTTTGAGACAAGATCTCTTTGTGTTAGCCTTGGCTGTCCTGGACTCACTTTGTAGACCAGGCTGGCCTCAAACTCACAGCGATCTTCCTGCCTCTGCTGCCTGAGTTCTGGGATTAAAGGCGTGCGCCACCACGCCCGGCCTGAGGGGTTTTAATCCTAGAACTTAATTGTGCCAGGGGCTTACGTCATTTATTCCCTAGGACAGATAACAGCTCATCTTGCTCATCAATAACTTATTTCAGGCTCATGTAACATATTTTCATAATCTAAAAAAAATTTCCCGTAAGATCTTGTCTCAGAAGTGTTACTGTAAGAAAGCGAAGGAAGGATTCACTTGCTAATTTACTTGGACGTAATCTTATTTTCAAAGCATGACTCACTTAGCTACAGTCGCTGTAATTAGAAAGCCAACTGATCTCTAACACTCTTCTACCTCTAAGAAATAGAAGAGCAAGAAAGAGAAAGCCAACTTAGTGCGCATGTCCATCGTACCCAGAAGCTTCTCTCCCAGCATGCTCAGCTGATCTGCATTGAGACCTCTCTTGGTGACCGATGAAAACTGCCAGCTCAGCACCTCTGAGAGCTGGGACCACCACGCACACGGCGGATTCAGGAAGAAGGAGAGATTCTGGAAAGAAAACATCCAGATGTTAGCATCACACCCGAGCCACCAGCGAAGCCCAGCCCGCCCCTGTGCTCAGTGCTGGCTTATGTGACACACAGCCTGTCACAGCTGGGGATGAGAATCCTCAGAGTTAGCAGATTCACACTTCTGGATCTATTTACTCACTAAAATTTACTTCTAACTCCAAAATCAACATGTAAGGCAATTTTGTGGTCTCTGATTTGATGTTCCCAAGTGAGATGGAACAAACACATCCTGACCTTTTTTTGTTTTTTGAGACAGGGCTTCTCTGTGTAGCGTTGGCTGTCCTGGCCTGGCTTTGTAGACCAGGCTGGCCTGGAACTCACTGTGATCCGCCTGCCTCTGCCTCCCGAGTGCTGGGATTAAAGGCGTGCGCCACCACCACCTGGCCACCTGACTTTTTATTGCAGCTCACAGTTGTCTTGGCTTGTCTGGTTTTCACATTTTGTGATTTTTGTTGGGGACTTCATTGTTTAAAATGGTGCAAAGTGCTGGGCTGATGTAGCACGATGTGCCTAAGCCCACAAAATGGGGCGGCAGTGGACGACACACACACACACACACACACACACACACACACACACACACACACACGACACACGAGTGTGCACACAGGATACACACACACACGAGTGTGCACACACACCACACACACACACACACACACACACACACACACACACGACATATTATGAGGAGAGTTTCATCAGGCCTGAGTTACAGCACTACTTGGCGACATACAGTCAGTGGTAACAAGTCGTCAGACACACTAGATAAGGTATTTTGAAAAAGAAGTACACGTATGTATCATGGGCCGACAAAAATGCTGCAACTAAACGCTTACAGGAGCTGAGCTCTGAATTTCCCCTGAAAGCTAGCATTCTGTATTTTGATTAACCAAAGTTCCTTCCTACTTCGCAGAACATGAGTATTTCACTGAGAATCAACTGACCAGTCTGCAGTGCATCCCTGCTCTGAGAAAACGCATGCTCATGTATCAAATGCATACATTTTAAAACAAGCAACACCAAGGGACTCCCTCTACAACCAGAGAGTAAAACCTTCAGCTGCCTGAGCTTGTTCACAGGGAAGGAAAGTCACCCTCATCACACACAGCGCCTGTGTCTGACTGTTTTCCCAGTCACCAAGATCCTTAGCGAAGCCAGAGTGTTTGGCTTCTCTCAACACCTGGTTACCAGGAGCAGGCAGCAGCTTCCGTCTTGGCTAACTGTACTAAAGCAAGTGTGTCTTCCATACCCTGGGCTCTGTCACCAGCATGTTGTACCACAGGATCGATGCCCAGCCACTGGGGAGCTGGCTGACATTGGAGATCACCACGACGGGCAGAGAGGTGGTCTGAAAGTAAACAAACGGCGTGAGATGGTTTCAATCATCACTGTAACAGCCAGGCACTCAACAGTGGCTTTCACAATCACAACGTTTGCTTTGCAAAAATTGAAGGTTAATTCAAGTCTCTAGCTTCCTAGATCACGAAGGTCAACGTAGTACTAGCTGGAAAAGATTGCCTTGGGGACGAGAGAGATGGTTTCACAGTTAAGGGCACTGGTTGCTCTTCTAGAGGGCCCAGGTTTGATTCCCATCACCCACATGGATGCTCACGACTTGGGTCCCAGCAGATCTGATGCCCTCTTCTGGCCTCTGTAGGCACCAGACATACATGTGGTATACAGGCCTACACGCAGATAAAACACCCATACCCATAGAATTTTTAAAATAGAACATTTTAAAGAGATCATCTTTTTTTTTTTAGCAATTAGGTAAATAACTCTGAAATGAAAACTGAAAAGTGGGGCTGGAGAGATGGCTCAGTGGTTAAGAGCTCCACCTGATCTTCCGGAGGTCCTGAGTTCAATTCCCAGCAACCACATGGTGGCTCACAACCATCTATAAAGTGATCTGATACCCTCTTCTGCAGATAAAGCACTCATATGCAATAAATAAATAAATAAATCTTTTTTATTTAAAAACCTGAAAAACAAAGCTTTGTGGAAGTAAAGATAGAGTGCACTGTCCCTCAGGAGGCTATAAATCTTACCTCAAGATCAATGACCAAGCCCGGCTGGCACAACTGGGTTTCGAAGCTAAGAGAGTGAAGTTCCTCAGTGACAATGAGAGGCCCCTTAGAAAAGGAAAAAAGAACAACTCGTTCACAATCCTACAACTCGCAAAACCCAGGACAGGTTGTAAGGATCCTGAAATCAACTGTGCTCCAGAAGACTTCGGAACTCCATAATCTAGGCCAGTTTTATTATTCCAAGCTTTTTTGATGTTCTCTCAGAGATGTCTACAATTATGGCAAGGATTACCTCTTCAGAGAAAAAAACACCGATGGGAAACTGGCAACTACAAATGGATTTATCCACAAGCTCTGAGCTCTCGACCGACCTCCAGCTGTCTGCCTGCTCCCATGGACTGTGCACGTCACACACGGCACAGGAGGCAGAGGGGAAGGCAGACAGGGCGTGTCTCTCAAGTGAGAGCCTCTACTAAAAGGACAAAGTAACCACGTAAGCTTGCAGAGCTAAGGGCTTTGGCTTGGGAGAAAGGGACAGGTTTCCAAGTGTCTTCTTCATGCACACCTCTTCTGTAAGTGTCACACTAGCTTGGAGCTACAGGGACAGCTGCTACACCTAGGAAGTGACAAAGATGGCTAAGGTGCAAAACCTATGAGAAGGTGTCTACGCTGCACCAACCAGCATCTGTCTCATTACTGCAGTGACCTCTACTGGTTGCAATATGAAATGACAGCAAATGGTATGTGTGCCAGGGACAACTCCAAACCAAACCAGACCCAGGCCACCTCTCTATCCATCTCTCATTGTCCGTGTTTCTTTTGTTTTTTAGTTTTTCTGGTTTTGTTGTTGTTGTTGTTGTTTTTGAGACAGGGTTTCTCTGTGTAACAGCCCTGGCTGTCCTGGAACCTCAGTTCATAGACCAGGCTGGCCTCTAAGTCTCAGAAATCTGCCTCCCTCTGCCTCCCAACAACTGGGATTAAAGATGAGCACCACCATGCCTGATATTTTTTCAAATTTTTTTTTCTCATTTTTCAATCACCACAAACATAAATTCTAAGGCTCGGGCTGTGAAAAGGGATCTATGACCAGACAGTGCTACTGTGTTGGAAACGGAATGGCAAGGAGCCCTCTGCGACACTAGGTCTCCAGCATCATCCACTGTGCTGGCTACTTTCCTGTCAACCTGACACAAGCGAGAGTTATCGGAGAGGAGGGAACTCAGTTGAGAAAGCGACACCATAAGGTCCAGCTGTAGGGTATTTTCTTAATCAGTGACTGATGGGGGAGTTGCCCAGCCCATCGTGGGTTGTGCCATGCCTGGGTTGGTGGTTCTGGGCTCTATAAGAAAATAGGCTGGGCTGGAGAGATCGTGTTTGTTTGTTTGTTTCTTCACCCAAATGTAAGCAGCATGAAAGCCCACCTTGCCCCATCCAGTTGGCTGCCTTTATGGGCCTAATAAGATTGTGGTATAAACTGCCTTTCAATCGAAAAGTACAAACACAGAATTTTTTTTTACCATCCCCACAGATACTCTAAGTGCTTGCCCTGTCAAGTCCCTGGACCTCAGTGATGTCCTCTGCAAACAGCTCTGTCTGCTTAGGATCTACTCACGGCCACACACGCTCACCTCGTTAGTTCTGTTGCCAGCATTTTTCTGTTCCTTCAATTGCTATAAACAGAAGGAACCAAATGGCAAGTTACTCATCAAAGTTGATATAGATTCACTGATCAGTCCTGAGTCAGGACTAGAAACAAAGATGTGACAGTCTCCTCAGAACAAGAGGGAAAGTGCCTCTTGCAGCAGCTTGGTGGGGTGTGGGCACTCTGAAGGAGAGGACCCCCCCGACCCGCCCCCCGCCAGGAACCAAGGCCTGTTCTTTCTGTATGCCGTAGTATGCCAAGCGCCTCAGCAGTGCTTTCATGGCCCCAGGCTCAGAAAGCAGCTTCTCGTCTGTCTCTGCAGAAACTTCCAGGCTAAGCTCAACACTCCAGGCTGACTTAGTCCCTTGGTTCATACTTCCATCCTGGAGCTTTAAAGGGCTGTCCTGGACACTCTCAGACTCCCGAGCTAGACGGAGCCTCCTGCCTCACATGTAGCTCTCTAACTATGAGGCATGTAGTTCACAAGCTGCTACCTAGTGGAAAAGGTACCATTAACCTCCCTTCAGGCTCAGCCGTAACGCTGGGTTCATGGAGATGGATGGAAAGTACCGCCCTTCTACTCCAGTGCAACAGCAGTAGCCAGGCTGCTACACAGTTGGAAGGTGGGAGAGGTGAAGATGGGAATGGTTTCCCTGAGAACACTGCCAGAACCACAGCGACTGGTCACAGAGGACGGGAGGGGAGGGGCTTATATAATGTATGCACATGCAAGTTCATGATGTGCGCTTTATGCAGTACAACCCACCCACCCCCTACTCCCCATCCCTGCCCCCGTCAGAAAACACAACGAGGAAACATGAGACACAAAGACGGGACCAGGACTCCACAGTAGGGAAAGTTTAGGGGCCAATATACTATATGACTTCTAAAGGACCAGAGGCAACAAGGCAGCAAACAGCTCTGCCTACCAGGTGCCGGAACTCGGCCGCCAAGCTTCCATTGGTGGACTCTTCCATGTTCATCACTTTTGTGTGCGTGCCCAGAATGTTGAACTTGCGGAATCTGTGCAAGGCAAGACGCAAACCCTTAAAATGCTTCAAGCTACTAGACAAACAAGATAGCAAAGCGCAGTGCCGATGCTACACCTACCCTTTTACTGTGTTTTTCTCGTTCACATCTCTGTAAAAAAAAAAAAAAAGATAAAAACATGTACACATGAAATAAGTATTAATAGATACAGCGTAGATGCTAGATGCATACGATTACATAGATATATAAGTAAAAGATATGAAATAAATGCATAGGCTGCAGGTGGTACTGTAGTTACTTCCTAGCCCCCTGCCCCTTGCAGTTTACTCACTAAATATATTTTCTTCCTTTAAAAGAGAAAGAGAAAAGGAGGACACGAGAGAAAAGGAAGTGAGGAATAAAAAAGCCTATCTGTGAGTGGAGGTGATGGCACGTGCCTGAATCTCAGCACACAGAAGACAGAGGCAGGAAGGCCATGACTTGTCCCATAAAAGAACACAAAATACATACAAACTAACGGAACAGTAGATAATCCACGCCTGTGGTCCCCTGTCCTTTCTTTCACTCATTTCCTTACCATTCACATTCGTGAGACTAGGTAACACTGCATGTCGCAGGCACACAAACGGTCAGCCTTGCATCTCGCGCTCATACAGCGTGCTACCGCTTTACCTCCAGGGTACTGTGAGGGGTGAAGGGCTCCAGGTCCTCTGGAATTGTGCCCTTGCTCTGTGCAGGCGCCAGCTATCACAGTGAGCCACAGACAGAAACCCATGGTCCTCATCTTATTCTCTATTGTTTGGAACGATCTTGAGAAAAATGACGAGATAGCCAAGCAACTGGGCCAACAGGGCGGCTTCAGTTTTAAGCCTGAGGTTAATGTTTTTTCTTTCAGTGCTGATTGCTCAGACCAGGGCCTCACTTGAGGCTGTCCCCTAAAACCTGAAGTCAAAACCGTGGAAGATTTCCATATAAATATAAATTCAGTGATGCCTCTGCCGTGCGTGCCTCAACTTGCTACAAAGATCACGTACTAGGGGCATGGTCTCCAGGGGGTGATGCGGAGCACTAAGACCTGAAGAGAGGCAGTTAGGTCACTAGGCCCAAGAAGGCTAGCATTTGCATTGTAGGAGAGCAAACAAGTGGCCTTATCAGTTTGCTCTTGCTTTCGCAGGATTGTCACAGGCAATTCTGCCATGTGATGCTATCCACAAGGCCCTGGTCAGTTCCCTGCCACCAGATCTTAAGTCTCCCAGCTTCCAGAACTGTGAGAAAAACAAACCTCATTTCTTTGTAAAGTATCCAGGTTCAAGTATTTTATTATAGCAACATAAAAATGGACTAAGATAAGTCATGTTCTCACCAAATAGTATGTATCAGTAGTATATGTATGTATATCTCACTCACAAAAGTTAGTTTTCTTCCTAGCTCAACTAGAAGGTCAGTATTTTTAGTAATAAAAAATTTCTATAAAAGGGACCTATATCCTATCTGTAGCTTTGTGATACAAAGCTGCCATGTGAAGTCTAAGAAGAAAAAGCAGAACTGGAATAGATGAAAAAAGACAAGGAACACACAAGGAAAAGCAGGAAGTATGAATGGGCCACAGCATCTTAGGGGGCCTGGACTAGCTTCAAGCAGTACAAGGGAAGGCAGTGGACATTGCAATGTACACATTCCAAACAACCCTCCATAGATCTTGCATGCCCAGTAATTCCAGCAGAGACCCAGGTAAGGAGGCCACGCCAGGACAGCCAGTTCCAATCAAGCTATACCAAAGGACTACAATTCACAGAATGTGATCAATAATAAACTTTGAGGTGGTGGCACACACCTTTCATCCCAGCACTGGGGAGGCTGAGTCAGGCGGATCTCTGTGAGCTCATAGCCAACCAAATCTACAAAGAAAGTTCCAGGACAGCCAAGGCTAACACAGAGTGTTTTGAAACGAAAAAAACCCACAATTTTAAAAAAGACTTATTTATTTATTTATTTATTTATTTATTTATTTATTTATTTAATGTACTTGGGTGCTCTATCTGAATGTACAGAAGAGGGCATCAGATCCCAGTATAGATGGCTGCGAGCCACCATGTGGTTTCTGGAAATCGAACTCAAGACCTCTAGAAGAACAGACTTGACTTGACTTAACTTAACTGCTGAGCCATCTCTCCAGCCCCAAAGCTTTGAGGTTTCAAGCCACTGAATTGTGGGGGCAATTTGTTATGCAGTAAAAGCTAACTGATACCAAAGATGATGACCGCAGGGAAGGGAAGACACAGACCGCAGTGAAGAACACTTCTTTTTGGTCCTAGCTCACAAAATTTTAAAAGCATTCACATTCCAAGAGAATAATTTCTTGACAGTTTTCTCGTAGATAAACAATACATAACAACTATAAGAGCATCAGATATTTACACAGTCTCTCCTAGTTTTTTGTTTGTTTGTTTGGTTGGTTGGTTTTTTTATTTTTTTGTCTCTCCTAGTTTTAAAGACACTTTCAAATGTTTTAATCATCTGCATACATAAAATGACTGTCGACGTTTCTGTTTGTTTGTTTGTTTGTTTTTATTGAATCCTCTTAAGTGTGAGCATTAATGTTGGGGAAATTTTTAGTTACGTAATTCACTAAAGGGTGGGAAGAAACAAAAGTCAGAGCAAGCTGCTCTGAATCATCACAAATCATTTTGAAATGAGCTAAGCCAGCACATAACAGAAACTAGCCAGGCGTGGTGGTGTACACTTTTAGTCCCAGCATTCAGGGAGGCAGAGGCAAGTGGATCTCTGTGAGTTCGAGGCCAACCTGGTCTACAAAGCAGGTCCAGGATATCCAGGGATACACAAAGAAACCCTGTCTCAAAAAATACAAAACAAACAAACCAAAACGCCAACAGAAACTAACAAAAGCTGTAGGTGTCAGGCTTGGCAGATGGCTTCTTTATTCTAAGTGCTGTGGCTGGATCAGTGCTAACTGGTATGTAGGCTCTGAGGGAAATAGGACAAGCCGTCTCCATTTGGAATGCCATAAAAGAGCCTGTCTAGTGTCAGTCCCCACTGCCCAGAGGAGACACCAGCGAATGCAGCAGGCTCCACTGTGCCCCCCACGCCCATCTCAGATGTCTCTAACCTCACTCCAGGAACAACCTCCCAGCTGGCTGCAGATGCACAGCCTGGGTCTTTGTGTGTGTGTTGGAGTCAGAGCCTCTTCTCTGGGGCTGGCCTAAGTAAGAGATATAATATGTGAAGTCCAACTGCTTTAAGACTCGAAGGCAGTTTCCTTTCCTCATGCACTTGCTCTAAGCAAAACTCCCAGTCCTCAGAAAGGAGCTAGGATGGCTCGCACGGGCTCTGGGGTACCCCACTAGGCACCTCTCCTCACAGGCTGTGCTGTCGGGACCTGCAATGCAGCGTGGGTCTTGGGAAGAATTCCTAATCTGCTTATTTGATGGAGAGGTTAACAAACCAGTGTTTAAAATAGTATCTTAAATAGAATTTTTAAAACTTACTTATCAAATGAGACTTTCACTTTCAAATTATAATTCAGTTCCTGCAATTTCACCAACAGTCTGGAAAGAAACATAATAGTCATTACTTTTAAAATAATCAACTAAAATTTATTTATTATGCCAATTCCCCAACTGTGAACATTTATATAACACACTCTCCCCACTTTTAGATTAGGGTTATTACAGTGAACTGACAAGTTTATATAGCTATTTGGCTTTTCTTCTTACAGATATCCGTAGAATATCTGGAAGTTAGCAAAGGCAGCTGCGCTCTTATATAACCCAATAACACAGTTTTAATCACAATTTCCACTTGTGATCAATACTACATGGGCAAAAAAGTGAATATCACTCTTCATGAAACACATATTTAGTTTCCTGTGCTATAGGGAGAAACTATAAAGCACCACCAACAAATTCAATTACAACTACCAACCACAATCAGAAAGGAGCAGAGTGCTACCAGAACACTGCAGGGGGCGTAGAAAGCGAGAGTGGTCCACATAGAGAGAGTGGCCCACGTAGAAAGAGAGTGTGGCCCAAGCCTCTGATCTGATAGCTCCTCAGGGAGCAGGTAACTGGAGTGGGTTTGCTCTTTCCTGTCAGTTGTGGGTTCCGGATTTCACTGGTGCATCTGCATGCTGCCGTAGGGCTGCCTGTCAAATACACACACAGCAACACCCTACAGAAGGCAAGCCCGGCCCTGCCAGTCGATCTCCTGAGCTGTAATTACTGAATGCGGCCACTCCCTAAAACACAGCAAAGCTTATACAAGAGCATCTCTACCACTACAGCAAGGAGAAAAGCAGGCGGCATATGAACGCAATCCTAGTTTTAACGATGGAGATGTGGTGTGCCGTATATTTATGTACACGTGTCTATGTGTGAAACATGCACACATGTGTTTTTATATTGGCAGACAAAATTATGGGAGCTAGACATCGGTGGTTGTTTACTGAAGTTGTCCACAGATATTTAGATCAGAGAACACTAGTACATCCTGGTGAAAGATATGACTTCACTCACCAGAAAAATGCATAATGCCGTAATCTATAAGCACACACACTACTCCAGTGTCTGCCTGGGGTTCAGAAACCTCCATTAGGCGAGCCTATGCTCACCAGGGGAAGGCTGCTGGGAGCTTTGTCTGTTAGAGACGTTTCTGAAATTCTAAGTGAAGGGACTCCAGCCAGCCCAGCATGCTAAACATGGCTCTGGCTAGCCTTGCCTTCTCCCCCACTCCCTCTGCCTTGCTAAAAACAAAACAAAACAAACAAACAAAAAACCCATTAGACTGCATTCCTTGTATTTTTGGTTGCGAGCCTAGCCTTTAACAGCTGAGCCACCTCTCCAGCCCTAGACCGTAGTCCTAAAGCTAGCCACCAGGGTCTATGCCCTTATTCTGCCACTTCCCCGCCTGAGGCTGACTCCCAGGTCCAGCTATCAAAGTACTGAAGTCTAGTAATCCAAGCCCCCTTCGGCTCACCTAATTTACATGCCTATTTACAATCAAACCCCTCATCCTAACACAAGGTTTCCCCTTTTACCTTTATAAACTGCCATTTCCCTACGGCCACATCTGTCTCCTCTCTATCTATAGGCAGTCCGTTGTCCAACACCCCTTCCTGTCTCCTCTGCCCTTTCTTTCCCTCTTTCTTCTCTCTCTTCCTCTATCTCCTATCTTTGTCCCTTCTCCGTGCCCTCTGTCCCTCTTGAGCAAATACATAGCCTGTGTTCTGAGAACTGGGTCTCGCGGTGCCATGAGCTGACTTCGGGGTTCCCTGCCCTAAGTTCCTTTTATTATGAAAATGTGCTATGTGTACATTAGGAAAGCCAGGCACACGTGTATGTATGTAAGTATATTAGTTATACTTCTTTTTTGAGCATAAAGCTTGGCTACTCAAAATAAGAACTCATATTCAACTGACTGCTGGAGCCAGGTGTGGTGGCGCACACCTTTAATCCCAGCACTCCAGAGGCAGAGGCAGTGAAATTGCTGTGAGTTCGAGGCCAGCCTGGTCTACAAAGCAAGTCCAGGACAGCCAAGGCTACACAGAGAGACCTTGTCTCGAAAAAAAAATGAAAAAGAAAAACTAAAATTAAAAAAAAAAAAAAAGATTTGCCAGGCATGGTGGCTCATGCCTTTAATCCTAGCACCCAGGAGGCAGAGGCAGGCAGATTGTTGTGAGTTTGAGGCCGGCCTGGTCTACAAAGCTAGTCCAGGACAGCAAAGGCTACACAGAGAGACCCTGTTTCAAAAAACCAAAACCAAAAAACAAACAAACAAAAAAACCCAAAACAAACAAACAAACCAAAACCAAAAACAAGAACAAAAACAAAACCCAACTGCTGGAAAATTGCTTCTCTAGAGTACTCTACGCAACCACTTTCTAAAAGGAAATTAAAGGGTCTGGTTTCGCGGTGCACACCTGTTATCCCAGCACTCGGAAAGCTGAGGCTTGAGTATTCTAAGTTTGAAGCAAGTTGGGGTGAAAGAAGCAGGGAGTATTTAAGGCACAGATTCTGGGGCAGGCTGGCAGCATACAGAACTTACCTCAACTTCACAGTGAACTGTACCCCAGTCTTCAGGACCAGCGGCCTCTGAGGATGGGTTGGCATGCACGGCTGTCGTTCCACCACAAACGAGCTGCCAGTGTCCAGGGAAGTACAGACAAGTTAGTGTTTCTATCAAAATCAAAGTAGTAGAAAAATAAACGAATAACTTTCCCTAAAGAGACAATAGGTGGAAAAAAAGGAAGGACTGAAAATATTGATATTTTCAGGGTCCAACAAGTTGGGTAAGAAAAGTAATGTCGGCTGCAAGTGTAAAGTGACCTGTGGGTCACTGTGGGAAGGGGGCTGTAATGGGCTAGCAGGTAATGAAGGACCAGACCAAAAGCCAGCCATGGCTGTTAGAGCCTAGGCAGAGAGGCTGATGGGAAACTGCTGCAGGGCATCAAAAGACAGGGCGGGAGATGTGGAATATGCTGCAACCACAGTACAGGGAGGGGAGGCCAGGCATCGGAGGCCACACTTGCTGGGCTAGGCAGACTGGCTGAGGGGCAGAAAGAGTGCAAACCACTGTCTCTCTCCAGGAAGCCAGAAGGGGGAGGAGGAGGCATGGGCACTGGTGGGCACGCAGGCAGAGTCCTGGGGGGAAGAACTGATGCAGCCCACTGTGGGCCTGGCCTCACCTCTGAATGAGCTGCTGGAAGAGGACGACAGAGCGTTCCGACAACACCTGCTTGTTTTTTGTAATCGGGTCCTGTTCGTAGGTGAATTTCTGTTCCAGCTCCTCCAGCTTTTTAAGCTGCTGACGAACCTGCTGCACACTCTCTGCAACGATGGTGAACCTGTGAAGATACAAGACACAGGGTCTCAGAGGACAACAGTCCCGACGCAGGCTGCATCGCAGAGGACAACAGTCCCGACGCAGGCTGCATCGCAGAGGACAACAGTCCTGACGCAGGCTGCATCGCAGAGGACAACAGTCCTGACGCAGGCTGCATCGCAGAGAGTCACAGAACCGACGCATGGTACGGGCAACACATGGAGTTATGCTTCACACACGGGAGAAATGGGGAGACAGAGGCCCGTGGTAGCACTAAGCTTAGTGACCGGTAGATCACATGCACTAAAGAATTACAGCAAAGGCCTCCCTGCACAGTTCTGAGAGCTGCTGTCCAGGATGCTATGGTCAACCTGGCACAAGCTATAGTTTTCCAGGGCCAGGGAGGGGGCAGGGGGAGGAACCTTAATTGCCTCCATCAGACTGGCCACAGACACAGGCTAGCTCTCAAGCCTCTCCCCAGCCACAGACACAGGCTAGCTCTCAAGCCTCTCCCCAGCCATAGACACAGGCT
>CAJRSG010002426.1:2339081-2353914 GCA_907169655.1 Acomys percivali | reverse complement strand
CTGGCCCTCTGGTACACTGAGCTGCACATATTATAACATGGCCTCCTAGCCCTCTGGCACACTGAGCTGCACATATTATAACATGGCCTCCTGGCCCTCTAGTACACTGAGCTGCACATATTATAACATGGCCTCCTGGTCCTCTGGTACATTGAGCTGCACATATTGTAACATGGCTTCCTGGCCCCTGGTACACTGAGCTGCACATATTATAACACAGCCTCCGGCCCCTGGTACACTGAGCTGCACATATTATAACATGGCCTCCTGACCCCTGGTACACTGAGCTGCACATATTATAACATGGCCTCCTGCCCTCTGGTATACTGAACTTGCCCTTGCATATTTCTTCAGTCTTAATGCCTTAGTCAATTTTTGAAGAAACTTCAAATACACTGTAGCACCAACAAGTCTGGGTGACAGCCCTGGACAACAAACCCTATTAGGACAAAAAACAAAAAGAAACAAAACCAACCCCTCCCCCCAAGAGTAAACCCCAAAACAATCAAACAACAACAGCAACAAAAAACAAACAAAACAAAAACATTGTACAGGGGGCTGGAGAGATGGCTTAGAGGTTAGGAGTACTGGCTGCTCTTTTGTGGTCCCGAGTTCAATTCCCAGCAACCAAATGGTGGCTCACCAGCACCTATAATGAGATTTGGTACCCTCTTCTGGTGTGCCAGCACACATGTAACACATGTAGTCAGAACATGTATACATAGTAAATAAACACATCTTAAAAAAGAAAAGTTGTACAAACTAGACCTCCACATGGTCTGACAGCTACTCCAATTGCTCCAGCTCAGAGTCAGAGTGGTGTATTCTATCCCGCCGGCGTGTTTGCCGCAAGCCGTATGAGCAGGTTCGGCCCTGGTGTGACCTCCTTGCTGCTCAGTGCTTCTAATACGCTGGTCAGTCTTAGACCTGCGTCTCCACACCACACCATTGTTGGCCCAGTGCAGGGCAGTGGACTGAGATCTCACTACCGGTCTTTACCCACTGTCTATAGCTCACCCACCCGACAAAGAGAGGACTGTGTGATGGGCTGAAGACTTTGGACACTTCCCCCTTGAAGTTACCATGAGAACCAGCACAGAGTTAAGCTGGGGAGCCCAGACCCCACCTCTCCTCCCTCCATCCCTACTTTCAGGAATGAGTCATTCGTGGGGGAGGGGGGTTATTAAAGAAAGGTCAGTATCAGCTTGCCTCTGTGTCTCAGGCCCCTATGGTAATAAGGACGAACAAGAGTTTTGGGCAGGGGTGATTACTAACAGACAACTCCTTGATCGTGTGACTTCGTGGACAGCTAAGTCTAGAAAGCGGATGAATGAGACCGTTTGAGTGCCACTGTATGGGAAACTGAGTCTGTCTGCACTCAAAGGAGATGAAGACACCGTCCAGAGCTATAGGAAGGAGAGGCTAGTTCTACCAGCTTGAAACAGGCTGCCCTGGGCAAGCGCCTCTAATTCTGGACTGTGAATACAACTGTGCAGTATTTAGACCTAATACCAAATCAGGGGTACTCCGCCAAAGAGTCAAAGAACTTCCATGGAGGCCATATGCTTCCATTCCAACGGAACAGAAGTAGAGACTTCAAAGGACACACATGCCCACCAATTCTCCTATACGCATGAGTTTTGTACCTCCCTTGATTCTAGATTACCTCCACACCCTAAGTATGCTGGTGGGAAAACATTTACATTTCACGCTGTGTTCAGACACAAATTTTGTGAATAAAAATGTGTTTTGTGTTTATCAGTGTGCTGTCAACTGCCCCCACTATGAGCTAATCTACCAGGGACATGTCTACAGTCTTCCAAAGGGCAGAAGTAATGTTTCATACATTGCTGAAAACAGTCAGGGATGCTGGGGAGAGTTAATCTTGATCCATCTGTTGTGAATATTTTATGGATTTTTGGAGAACAGTGGGACATTTAATTCTGAAGATTTGGACTTTTATTTCTAACTGACCAGAAAGTTGACTGTAAGCTAC
The DNA here is from genome assembly GCA_907169655.1 of Acomys percivali. NCBI lineage: Eukaryota > Metazoa > Chordata > Mammalia > Rodentia > Muridae > Acomys > Acomys percivali. Next base: position 2,351,918 of record CAJRSG010002426.1, on the reverse strand, counting down.
TCTAAATGAGTGCCTCTTCTGAAAATGAATGTCTGCAGACTCATTAGACTTAACAAGAAACGAAGTATACTTTTTATGGACTATGCCCTCTGCCTTCTCCTCCAAAAAGCATTAGTCACGTTGGGTGGCTATGAAACCACAGCTCCGTTGCCCCCTTCACTCAGTGGTGTTAAGGACACCATTTCATTGCAGCCTCCAGAAAAATCACCCACCTCACACTTTCTCCACCAAAGCACTGTTTTTCACTGTTATTGCGTTGTGTCAAGCATTCAAAGAATGTTACTAATCTTCATTGTTGGATCTCTCTACACTTCGCCAGAGTCCTACAAATTAGCCTAAAGCAGAAATGAAACTAATTTCTAAGTGACATAATAACTAATCCTGCTGAGCCATCTTCCCAGTCCTTTATATATTTAATATTAAAAGAGATTTAGGATTTAAAAACATTTTTCAAAACAAGAAAATGTAAAATTATCAAACTTACATCACTTGGCTTAGGGTCTCAACTTTGGTTTCCCTGTATAATTGCATGTGTGTGATGTGCGCGCATGCGTGTGTGTGTGTATATAGAGAGATAGGTGTATGAGTGTGGGTGCACGCCCATGCACTTCTGTGGAGGCATCCCTATCTAGCACTCTCTTCTCTGTTTCTTGAGACAGAGTCCCTCCTAGAGCCTGGAGCTAGGCTGGCAGCCAGCAAGCTACAGCACAGCTGGGATAGATGTAATTGGCCACACACAGCTTACTGAATGGGTTCTGGGGATTTGAACTCAGGTCCTCACACTTGCCTACAGGGCCATCTTGCTGGCCCTTCTTTATCACAGTTGAGTCTCTTTCAATGATTTAATAATCGTATTGTGGAGCACACACTTGAAAAAAAAAAAAACAAACTCACAGAAAACCTCCCCTTGTAAGGAAGAAGGGTGAGCTGGGAAGTCCCGGTGCACTTACCAGGATTACCAGGGCCCTCTTACCCAGACACAGCTCAGCCCATGCTCAAAATCAGCGTCCTTTGGGATCTGGCTACCTTTCTACATATTCACTCTCTGGATTTCCCCAGCAAGTTCCACATTAAGGTTTCACTCTTTCTATTTTATTGGAACACTTCCCTAATGCTGCATAACAGAGCTGTTGCAGGAATGTGGGCTTAGGAAGGGTGCTGCCTGCAGCCTCTGAGTCCAGGCCATGCTCCTGTTACCCCGACTTACGGCACTACTGAACCTCACGGCTGGGAGGCCATTTTTACAGATATCCTTTATATGGAGTGGGGTAGAAATGAGGGGACCCCTTCAGTCATTGAGGATTTATCTTAAAGTTACTGTAGACATCTAATTCTAATCAGAAGTGTATTAGGATGCATTTGCACGAAGTGGCTTTTGTTTATCTTCTGAGTCTTAGGGTAAAACTGCTCTGGAAGATGGGTCAAGTTTGTCCTGGAGCCCCATGTAACTCCAGAGAAACCCTATGAGGCATGTGGATACAAAGGGCCGATAAGTGCAACATCTAGTTTGCTGGACGATGAGGGAGGGCAAGGACAAGCTTGACTGAAGATCTCACAAAGAAGTAAAGAAAGCTGGGGTTTCAAAGGCAGAGGAGAGGCCATAACACACGTGGCTGGCTCAGTTTCTTACTTCTGGCTTAGAACTTTAGAATGACTGTTCTTTTCACCTGTTAGTTGTTAGGTGTAGCACTCAGGGTTACCAGGGGATGCTTGCATTCGGTCAGCACTCACCATGACCTGGTCCTTCACATTTCTGACTTTGCTGTCCAGCTCCTTCTGTTTGTCCAGCATTACGGTGTTCTGAATGCTCCCCTCCTGCGCCTTCAATGGGAAACGCAGTGTTAACAGCACTGTTTTCTCTGATGCATTTATTCACTTGGTTACATCCCAAAGTCAGTTCCATACCTTGTGGACTGCCCACCACGAAGACATTGAAAATCTTATTTCAGACTCTCCATATGTGTATCAAACAACAACAACAACAACAACAACAACAACAACAACAACAACAAAACCTCATTTCCCAGGGCCCTGGAAAACACTGGCAAACTACTAATAAAGCTACAGAAATACAGGCACATTCATGTCAAAAGTTTGTGCAAGTGTAGTTTAATGAAGCCATATAATCATTAGTTCAGGTTTGTTAAATTCTGCACACAGATTATGTATGCACCCAGCCCAGTAACTGTTAGCTTAAGACTTTGTGGCTCAAAGTGTCAACTTCGCCTGCAGGGCCTTCACCTAACAACCTGTTGCCAATGCAAACTCATGCCCTAACCCCCTAGCTAAATCAGCTCCCATTTCAGCTCTACCCTACTGATTCAGAGGTACAGCAAAATTAAAAGGCACTGCCATTCAGGACTATAGAATTCCTGCTCAACCACAAAGTCTACAGTAAATATGAATCTCAACTCTCCCGGGAATAATCAGTCTGAAAAGACTCAAAAACCAGCACCTTTGTTCACCTTAGGTAAGTTAAGCCCTGTTGTTCACTTAGTATACATGTGCTAGGGAAATGTCAGGCAATATTCTGGGCCTAGCTATTAGTAGTAAAACAGTGCCTGTATTTACAGAGATCCTTATGAAAACCAGGCCCAGCAACCTCGCTTGCTGTGCCCTTCACAGTGCAGAACCTACTATGAGGAAAGTTTGTCCTACTTAAAGATATGTTAGCTTTACTGCTTTTGGTTCAATTATTACCCTTTAAAATATCCTACACGTTGGCTTTTAAACTAATGCGCACGCCTTTAATCCCAGCACTCGGGAGGCAGAGGCAGGTGGATCGCTGTGAGTTTGAGGTCAGCCTGGTCTACAAAGTGAGTCCAGGACAGCCAAGGCTACACAGAGAAACCCTGTCTCAAAAAAATAAATAAATAACCCCCCCCAAAAAAAACCATAGTAATGCACATAGTAATGATCACATGACACTTCAGCCATCAACCACTGAGTAATGTTTTAATCAGAGCAAACATATGCCCTCGCTCTGTATCATTTCTTCATGATGCTACTCAGCATCATGTACAGCTTAGCACCCACTGCCTTCTGGGCTACATCGTAATGGTTACAATGGCTCTTTTGTTCTGAGACAGTCTCATGTATTCCTGAGAAACCTTGCACTGTGTAACCGAGGGTGACCTTGAAATCCTGAGCCATCCGTATCCCCCTCGACCCCCTCAAGTCCTGAGGTTGGAGGTATGTGCCACCATGCAGGCTGGAAGGTTACGCTTACACTGAATGTGACCATAAAGTTGTCCTCATTACAGTGAGTGGGAAGCCTACAGTTTCCGGGTGCCATCTTTGTGTTGCCATCTTTATCCCAGCTCTCCACACACATCTGAGCTTATTTGTCAGTCTCCCTGCTCCTTCTATTTGTCCATTCATACGTTAGACCTCTGAGCCACGCACGCTGGCTGTGGGTGGCCTACATATCCTACTGGGACTAGTCCCAGTCACTGCCGTAGTTTCTCAGGCATGCCTTGCTGTTATTATACATTTATTTTTCATAAGGCATGGATTTCAGAATCAGTTTGCACAGATTTAGAAAACAGAGTGTGAATTTTTTTTTTTACTAGGAGCACATACAAATTATTAATTAGATCAGGGAATGTTGTCTTGTTTTTTTTTTTGTTTGTTTGGTTTTTTTTGGGTTTTTTCGTTTTTTTTGTTTTTCAAGACAGGTTTTCTCTGAGCAACATTTGACTGTCCTGGAACACACTCTGTGGACCAGGCTGGCCTCGAGCTCAAAGAGATTCCCCTGCCTCTCTCTAGTATGGGGATTAATGGGGAGCTCTTTGTTTTGTTTGAATTATTATTTTCTTTTTTGGAAGAGTTTCATACAGACAAGGCTGGCCTTCAACATGTATATGGCTTGGTACTTCTGACCTTCCTGCCTCTTATTTAATTCTTTAAATAATTTTTAAATTAAATTAATTCATTTTTAAATTAAATTAAAATTTTAAATCTTGTGCCTTTATAATTTTTTTTTTTGCATAATTGATTGGTCAATACCACCATTGTGGGACTAATCGCAAGGAAATAGCAGTCACCCTTACCACGTGTTTCTGACACACAGGAACAAGATGGCATGAGTAAGAGACTATATTTTAGTACATTAATGAGAAGTCCACTAATTCTTAGTTACAAAATGCTCTTATCACCACTATGCTTCTCAAGAAAAAAGTTTAAAAAAAAAAAAATGCCACTGCAACTGCAAAACCCTAGCCAAACCCAGTCGCCAGGAAGGCCTACAGGATGACTGGCAAAAATCACGACCCCAAACACATTATGCCACAACTCTGACTCATTTAGCGAGAGCCTCAATCCTATGCAAATGAAGCTCTTATTTCCTATTGATTTTTTTCTCCTCCTTCCTTATCTGTTGTGCCCTGCAAATACTCTATCCCACCGCCATTCTCTGACTCCTCCCTCAGTAGACAGCATTACCACTCTCCAAGTGACTCCAGTCACAACAGTAGTGCCACCCTTGGTTGGTCACTGGCCCAGAACAAAGCCTGAATCTGTGTGCTTTCCCACCTCCACGAACCCTGAGGATACCTCCCACGGCCACCCCTTTGTAAGGTGGGTGCTGGTAGGAAGCCAATGCTTTGGGTGCCTCCACTCCTGTGAGAGAAGGCCCCGCCCAGTCATCTTATGGCACAGCATCTTCATCATTCTTAATACTGCCTACACGAGCCTCACTAGGAATCAGCTCCACTAGACAACGACCTTCCTTAAAGCTCAGTTCTGGATCTGACCGTCTCTCCTTCCTAAAGCTATAAAGTCAGAATTGTGTTCACCCGTGTCTTAAGAGAGGTCTTGGTAATGCCTTGAAATAAGCAATGCATTTCTACTCTCATCCTTAGTTTTCACTGAGAATAAAGTACCTGATTAAATCTCTGGGCATTTTCCAAAATCTTCCTCTCTTCCTTCAGGCAGTTGTAGATGATCATGGACATCTGCACGGGATCTTCCTGGAAGTTATCCTGGATGCAGGGTCAGGGTAAAAACCACTGTCAGAACAACTGAATGATGATACTAGGATTCAGAATGGAATGGAATATAAGGATCATAAAAATTCTGACAGCCATGAAAGACTCCCAAATGCGCAAAACTACAAGCGAATTGAAAGTCAGGTACATGAGGAATCTGAGGTGGAGAGGTGGATTCCTGGCAGCGCCACGCCATTCCACTCCACTGTAGCCCCGGTTCTGAGTGCACACCCATGGGTGCTGTGTCCAGCACCTGCCTCTGGACCGTGCAACACCACAGGATCTGAAATAGCTGGGCTCAGATCACAGAGTACACATGTGATTAACTGCAGGGTTGGAGTCTCCATGCGAAGCCTCCACTCTTATGGTAACATAGTGGCTTGCTTATGGGAATCGGGGCATTTGATATTTTCCTACTGTCATTCCAAACCCTATTCTGCAGAGGTCATCGTTGGCTCAGAAGCCCTAAGACCAAGATCTCAGCACAAAAGAGATGTATTTGCCCCACAGGGACAAAAGGCATGAAATACAAGACAAAGACAGGAGAGAGAGGACCAGAGAGGAGAGGAGGGGAGCAGGGGGAGGGGCCCGGGGTATTTGCTTCAGAGATGGTGACAGAGGACTGCCTCTGCATAGAGAGGAGGTAGACATGGCACACAGGAAAATGGCGGTTTATAAAGGTAAAAGGGGAAACCCCGTATTAGGATAAAATGTTTAATTTTAATTTGGCATGTTAATTAGGTGAGACAGTGGGGGTTTTTTGATGGCTGGGCTCCCAATACTTTGATAGCTGGACCATGGTAGTTTGCCTCAGGTGGAGAAGTGGTCCAATAAGGGGTAGACCTTGGGGGCCAGCTTTAGGAATGTAATCTAACTGTTTCTAGCAAGGCAGAGGGAATGGGGGAGATGGGCAAGGCCTGCCAGAGCCACATGCTCAAGTTTGCTAGTGTCCCTTCAGTATCAAATTAATAGATCTTTGAATTTGATCATATTAGCCGAGGACTCCACTAAGGACTCCACTAACTAGTCTGTAAGTTTGATCTCTTTAATAAATGGTAGAATTACAAGTAGATCAAAAATTATTTTAAAATAAATTTCTTTTTTTTTGGATCAATAAGTGTCTGATTTGTGTAGCTATTTTATATACCTATATGCCTGAAGTTCCGAAAAAACTTCTTGGGTAAAAAGAGACCATGAGTAGAAAGTCTGTAGAATCCTGATTTAATAAAAAAAAAAAAAAAAAAAAAAAAAAAAATGTTCTTTTCCTTGAGAAAGCTTACCTTTTGTCTACTAAATTTGACATAAGGTATTTGTTGTTGCTGTTTGGTTGAGTTTTTGTTTGTTTGTTTGCTTTATTTCTTTGAGATAGGGACTCTCTATGTAGTTCTAGCTGTCCTGGAACTAACAGAGCTCTACCTGCCTCTGCCTCATAAATCCTGTGATTAAAGGTATGTGCTGTCATGCCCTGCAACATCAAGTTTTGTTTTTGTTTTTGTTTTTCTGAGACAAGGTTTCTCTGTGTAGCCTTGGCTGTCCTGGACTCACTTTGTAGACCAGGCTGGCTTTGAACTCACAACGATCCACCTGGCTCTGCCTCCCAAGTGCTAGATTAATGGTGTGCGCCACCACGCCTGGCTGACATCAAGCATTTTTATAAGCCAAGAATTACTCCTTTCATAAATTAGGACCTAAATCACTTTAACTTGTAAAATTTGAGCAATTTAATTTATGTATACAGTGTTTGCCTGCCTGTACAAGTGCACATCAGATCTCATTATAGATGGTTGTGAGTTACCATGTGGTTGCTGGGAATTGAACTCAGGACCTTTGAAAGAGTGGCCAATGCTCTTAACCTCTGAACCATCTCTCCAGCCCAAGCAAATTAATTTAAAAAGAAAATATTTTCACACTTGGATCATGAGGGTTGAGGGATACTATCAAGTGCACTCTGACCACTCAGTCATACCCATACCTCTTCATAAATGCCCTGGTACCCACCCTCCTGTACATCTTGAAGACAAATATCTTCTGTTGGGATGCAGTGACGCAAGGCAAACAGCCTAAGAGCTATTCGTGACAGTCCTCAACGAATCCCTCCACACGGAACTGAAGTGCAGCTATACTTTAAGCCAGAACAGACGTTCATCTCAACGTTTCTGTTACAACAAGTCCTGGCAATTGTGTTCTTTATAACAAGTTACCGCCGAGCAGCATGACATAAGAACAAAGTTTTATAAACTGCATCTGATTTTCCTTCTCATTGCTATAAACTCATAGATACGTTCAGAAAGAAAACAAAATAAAAGGCTTCCAAGTTACCTAGGGTAAAAGGTTTGGTTGGGTTGCACAAAGCCTTTCATGTCTATTAAAACAAGAGAGTTCAGTGAGACGAATAACCATGGCAGGCAGGCTAAGGCTGCGCTGGGAGGACATCTGAAGGTCATGAATTCTAGAACATTCTTTGGCATTCCCTTCCAGTGGAAGACAAATCCGACAGAAGCAAGACAGAGTGAGTATAGTCCAAATCATGCATCCACTTATGACTAAGCCCCGAATGATGCAAAGCTTCCTGGAAGTTCTTCACCTGTACCCCGAAGGGCCTACGACCTAACTGACCATAGAATTGCTTGGAGATTAATGTGTTACTGTAGTTCATTGCTCTGAAAATAAAGTCACCCCCCCATCCACCTTTTTGGTCTAAATATGAACAATCTTTAGAAAACAAAGTTTTTACAAAATCATATTTAAGCCTGAAAACTCTTCTATGTCTATAAAATGAATTGATATTGTATTTATGTATGCTTTAGAAACCTTAGCCACATAAAGAGTTTATTTGTTTTTTTGTTTGTTTGTTTTCTTTTTGTTTGTTTTTGGTTTTTGGTTTTTTGAGACAAGGTCTCTCTGTGTAACCTTGGCTGTCCTGGACTCGCTCTGTATACCAGGCTGGCCTCGAACTTAGAGCGATAAAGCGTTCATTTGTATTGGCCATGAGTGTGCACTCAGTAGCATCTGCCAAGTAAAAACAAATGGAGGCTCTAAGGAAGCACAGAGACCCCTCAAGTAAAACCAAAGCCAGTCCGTACCTGCAGATTCCGCTTGCTTTTCCTTATGTTGTGCTGCAACAAAAAATTATTCTCCAAAGAAAAGCGGCTGTACTGATCATCCAGCTGAGAGAGGAGGTCGTGGAAACGGATGGTGGCAAATGAAACATCATTGGCTGCATGCTCCCTAGGAGATCCGGGGTTCACATGTCATTCTGGAGACGACTTCAAACACACAAAAGAAACGCTGCTTTCTCTACTGAGATTATTGCAAAACAGCACTGGCAACTTGCATAGCGTTTTCATCACACACAACTGACGTGAAAAATTATAGAAAGCATCAGAGATTGTACAAGAAACCTATTCATCGTATTTTATCTCTGGAAAGAAGTTAACAGGCTTCTTACAGCAAGTGCTTTCAGGATATTTAAAATTGTTGCCACTAGCCAACAATATGTTTAAAGATAGAATAGAAAGTACTTTATGACTAGTGAACTTGGTTTTACGGCTACTGGTGTGACTCGGTTTCTGTAAGCACAGCTCCACGTCACTTCATCAACAAACTCTCTGAAAACATGGACTCCGTTTGCTCGCCAGGGTGCTTTGCTTACCAGTCCTGCTTTTCTAGCCACTGGGCCAGGTACTGTCTGATCTCCATGGGAAAACTGTCGTCATACAGCTGGTGAACCTGCTCCAGGAACTTGGAGTCCAGCTGTTGGAGCTCGTACCACTGCGACATGCTCTGCAGAAAGGACACACGTGTGAACGGCCACCTCCAGCTCCAGGCAAAGCCTCCAGCCCCGTGGCTGTCAGCCTTCCTAGCGCTGCAGCCCTTTAATACAGTTCCTTCCGCTGGGGTGACCCTCAACCATAAAATTATTTTTGTTGCTACTTCATAACTGTAATTTTACTACTGTTACAAATCGTGATGTAAAATGCTTTTGAAGACAGAAGTTTGGCAAAGAGGTCACCACCCTCAGAACTCTATCCTGTTGGTCTCTGAAAAAAATTGCCTGAATGACCTCTGTGCCCAATATCTGTTTACTGAATTTTGGAATCATGTTTTTCTTCTGCAGAAACCATCCTCAGGACTCAAATGTCAGGGCAGCGTGCTCTGGCTATCTGCTTTCTGTGGTGAGCACCTCTGCCATGGGAACACTAGCCTTTCCTAGGTATGCTTTGCTTCAAAGCATTTACAACCCATGGTAAGTAACACCTTATGTATCCAGTAAATATTACTTTTAAATGAATTTACAATTTTTATCAAACAAATAGAAAACATAATTAGAATTAAGATAACTCACAAGTACTTCCAAAAACTCTTTCTACACATTAATGCACATTTAAAAGTGTGTGTGTGTGTGTGTGTGTGCGCGCGCGCGCGCGCGCGCGCGCACGCACATGTACTACACCACATGAGTGGAGGTCAAAGAGTAACCTAGAGGAACTGGTTCTCCTCTTCTCCATGTAAGTCTTGAGAACAGCACTCAAGTCCTCTGGCTTGGCAGCAAGACCTTTTCCCCACTGAGCCATCTCTCCTGTTTAAGTTGATACTTTATATTTACGATTCATTAGGGAAAGTGTTTTTATTAAACACGTTTTAAAAGAAATAAGTTTTCTTTTGTGCCTACAGCAAATGATAAATCGAGCACAAAGAACTCTTAAATCTCAGGGATTTTTGTTGTTGTTGTGTTTTGGGGTTGGCTTGGTTTTGGTTTTTTGTTTTGTTTTGGGTTTGTGCTGGTAGGCATGTATGTGTAGAGGTCATAGTTACTATCAGCTATCAGTCTCAGTCCTTTCTCCGGGCTATTTTTCTGAGACAGGAACTTTACCTGTGCTGGCTAGATGAGCTCACCAGCAAGCCCTGGCTCCTCCAGCCTGTGCTCCGCAGTGCTGACATCACAGATGTGTCCCTGCACCGCTTTGCTTTGCTTTGTTTTAAACACGAGTGTTAGTGATGCACACTTGGATCCTCGTGTTTGTGCAGCAAGAACTACGTGCAGTGAGCCATCCCCGCAAACCCCCAATAGTGGTGTTCAAAAATGAAAACAAACAGCCAGGCCCGGGTGGCCACATCTGAGGTCACAGCACGTGGTAAAGCTAAGTCAAGGTGCCCTTGAATTCAAGGTCGGCCTGAGCTGTACTGAGCACGAGCCTAACCTACAAGGTTACACTATGAGTCACTGGCTCAGAAAGAGAAATGTTCAAATAGCAAATGCCGCTTGAAAGACTAAAGCAACACTTATCTGTTCAGATAACTATGAAGTCGGTTTTTATAACGTAATTGAAAGGTTGAGGATTACAGCAATCCCGTCACAATCATACAAGAGTATACACACCCATTCACACCGGCACCGCCATATTCAAAGTGGTAAAGTGACTCTAATCCTGCCAGACCTCTAAGGAAGGGTAGCATATGGAAGTGTGTGGAGATGTGTGTGTGTGTGTGTTTTCCAATACTCACGTGCAGGAATGAAGCCATGTCTCCTGCACAAATGTCCCTCCCAAAGGACAGCAAGGAAATGTGTAGACTACAAAGCTAGCCACCATTTCATATACCATTAAAAAAGACTCAGGTCTACCACTCTGGCAAGTCTGTGTAGTAATTTGATTTTTTTTTTAAACATCTGGTTTATTTACTGTGTTGAAGTGCACACCAGTGGCTACCTCCTCCCTGTTAGAGGCATGCCTAAAAGCAAATGTGATGGACTATCAGACCAGGCCGCCCTGTAACCCTTTAGCCAAGGGCTCAGGAAGCTTACACCCGTCTCTCAGGGCAGGTGCTTGTGTGTACATACATAGCCCTGGATTCAAATCAGGGGCACCAACAGTTCATTTAACAAACCCAGAATCAAGTTCATAGTCTCCTTAAACCTAAGAGTGGCAAGACCACCCTCAATCACCTGGCTCAAACCGAGTCACGGGGTGACTCCTTCCATGTCTCCGTGCCTGCATCATCCTCTCCTCCCACTCCAGCCCTTGCCGCACAAGCTGAAACACGCCACTTCCAACAATCGGTTCTTCCTAATGCTGCCTGTCACGCCCACATCTAGCTCCCTTTGGTGTGTGCCTTGTTGCGTTTTGCAGGTCTATTTGAGCATCTTCATCAACCTTCTCCGTCCCCCAGGGCACTGTAAGCATCCTAGCCTTGGAGGGGATAAGGTTTGCTATTAGCACGCTCTGAATCCTAAATAGTGCCTGGTAAATGGTCTAAATGGTATGCGCTGAGCATGCCACAATTTGTTCAACTGAAACCTTGTATGTATCACTGGGACTGGGAAAGCAATCAGAAAACCCTATGATGATCCTACAAGTTTAGAGTCCCACATCCTCACTGAGCAACCAAGGACTCATCTCTGCCAGAGAAAAACAACTTTCGCCCATCTGTGCACCTACCCCAGAACTCTCAGGTAGTGTTCAGGAATTATTTTTAAATGATAATTTTTCCATTAGTGATTCTGCAGGAACTAAATGTCATTTTAAAGTTCCAGGAAGACGGTATGGGCTAATACACACTGAGATTCCAAATGCATTCATTTCCACAAACACTTACTGGGCTGTCTCCGGGCACAGGCTGGGGATTCAACAAAAGCAGCCACTACACCCAACAAGTTAGGAGCCAGTTGTATGCGCTTCTAGGCGGAGGCTCAGGGGAAGGATCAGTGCTGATACTACTGTGAAAAGAAGAAACCGTTATAGTGATGGGAAGGGGCCAGGAGGTGAGGCAAGCAAGGGTTAAGTGTGAAGATGCATTGTCTTCCGGGGAGAAATTTCTATTGCACAAGTCATTTTACCCTAGCAGTGCGAACAGCGGGGGGGTAAGGGCGCCAAGCAGCGCCATGATCTCGGCGGGTGGCCCCGCTTGAATTCTCCCTCCTGGATGACAGGTCACCCGCGGGCAGCAAACCCCAGGCTCGAGTGGGAGCGCCCCACTTCCACCCGCACCCGCACCCGCACCTGGCGCTCTCTCACTGCACGCAAGCGCAGTGAGATCTCCCTGCAGCTCTCCCTGCGCGGCTCAGCTGCGTCCGAAGGGGGGTCTGAGGGGCGCGGTCCCGAAGCCTCCCAGACGCTTCCAGACTCAGCGCTGAAAACGAAAGTACCGGGCTGGGGAAAAGGCCGGCGGCCGCCCCGCCTCCTGCAGCCGCCGCCAATCAGCAGTGGCGTTTGCCGGCTGTTCCACGGCCTCCTCCCCCCGGAGCCGCCGTGACCGCTGCCTGGCCTTCCTGTCCCGCTCGCCTCTTTCCGCTGCGCGGTGCAAACCGCAGGGTGGAGGGTCTTATTTACATGTTTGGGGGAAAACGAAAGGGAAGCTAGGTGCTTGCACAGGCTCAGTCTTGGAGAGCCTGCATTAACTAGGCCCATCACTGAGAACTCAGAATTGAGGACTTAGCGATTAGCCTTCGTGTTACTTAAGCCAGAGGACACAAGCTTAATTTATGTTTAAAAACATTAAAAACAGGATACCTAACCTTAACTCAGCAGTTAAGAGAACTTGGCTTTTTGCAGAGGACAGGGGTTGGATTTGCAGTGTCCACATGATGGATCTGGCGCCCCTTGCTAGCCTCCACAGGCACCAAGCATGCCTGCAGTGTACATACGCACGTGCATGCAAAACAGTCACATGAAATAAAACGAAAACGTCTAGTTAAGAAGATTAAGAGAAACAAAACGTTAACACAACTGATAACTCCGTTACTGACGCTTTTGTCCTGCTTTGTCACCATGATGACAGGACCTCTTTGCTCCTCCCTTCCTCTCTAGACTTCTCTAAGCCCCACCCCCACTACCCAAACCACCAGGTAACT
>CAJRSG010002426.1:2328475-2338681 GCA_907169655.1 Acomys percivali | reverse complement strand
CCCCCCCCCCCCCCCCCCCCCCGTCTACCTACCTCCCCGTAGCTTCCGTGTTCTGGATCACTCCTAGATGTATACCGACGTGCAGCTTTCCTCCACGTTCCACACTTCCCCTGTCCTCAAAAGGAAAGACATGAGCTTTCTCCCTTTTCCTGTTCTTACGTCAAGTCATAGATGTTGTCCTTAACGTGCCTTCCCCCTTGTCCCTGCTCTCGGTCCTCAGGCCTCCATGGACCTTGCTTTACTCTCTCTAGCTCTTCCACCGCCTCCTCCTCTTACCCACATTCCTGCGCCGGCTTCCCTAATGACTGCCTGGCTTCGGCTCTTCACTCCCACTTAATTCAGTCTCCATACACACTTGTTTGGGTGATTTTTTAAAAAAATCTAATTGCAAAGCTAATCACGTCATGTCAATCTAAACATGTCATGATTCCTTTCCTTTCTTGCTTAGACAATCAGATTTCTCAATATAGTCTATAAAGCCTTGTTCCCCTATCACTTTTCTCCAATCTCAATTTATGCTGCCTTTTTCACTGCTTGCCGCAGCACTTTTATTCTTTGAATAAGGCAAATTCATCCTCCAAACCCAACGTTTTCTCACCAGTAATGTTCTCATTGCAAAGTCCCTCGACCCAACATTTGTGATCTCAAATTCATTGACAGGTAACTAACTCATCTAAAAAGCTCAGATCAGCGAGGTGGTGATGATGTGCACCTGTGATCCCATCGTTTGGGAGGCAGAAGCAGGCTAATCTCTCTGAATTTGAGGCCAGCCTCATCTACAGAGTGAGTTCCAGGACAGCACCCAGAGAAACTCTGTCTGGAAAACCAAACCAAACCAAACCAAAACAGAAAACAGCGACAACCACAAAAATATCAGATCTTATGTCACTTCTCTGTGTAGGCATCACTGAGGCCCAACTGGGTCTTCTTAGAATGTACACCTAGCAAAGCAATCGGTTCCTTCAAGTAGATGGAATCTGAATCAAGCCTTGACTATCACAGCAACTCTGGGTAGCAGAAGGATCTAAATAATTCCCCAGGGATATGCATATTTGCACATATATTATAGCCTTTATTCTCTCTCCGTGTATATAGCCGATTTTCTTGTCACATGTGCACCCCCACAAAGCTGGCACAGAGCTTATTTCTGGTTGAGACTCTCCTGTCAAATGTCCCTGTTTTCTTCCTGTCTGGTCTCTTGTTGTCTAATTACCCAATTAGATTTGTCTGTATTTTGCCCTCAGCCTTCAAGGTTTTCATGGTTTTTTGTTTTGTTTTGTTTTTGGTTTTTTGTTTTGTTTTTTTTAAGTATAAAAGTCTTATCATCTCTGAGAGTTACAGTTGCTGGAAGGAAATTGGTTTTTTATGTTGTAGGCACTACCATCTAAGACAATGGCTGCTAAACTGGTCAGTGGGAAGCCACCAGGTCTCAGCCCTACTCAAAAAACTACAGGCAGCTGAGGAGAGCTGGGAACAGGAGAGGTCTTCTCCCGGGGAAGAGCACACCAATGGGTTGTCTAGTGCGCTAAAAGTCAGCCCTGAAAACATAGCTACAGGTAGCATTATGCAACCTGAAGAGATTATACTCAAGTTAGTGAACAAACATGGACAGAATCTCAAGGAGAGCAGAGAGGGCTTGGAGAGAAGAGAGGAGAGAGAGAGAGAGAGAGAGAGAGAGAGAGAGAGAGAGAGAGAGAGAGAGAGAGAGAGAAATGGAGGAGGGAGAGAGAAATGGAGGAGGGATGGAGAAAGGGAGGGAGGGAGGGAGGGAGGGAGGGAGAGAAAAAGAGAGAGGAGAGATGTTGTAATTCTATTCTCAAATTTAAAAAATAAAACAGGAAAGCAAAACAATCAAACAAAAAGTAACCACTCCAACAACAAAACAGAAACCTAGAAAAAAAAACTTCTAACTACGTACAGCATTCAGCCTGGGTAGCTGAAACCCTGTAACAATAATTCAAAATATGCAGAAGATATAAAACTTAAAACACCAATGCCTTACCTGGTTAGTTATTAATCTCAAATCCGTCTTTTCTTGCTAACTTGCCATGGGTCCCCTGAGCCTAGAGCATTTTTCTGTATGCTCTGACTCAGGCTTGGCCCGCCTGACAGCTGGAACTTGCCTTACTCTTTGGCGTCAGTTTGCTCCTGTTTGCTTCTCCCCTGCACCAGGAAATGGCACACCTCAGGTGCAGCTGTGCCTATAGCCCGATCCAGGAAAAGAGAGGCCGGTGGCACCCTGTGGAGCCTGCCACCTGGAGAACTGTCCCATGTTAGCTTTCCCTGTGTATCTCTGAGATTCCCCCACCCTCTGGGACAGCTGCTTTATAGATGACAACATGGTCATCCTACATAGTCTTTACAAGTCAGAATGCTGCTGGACGTTTTGCATTGGATTTGAAAGGAAAGGTCAAGACATTACAGGAGCCCCTTTAATCGCTGGAAATCAACCAGACGCACCAGGAAACAGGAAAGTTACGCTTTACGGTGCCTGAAGAGGCACAGGGACAAAAGTCAACCATGACGGTATGAAACCTGGGAACCACTTTGTGCAGGGAATGATGGAGGCACTCAGATGACTCAAATGCATGATGTTACAGGGGGAAAATGCCTAGAAAACACTCTCACTTAGAGAACATTTATTTTTTTCCTTGGGGGGATGGACCAAGGTCATTCCTACTCCTTATTCACCCCTTCTTGTTTTCAACAGTAACCCACTTAGGTTGGTTATGCCTATCTTATTACACAAAGAATTTATAGCAACAAAACAAATACTTACAGTAATCAGAAATAGAAACGTACAGATGGTAATGCAACCAGGCAAGGCAAATGGCTAGATACCTTTGGATACTAGCATTTACCCAATTTGGCCTACTCAGGAAGAGTCATCTGGTCCATTGCTTTCAGCAGTGCCATGGGCTCTGCTATCTGTGCCTCTCTGGAATGTGGCTGTGCACTTCCTTAGCAGATGGAGGGAACGCTTCCCTCTACCCCTGAATCTGGGCTGACTTGTAACTTGCTTTGAAGAATATTGACAACAGATAAGACACCATGTCAGTTCGAGACTAGCAGTACATTGTCTCAGAGTCCTGTCGCGTTTGGACAAGTCAAGGCTAGCCTTTTGAGGAACTCAGGACGGCCACATGGGCCACTGCTGTAGGGTCAGTGCTGTTCTCCAGGCTTAGGCCCTAGACTTGGGAGGAAACTTGGGCAAGAACTGATGGGCCTGACCCCGGGGAGCGGAACCCTGTTCCCACCATTGCTAGTCTCCCCAGAAATGTTAAATGGCTGCTTTGCCACACCGAGTTTGCGGGGAGGGGGGGTGGTAAGTTGCATTTCTTGTACGTGTGCTATATACCAGATCAGTGATACAGATCTTATGTGGGGGATGGGGGGGCAGAGCATCCAAGAACTGAATTCTAAAATGAAAACTCTCAAGTGGAACAGGCCTGTTTCCCATCCCCACAGCCTTCCCCTGCAGCATCTCCTCAAGCAATACCTCATCCTGTGTGTGCTTAAGACAACCTCGTTAAAAAACAAAAAACAAAAAACCTCACAGCCTTGTTCTGTTTAGACCCCCCTTGCTTCCCAGCTGACACGTTCTAACTTGGCTATACTTTCTTGTCAATAGAATGGCTATAATCAATATGTCCATCCATTGCAATCTCTGAAAATGCCCACCAATACTTCTTCACCCCGCCTTAACAACTGTAAGCCTTGCCGGTGTGCAGTCCCAAGCATGCCACCTCAGTGGGTGTATATGCCCTTTCTGTTTATCTGGAACATGGCAGAACACAATGGAAATACAATTTTTTAAAAATTATTTTAATCCTCTGGTTTTGGATTTTTTTATAATCCCTTATCTTGGTGTGTTTCCATTTCAGCTAACAGCAACTCTCTAAGACCCCTGTTGTTGCAATGCATTAAAATACAAGGTACATGTCATGTGTCCAGCTTGCTGTGTGCACAGGATAGGTTTCTTCCCAATACACTTCTTAGAGATGTGATGCCAAACTAGAAAGAGAAACCCACAAAGAGTAATGCAACTTCTTGGTGTTTGGCCATGGAGTGACAAACTACATCCTTTCCATTAACGACAACTAATACACACACAAAATGCTATTAAAGATTATAATGTTGAGGATGGATAGATAGCTCAGTGGTTAAGAGCACATTCTGCTTTTAGGGAGGGCTGGGTTGAGTACCAGTCCCCATATTGGGCAACTCACCCACTTTTGTAACTAGCTGCCCTGCCAGAGGACCCCATACCCTCTGCTCTCTGAGGGCACCTGCGCGTACATGCTGAACATAAACTGATACGGGAACACATATATTCACAAAAAAAAAACATCAATACTTTCTTAAAGATTGTAGTGTAGAGAATTTAGTCAGATTGTTAAAACTTTTATAGCAGTCTTGGTCTTACAGGAAATCTATCATAAGGAAATGAAAAGATTATGTGTGAAAGGTTTGTGCTGGAGGGTACTGTTACCAAAGCACCACTTGTATTAGTGAAAAGTCTTCTAGCTGACAAACTAAAGTGCAATTCAAATGACAGAATATCAAAGTTTTGCTGACAAAGACTGTTTAATTACATTGGAAAACATCCAATTAATAGCTAAATTAGAAAAGGACAAAAGGCAGTCTTTACTGTAAGAATCCTGTAAATGTTAAATAAAACCCAGTGAACCAGGAGCTTTGTTGCCCACCTGTAATCCCAGCCCTCAGGGAGGCCAGCCTGGTCTACAAAGCGATTCTAGGACAGCCAAAGCTACAGAGAAACTTTGTCTCGAAAATCCAAAAATAAAAAATAAAAAGAAAGACACCAGTGAAAATATTCTAAAGTGTTAATAGCACGGTGGTGGATCGCGTGCACATACATTTGTAAATGTCCATGCGTCCTTGACTAACAGCACCATGGCGGGCCATGCCTTAGACCCCGGTGTGCTGCATGGACTATGCTCGCCGCTAGGGGCGCTGAGGCTCTGGGTCTGCGAGCTGCGGCGGGAGGGAGCCGGCTGCTGGGAAGAGCCGAATGCGGAATGAGCCACGTGCTTTCGGGGAAACCAGCCGGGACCGAGAAGCAGCTACTCTGAGAGGAAATCGAAAAGCGAAAGCACCTGCTGGCAGGCAGTGCGCAGGCGCGGGCCCGGGGCTTTCCCACAACCTGTCCGCGCGCGTGAAGGCTCATCCTTGTAGGAGGAAAGCTGAGGTTGGGGAGGTGTCCTGAGGCCGAAAGAGAACAGAGGGTCCTCGTTCTCCATTTCCTTCCTTCTCGTGACCCTCCCTCTCACGCTTGCACACTGCCTACCCCAGAGCCTCAGCCAGGACCCTGGTGGTGACGTGGGCTCCTCATTTTGCTAGAGGTGCAAGGGGCACACCCTTTCCTGGTGTTTTTATGCCCCCTGTCTCTCAGGGTGATCATAAAAGGAGAATGGGAGAATAGCTTAATCACTGGAAAATCATTCTGACTTTGGCTGACAAATCATACTGTTTGGCAGTTTGGGCCCTTTATGACTTAACTGAATCTGGGAGGCAGAGGGATTGAGATTTGGTAGCTTTCCTCAACTACTCTGGACCTGCTTAATGTGAATTTGCATACCAGTGTAGGTAGTACTTAAAAGGACCTGCCTAGCTGCTCCCTAGCGTCTCTTTGCTGAGGACCCGCACATCCGACTTCCACACACCAAATGCAGTTTATACATAAACCCAACAAGGCAAAAAGCACGTTTCTTTCCCAGGTTGAAACACTGGACCAGTTGTATAGTGTGCAGAGCCCAGGGCAAAATGAAAATATGGGACATTAAATGCAAAACCTACTAAGGCCTTGGAGGCAACAGCAATGCAGGAATTCAAGAAGAGTCCTAAATGCCCCATCCTGTAGAACCCATTCCACACAGAGGATTACGTGCGGGCTACGTGTTCACTTCAAAAGAATCCTCGGTAAATGTTCATTTGAACAAAAACTTAAGATATAACTTGGAAACAAATTTTATACCACCACTCCTATGTCTTAAAATTCTTTTGGCTTTCTACATTTCCAATAGAATCCAGAGTCTTTAACTTTCCCCACAGAGGGCCCTCCATGGTTTGGTCTCATCTGCCTTCCCCTACCCCCCCCCAATTTTGTCTCACTCTGTCCATGCTTCAGATTTCACTGCTGGCTTCCCTTGGATCCCTGAAGTACCCCAAGTTTTTGCCTACTGGTGTTTGGGGTGCTGGCTAACTGGTTGAGTTTATGGACTGGCCCCCAGCCATGTTTTTGTGACTCTTAGCTGAGTCACTTCCCGGTAGAGGCCCTCACTGCTCACTTCTTCCTATGGATGTTTTAGAACCTCCATAACACCAGAGCACTTTTGCTGGGCCACAGCTTTGCTAGATTCACATTTTGTGAAAGAATCCCAGTGCATCTCTGTGTAATGATCACCATCTCGCCTATAAATATGTAGAATGACACTGTATACTCACCATGGGAGAACTGAGCAAATAGACACAGAAATCTCTGTGTCTTTGTGACTCAGACGGGAAATTCTGCATAAAAGGGGCAATACTTGATACAGAGCCGTTCTCAGAACTATTTTTAATGAGTTACTATTGTTAACACTGGGTGTAAGGATAGCATGTTAATTCAACTATTCAGACCTGATCATGGGCCATCAGACATATTGATCTGTGCATATATATTCTGAAAGACTTCTCTACAGAGTGTGAATGAGAAGGCCAGTCCTTTATACCACCCCCATGCTCGCTGCCTGTTGACATGTCTATGGTTTTCTCTCCTATGCTGACACTTGTGCACCTTTGGCAGGAAGGCTAGTCAGAGCCCGAAGCATGTGTGCGCATTATCCAAGGGAGAGAGTAGACAGAACCAGATTAGAGAATTGAGAGGATGTAGCTGAAGGAGGTGAGGGGACACCTCACAGTCTTGAGAGCTCGGTTGAGAATCATTGGCCTTGTTCAAAACTGCAATGTTAAATACACTTTTATATCTTGGACCTTTTTGGCAGTCTGACAAAACCTATGAACATCTTCAAAGAATAATGCCTTTAGTTAAGTGAAATTCCTAAAATTAAAAAGGAAACCAGCTGCATTGAAATATAAATCTAATGAACTTGGTGATACATAAAACCAGATTGGAATCACCTTGTGACTTGGTGTAAGCGTTTCTTTACTAGTGGCCTTAAATAAGATCTGGCAGTGGATGTGGTTAGTGCAATTTCTAAGCAGTGTTTAGCATATACAATATTTTGAGGTAACTGACTATAATGACATCAAGGTGATATGGGTTATGATTTGCTGGCCTTAATTCAAATTTGATGGCAATCTAAACTCACCTACAAGTTAGAGGAAATAAAGCTATGGATTTTGCTGTTCAGGTTTATGAGCCTCTGAATTCTGTCCATCTGATCTAGTAAGATGTGTTGTGTAGAGTCATTCAGAGATTTCAAGCAGGAGTGAAAAGATTCCATTTTTACCTTTTATTATTGTATGACACATGCACGTGTGAGTGCAATCACATATGTGCACAGAGCACAACTGGTGGTCAGTGATGAACTTTCAGGAGCAAGTTTTCTCTTCCCACCTTGTTTCTGAGGAGGGTTCTCTTGTCTCTGCAGGGCTGCATTCTCCAGGTTGGTCGACCTACACAATTCCGCCTCTGCCTTCCCTCTTGCCTGCCGTAGGTTACACATGCAAGGTGCCGTGTGACATTTCTTAGGTGGGTTCTCGGGACTGAACTATGTTCAGCTCCAGGTAAGTGGCTTATACACTGATCTGCTGCACTAGCCCTCTGTTGATTCTTAAATGAAGCTCTTTGTCTATGGAAGAAGTTGTGCAGAGAGAATGCCCCGTACCACACTATGGTAGCATCCTCTTCACAAGGATCCAGGCAGGTAGGGCCTACACTTTCCTGGGCTGAGTCAATAACTCCTTGGATCTGTTAGCGTTCATACTGACAGGATAAAAAGTTAATTTTACCATATACTAATTATACTGAGAAGCCAGATTTTTTTTAAATGCCATCGGTTGAATCACAGAATGTTCAGGATCACCTTTTAAAAAATATTTGTCCTGTGTCAGAAACTGGAGCAGGTATGAGCAGCACCCAATTTGTGAAGTCTTGACTGTGTCATTATTTACTCACAGGTTCAGAAAAGCACTATGCTTGACACAACCTCTTGCCACCTCTACCTCAAGGAGTGCATGGACCTCTGAACCATGTGAGGTGAAGAACGATCCATTGATTGCCCACACATGTGAAAGGCAGAGAACGGCCTTGAGTGTCATTTCTCAGGTGCTGCCCACCTATCCCTGGAAAGTCATTGGCCTACACTTAGCCTGAGAGGTGAGGCTGGCCAGGGCGTCAGGGACACACCTGCTTTTGCCTCCCCGACTCTGGGTTTACAAGTAGGTGCCAGTGTGAGGTTTTGGGTGGGTGGGGGTCGTTGCTTTTGTTTTTTAATGTATGTTTTCAGCTTTGAACTCAGGTAGGTCCCAGTACTTTCAAGAAAAGCAGTTTACCGACAGAATAATTTCCCCAGTCCAAGTGGTTATATTAAACATGACTGGAAAAATCAGTGAAGGGAAAAGGGAAATATTTTGAAATCAAATCTGTGTCTTATTTCATTAAATGCATCTTATTTGCCATGAGCTTGTTATGGAGTGAAAGTTTGTGTCTCCGAGGTTCTTATGCTGAAATCATGAGAGAGATGATGGCTGTAGGAGGTGACGAGGCCATATTAAGGTTTAAATCTGAACCATCCACCCTGGCTTATTTTCAATGCTTGGTCCTCACACTGTTTTGAAAGCTATGGATCTTTTAAGGGGTAGGACCTAGCTGGAGGAAGTAGGCCACTGGCCTCAGAAGGGTACGTCTCCCTGTAGTTCGGCCTTGTTTTTTCTTCTGTCTGCACTGCCATGATGTGAACAGCCTTGCCCTTGCATCCCTTTACCCCTCTGTGCACCCCCACCATGATGGAATGTTCCTGCCTCACTGCTGTTGGGGATTTGGTCACAGGCTCTAACTATGGCTGTCATGAAGATGGACTCTCAGGAATGGGATTGTCACCCTCGCATGAGCTCCCAGCAGCCTCTCTGCTGTCTGATGAAATGGTGCCTTTCTGTAACCTGGAAGATGGAGAACTTGCCACTGCTGGCACCTGATCTTGCTCTTCCAACGTTTGGAACTGCGGGAAATCAGTTCCTGTTGTGGGAGCCGTTCAGTGCACAGTACTCTCACAGATGTCTAAGCCAGATCACAGTTAAAGGGTGGTAGGACTGGGTGGAAATATGCTCTAATTCCATTTTCATTGCAATTGCTGCTCATGTGGCCAATTTTAAATTGGACTTAAAAGGTATTTACAGGATGCCTCTGGTCAAATTCTGTCACTAAAAAAACACAAGCTCTGGAGTACAAGACCCAGTTGACAAATACCTCGCAACCCTAGCATCGTGGTTTGGGGGCTAGTGGTAGAGCGTATCACTGCACTCATAGAGGACCCGAATTTGATTCCTAGAGTCCACATTAGGTGCCTTACAACTGCATGTAACTCCAGGGTGATGTAATGCCCCCATTGTCTGAGGGTACTTGCCTAATGCGCACATACCCATCCTCCACATGATTAAAAATAATCAAAATTAAGCTTATAAAAAACTCATTTTGATTTTTTCTAGATGGAGATAAAAATAAGCATTTGTTGGATCCATACAGTACCTCCTGCCGCTATTAAAGAAAGTAGGCTACCAGCTCCCACGTACCCTCTAGTCTAGCACAAACAGTCCATGATAGCTGTGAACGCTTGGGAATGTTGGCATCTTGCCACCACGCCCTATTTTGAAACTGTTTAAAATGTCTGCTAAGAGTCTGTGGTGCTCTGGAAAAATTCCAGGGGATGAGAAGCTTCTAAAGCCCTTTCTGAAGGTTTAGTCCAGTGGAGCGTTGCCTGGTGGGAAATAACCAAGCAGTAGTCATCATGCCCACATTTATAGTATTTACTTCCATTCTACTGTTAGTTTCAGGCAATTTCAGGAAGCTGATTTCCAGAAGGAAATAGGAACTGAGAGTGTCCTGAAGTTGGCATCATCAATCAAAGACCACCACCAAGGGCAAAAGAGTGAGGACTTGGCTTGTAGCCAGAATACAGATAACTTGCTATAAGCATGTGTGTGTGTGTGTGTGTGTGTGTGTGTGTGTGTGTGTGTGTGTGT
>CAJRSG010002426.1:2288205-2305562 GCA_907169655.1 Acomys percivali | reverse complement strand
GCTGGGATGTGAGTGCTCAGGCTGGCACCTGGGATGTGAGTGCTCAGACTGACACCAGTTTGTCCAGTTCACTTGATGAAATGTGAGCCTTAGATACCAAAGTAATCGATACAACACAATAAAAGAATTATTTTCCAGGTATGATTTTTGAAAGCTACCTCATATCTGCAGGAAAGTAAGCGATTTTAAGATAGTGTACCATAACAGAGAGCTAATTAAAGAAACCGTGGCACTTTGCTAAAACATAAATATAATGAAACTTTCTTTTCCTGAGACAGGGTTTCTCTGTGTAGCCCTGGCTGTCCTGGAACTCGCTCTGTAGACCAACTGGCCTCATAGTCACAGAGATCTGTCTGCCGTTGCCTCGCAACTGCTGGAATTAAAGGCGTGCACCACCACTACCTTGCTATAATGAAACATTTTAAGTGACGTTCTCCAGAAGGACTGGCCATGATGGAAAGCTTTAGCCATTTGTAGCTATGTCACTCCAAAGGTTATGAAACAATGTAAGACATATTCTTGAGGCTTGGTATTTAAACAGAATATTACACTGATATATCCAGAAGGTTAGTGTTTTCTTTGCAGAATAGTATGGTGCATTATTTTTATTTTCACCTTTAAAAATGTCCATATTATCTGAAATAATCAGGTTTTATGTTTATAACCAGGGAAATACTGATGTGATTTTATGTAAAATTAAGCAGTTTAAGAGCTTTGGGGAAATAATGTTATATTACTGTTTCCTTGAAAAATTTCCCAAGAGTTAATATTTCCTACCTCATTTCCTTTATTTCCAGCACTCGCTTTCATCTCCTTTGGTTGCTTTGTGAAAGAAAATAACAGTGTTTAGAAGGAGGATCATTATTAGGAACATACCAAGTTGGTCACACCTATTGTCGTCACCTTCACAGTCATAGCTCATGTCACCTCACTCACTGACACTTCACTGCCTAGATCCAACAGAAGTTAAAACTGAAAACCAAACTCACCCCCCCCACACACACACAAATTGCAGTATATTTGTTTCTGCTGATAGATGCCTTTCTGTAAACCAGTATCATATTTCAGCAAGTGTATCCCTTGGGCTGATACAGTGGTGTCGACTATGCACTGGGCACTGGGTAAATGTTAATTAATAAACCAGAGAAATAGCATTTTTCTCGCCAGAAAGGCAATAAGGCCTCTGGAAATCTAAGAACCATGAGGGGTGAGGGAGGGAGGGAGGGGAGGGAGGGGGAGAGAAAGGAGGGAGGAGGAGGAGAAAGAGGGAGGGGGAGGGAAGAGAGAGAGAGAGAGAGAGAGAGAGAGAGAGAGAGAGAGAGAGAGAAAAGAAGGAGGAGGGAGGGAGGGAAGGAGGGAGGGAGGGGGGAGAGAACAGAAAGAGAACTCTAGGTCAAGAGGAAGTGGTAAACAGAAGAAGCAACAGGATAGAGCAGGGTCAGGGCTTTTTAGACAATGCTAAGGCAGACTGTATAATGCACAGCAGAGTGCTGGGACATCCCAAGAACAGTCCGAACTGTTCTGTAATGAAAGTGCTTTCTGCTACGCAGGTTATTGGATGCCACTTCTTTAAGGTCTCTAAAAATGAAACCAGAACTGCTCTTGCTTTTAATGCAGATCCCTACAATTGTTGAGAGCAACACTGGCAGCTCTGCCTTGCTGCTGTCAGGACTCACTGTCAGGGCTCTTGCTCACTGCCCTTTCTGCTTTTTCAGGTCTCAGTAATGGCATCTTTGTGTCTCACTATGGTGCTTAATCTCAAGTAAGAAACACAATAAAATACTCTGAGTTGTACAGCTGCTAGCAAAGCTTTCAGGGGAAGAACACCTGTGCTGTCTTATCTGCAACTTACCAAATGTCTAAATTCCACGGAGAGGCTTCCATTGGAAGTTTCCTCCATGGACATGGCTTTGACGTGAGTTCCACAAAGAACAAATCTTCTATTGCTAGAGAGAAAAATCTTTGCTTTTAAAAAGGTTTTGGGTCAGCATATACTTAAGATAATAGCAAAACAAAGTAAAACAAGCAAACAAAACTACAAAGTAGATATCTTACCTTAGAGTTGAAACATTCCTGTAAAGCCAAGAAGAGTTTTTAAAATGAGCTGTTTATTAGGTCCTGGGAGATATTTCTAGAGTAATTAAATGGTACTACATGGAACAGTCTAAATCTTCATAGCAACTTTTTAAAAATTAAAACCATACAGAGTTCAGTTAAATGTTTGAACTTGAAACCAAGTATTTAAAGTAAGTGATGTGTAAAGTTAGAGAAATAAAGTATGAAGGTTCAAAATTATTGTATAAAATTTTTTTAAATCTCTCATTTCCATATTTGGAGTGAAATTAGGAGACTTACTTGTCAATTGACACCTTTACCTTCACCTGATAGTTCAATTCTGGCAACTTTATTAATAGTCTGCAAAGAGACAGGAATAAAGAGTCAAAGATAAAAATTTAAAAGTGCTAAAAGCTTTTTCTACATTTAAAGAAATATATTTCTAGCATATACATATAAACAAAACTACATTATATTATATTATACTTATATGTTAATGTGCTTTAAAATGTAAAAATCTCTTTAGTTTGCTGTGACTTCACTGTCACCAGTCAGTGTCACTATAGACAGACACACTTGCTGTTTGTACGTATTTTCAGAGGGTAAATGGTAGATGATAATACCCTGGCCTACTCAGAAAAACAGCTGTCTGCCTGGCTGAAATCTGGGTGACATATTTAAGAAAGTGTCTTTGCACCTCTATTACCATGACTCCATCTTCTCCTCATACTACGGAAACAAATACTTTGTAAATTTAGCAAAACTAAATATTTTTGAGAATTTTTATGGTGAAAATATTGAGAAAGACCAAACTTCTAAAATGAATATAGAAAATCCCAATTAAAAAGACCTAACTACAAAGGAACAATTCCTTGTATACCTTCTTTTGATGTCAGCCCTTCTATTCTTTTGCTTTTCCCCTCCCCTATTCCCCCAAATTCTCCAAGGCATCTCATGATGTGCTTATGCCTGTGGGTTCCTCGAAGTTGTAGACACATTCAATCATTCATTCATTCACTCATCCACTCATTCATTCATTCACTCATCTACTCATTCATTCATTCACTCATCCACTCATTCATTCATGCATGCAGTCATGCCAAGCATTATACATTTATTCGACACATACTGAGCTCCTCATGTGTACTGACTCCTGAATCTGAAACTCATGTAGCAAAGATTGACTAAGGGAAAAAGGTAGAGATGGCTATGTGTAAAAAAAAGAAAAAAGAAAGAAAGAAAGAAAAGAAAAAAGAAAAAAAGAATCCAGCTAAATAGATGAGATTTATACACTATGGAGGCAGTGCACTAGAAATAAAGAAACAAATCCATAGCCCATCAATGGCCCAAGCACAGCCACGCACACACTGAAGCAAAGGGTCCTCAAACATCTTGCATGAAGCACAAAGTTGGCACTAGGCAGAGCACATGAAGTATAAGGTCAGTAGTAGATGGTAGGGAGGGGGTGCGGTCTCAGGAATATGGACATACAGTTTTCTTTTCCATCTTCCTCCTTATTGTGCTCCAGAAAAGGTTCAGCCCATTGTACGGCACTGATGAATGACCCTAGAGCAGCGATTCTCAACCTGTGGGTCTTGACCCTTTGTGTGTGTGTGTGTGTGTGTGTGTGTGTGTGTGTGTATGACAGATCAGATATGACATTATGATTCATAACAGTAGCAAAGTTCCAGTTATGAAGTAGCAAAAAAAATAATTTTATGGTTGGGGGTCACCGCAGCATGAGGAAGTGTATTGAAGGGTCGCAGCTTTGGAAGGTTGACAATGTGGAGTCTCCTGTGACACCCTCCCTTTGAGACAGCAGAGCACAATGCTACCTCAGAGACAAGCTTCAGAGGGAAAACCTTGCATGATCTGGCAAGAGAGTGGGTGCAACGTTCATGGAAGAAAGACAAGGACTCTGCAGTCAAGTTGAAGAGGAAGCCAGGATGTCCACCCCAGGCTAGCGATCTATGCTCCTGCTTCATTTTAAACAAGGGCAACATGCTACCTGCTCAGGACCTCTTCCACTCAGAACGTGCTGCTAGACAAACCTTACTATCACTTCTTTTGTTTTCAATTTTCCTGTCATCTACATGGATGCCTCAAGTAAACGTGAGTCACCCACCCCCTCTCCACACTATTTTCCTTGCTATTGCCTCCTGGGCTCTATGCAGGTACCAACATGAAGGATGAACAACTTTTGAGAAGAATGAAAATTCTTCTCTGTTTCTGTTCTTGCATCTTGGTGCAAAATTCATGCAAAGAAATTGACTGAGAGGTTTAATTAAGGGTTTTGAAATGCAGATGGAAGCGTGCCTTGTTCTTGACAACTGGGATCCAGTGCTGCTACGCGGTCAAGACCCCTGCCACAGAACCTTTAAGACCCCTGCCATAGAACCTTCAAGAACCTGCCATAGAACAGTCAAGAACCCTGCCATAGAACCTTCAAGAACCTGCCATAGAACCTTCAAGAACCTTGCCATAGAAGCCTCAGCTGCTCTCCCCAAGGGAACCAGCAAAGACTTCTTCACTTATCCAGCCTTCCAGGGGTAACTCTGAGATTAGGAATGTGTGGCTTTGGGCCTGGATTTTAAGGTACAATAAAAATCGTTGGATGATGGGAACACTTTGTCTTAAGTTTACTAGGGAAAACCTAAATTTTGATCGTTCATGCTGGCGCAAGAGTATCAAATATACAAGGAAAGAACAGTGAAAACCATACAAAACCCACTAGCTTCTAAATCAGGTATTTGGCAAGGTTATACTGAAAACTGCAATGTTCGGAGTTTCTGTGGAAACCCCAATAAGCCATTTATTGGATAATCGCAGGGGAAGAATGTAGCGCACATGTCCTGGCTATTCAAAGCCTTCTGCAGTCGGCCTGGCCCTGCCCATCTGTCTCTTCCAGTCTATTTCTCACTGCTCTACTTTGTTCCAGAACAGATTCAAAGCCATTATTTCTGCATGCTCACTCTCCTACCATTCTCCCCTTCTGCCTTTCCAGTCTTCTCTCTCACGTTAACCTTTTCAGCAATTAATCCCAGAGTGCCCGCTATCATGAGTGCATGCTTTCATGCTAACATCCCTCATGTCTTCATTAATATCCCACATTGTCATGCACTTGACAAGCAAGCTCTCATCAAGCTGTTTCTGCAGGGATTTGCCACAGTTAAGCACTGGGCTCCCCGCAGGTGCTCTAGGAGAACAGCTGCAGGTGGCACCTTAATTAACAGTGGCCATAGTGCCACAGACACAAAGCAACAGAGCGCGGCGGTCTGCCTACCTCAGTTTTACAGTGAACTGAATGAGGGTTTTGAGTACCATCGGCCTCTGAGGGTGTGTCGGCATGCATGGCTGTCGCTCAACCACAAAAGAGCTAGATGAAAAGGAAATATCATAGGAAAACATAAAAAATATTGACAGGGAAACAGGATGCCTGAAGTCCAAACACCTAGAAGATGCTGAAATCTCCTTCCCACTCCAATGTTCCCAGCAGCTTCTCAAAACATTAGCATAAAAGAATAGAAAAACATGCCTGAGGATCAACCCTAATTCTTTTATTCTTTTTCTTTCTCTTTCTTCTTCTTCCTTTTTTTTCTTTTTTTTTTTTTACTTTTTTATTTATTTTATTTTATTTTATTTTTATTCAGGGTTTCTCTGTGTAGCCCTGGCTGTTTTGAACTCGCTCTGTAGACCAGGCTGGCCTTGAACTTACAGAGACCCACCTGCTTCTGCCTCCCAAGCACTGGGATTAAAGGCATGTGCCACTGAGCCTGGCAAACAACAGTAACTCTTAATTGTCTTAGCAGACTCAGTAAAGGCCCATGCACAGCCTATATAATAAGAGACTTAATTTTATGCCACTTTGGATTGACGGTTGACTTCTGGTGCATATTAGGATTTTTTTCTTCAGTGAACTCACACAAAGTGCTCCTCACCCTCATGCATTTTGGATGAGCACTCAGGAAGAAGTCCGTGGTCTTCTTTAAAATGCGAAAAGTGAGTGGGAGGTGGGTGACGTGGGTCAATATCTCAGGGAAAACTGAGTCAGCTGCTGGGAGAAAGGATGGCGACTAAGAAGCAAAGAGTAGAAATGTGGATCTGGAACCCTCTGGGGCTCTTATCACTGCTGAGGGGGGCAGCACCTCAGGAGACATCCCCACAGTGGATCTGGAACCCTCTGGGGGCTCTAATCACTGCTGAGGGGAGCAGCACCTCAGGAGACATCCCCACAGCTCCACACTAAGGGGGAAGTGGGTCACTTACTTCTTGAAAAGGCTGTAGATGAGGAAGGTGACTCTCTCCAGCAAGTGTGCTCTTTGAGTGGGGATGGGGTCCCCTTCATAGGTCATCTTGCTAGATTGTTCCTCTAACTTCTCCAGCTGCCATCTGAGCTGGAAGAGGCTGTCGGCCAGCAGGGTGAAGCTGTTGAACAGCAAATGATTGGGTTTTTTTCCCCTCCCCATTTAGTGATCAAACTAGTTTAATAGCTGATCATGTGTCATAAATAAAAATGATTAAATGATTATTAAATTACCTGAACAAGTCACTTAATTCCAATTATGATTTCTGATGATTCTTTATCTTTTTCCTAACCCTTTCCTTCCTGAATATGTACCATGTTAAATATTTCCTAATTTGTCCTTTCAATTTCCAGACATCCTTTATGAAATAGTCAACATCTGGAAACAAATCCTTTTAATTGGCCTTTACATCCTGTTAAGTATGCATATTAAGAATATAGCTCCCACTAAAGGTCAGAGACAGACCAGCGTAAAATACAGAGCACAAGACATGAAGAATGTTATGCATAAAATTCACCCCTCCCCCTCCCCCCCACTGTGCACATTTCCAGTTCCCGAGTGTTAGCAGAAAAGGACAACTGAGTCATTCTGGAGGAAGTTACAGTGTTACAAATGCTTGTGGAATTCTGCTCACTATGTGCTGATCTTCCCAGAGACATGGACGTGAGGATTATGCCAGAACAGCAAAGAATAAGAATAACTGAAACTGATGAGGATGAGGAAGGGTCCCCAGCTAGAGGAGTAGGGTACCTCACAGCTCTAGACACTCCTCTCTCAGGCACCCAGAAAGGACCGGAGGGGGGAGGAAGGGAGTGGGGGGGGGGAGGCCTGGTCGGCTGGGTTCGAGGCAGCACCATCACCACGTTACCGCTTTTGTTGCTTGCCTTGTTCTCATAGCAGAACACACTGGGTTTAGAGGACTGAGGAATTCAGTATGTTTGTATAATGAGCCCACATCTTCACTTGGCTGGAGAAGCCTGACCAAACAGACATACGAAAACCTCCATTTTCTTGAATGAACTCTTAGTAAACAACTTTGAATTTTATTTTGTAGTTATGAGTTAGAGACCTATCAACACGTTTATCCTTTCGTGTAAAAAGATAGCATTTACATATAAGGGCATATTAAGGAGGGAGGCTTTGTGTTGACTGTTGGACATTTTATGTCTCTTGTTGTGTTATAGCTTTGTATAATCTTGCTGTGTAGACCAGGGTGGCTTGGAACTTGCGTGACTGAATTCCCTGAGATTGAAGGTGTGTGTCAGCAGGCCTAGCATAACTTACTTTTTAGTTGACCAACAAATGTTGTATATATTCGTTGTTTTATACATGTGTTTTGCTATATTCATATATTGAAGTATGACCAAATCAAAACTAAAAGTATGCACTGTCTCACACAACCTTCTTTTTGTAAGAACACAGCATTTACACAGTAATTTTCCAGTATACAAGGCATTGTGAACTCATCACGATGTGTGATAGATTTCCTAAGCTCATGCTTTCCAACTGAAATTTGGCATCATTAACCAACTTCTTTAACAAAATGAATATGCTTGAAAACATAAAGCTAAATGGTTAACTCCTACCATAGACATATTTTAAAGAGTTATTTTTAAGATTTTTGAAGCTAATATTTATTATGTCCTTAAAGACAATGCATTGTAGGTTTTAAAAAAAACATTTGAGTCTTTTAAGACATCATATTTGCTTATTGAGCAGTTCTTACATGTGAGAAATGCTTCCTTTTTCTTCCCAAAGGAGGGAAGCCAAGACCCCTGAGCAGTGGCGCCTTTGCACTCGGTGTGAACTGCGCTCTCGCCACCACCAGCAGCACACGGCTGCACTTCCTGTGGTTTTCACTGGAAACTAAAGTCAATCGCTTTACCAGTTCTGAAGCTGGTCCAGCCCACTGTGGAGCGGGCCACCGATGCAGGCAATCTGCTGTCGCCTCTTCCAGTCCTGCAGCTCTTCAATCAGTATGCTGTTCATTAGCACGTCCGTCTCAGTCACTATTTGGGACATCTTCCTGAGCACTTCCTAAAAGCAGACAGCAGGCGAAGAGATCCACAGAACGCCAGGTTACAATTCTGCTTACAAAACACACTGATCTGAGAGATGGAGGGTTGATTAAAATGAACTGAAAAGTTGATAGTGCCTTTTCAAACACTACAGTCGTTACAACTGGATAAATATCATGAGAACGGTTGCCACAGCCTGACATTTTCACGTTTCCGTCCAAAGGTGTCCAATGGGAACTTCTGTGTCAATACTGAATCTTGCTGTCCTAAGCATGCATTTGAAGGCCATCTATAAAACAGTTGTTTATCTTACTTGTTTATATGTGTACAAGTGTTATGCCTGCACGTATGTCTGGATGATTGTGCCTTCAGTGCCTACAGAAGCCATAGGAGGTGTTGGATCCTCTACGAGTGGAGTTTCAATGGCTTGAGGCACCATGTGGGTCCTGGGAATAGAAGCTAGGTCCTCTGGAAGATCAGCTGATGCTCTTAACCCTGGGTCACTTGCTCCAGTGTGTGTTTCTACCTTTTTAGTGACTGTGATTACCCAGGTCCCTCTGTGCCTTGTCTTCAGACTTTATTTGTGCTTAGGGAGGCATAGTGAGGTATAACTTCATAAGCATAGGGATTAGGACACAGAGGTTCTCTGCAGGGTTTGTGAGGTTGGCAAAGCATCTAACCTTGTTATAACTTAGTTCACACACACACACACACACACACACACACACACACACACATAATTGAGTGGACGGGCTAAATTATTTTCAGAGAAACCTCTCTCTTTTGAATTTTATTTTTGCAAGCAAAATACGACAGTATGTGTAAAGAGTAAAACAGATTATCCATAAAAGCCTTACATTTTAGCTTGGACTAACTGTTTACATGCTTGCAATCTTATATATACCTAATTATATTTATAATTAAGTTGAGGTGAAGATTAACTTATTTGAATTCATATAAATTTATTCACCAAAAAGTGATCTTTTAAAAACGAACTACTGATTCAACAGCTATTAGTTAAATACCACTTGCATTTACTTTTAAAGACAGGTGGAAAATTGAAATAGTAATATTTACTGTCCTGAAAATATTTCATTGAAACAAAAAAATGTATCTTCAGTTGCCAACACACTATTATTTTTTGAGAAGGGGTTTCTCTGTGCAGTCTTTGCTGTCCTGGAACTCACTTTGTAGACCAGTCTGGCTTCAAACTCACAGAGATCTGCCTGCCTTTGCCTCCTGAGTGCTGGGATTAAAGGCGTGTGCTACCACGCCCTGGCTCCAGTGAACTGTTCTTAAGTCTGAAGGTCTCATGAATAGGACAATATTTAACTATGTCATTCTCAAGACAGAATATAGAACACTAATTTTTTTCAATAATGTTTTAAGTCATCAAGTAATTTTTAGTTATAAATTTGTCATGTAACCCACTTCAGAATGTTAAACACCTATGTCTGAAATGGTGAAGAATGAAGCTCAGACACAGGGTCCACCATAAGTTAATCATCCCTACTGCCAACATGTCACACACATGAGGTCAGGAGGGCCTGAGGCTGGGGGTGGCTGCACAAGTTTACTCAGTTCCTGGAGACACTGCCATCTTTTATTGAGCATAAGTGAACTGATAAAACCTGAGCCTTGGTTAGTCTCAGCAGGATGAGGTCTAGGAAAAGAAAGTCAGGCAAATGGTAACTTAAAATCCTTCACCAACCTTTCTCTTGAAGTCTAGGCTATTAAGCATTTCTTGCAGTGTCAACACTTCCTGGTTCATCAGGGTGCTATTCTTGTCACCATGGTCTGCAAAGCAAAGAAAATGAGATTCCAAATCATCTCTGGGGCAAAGATTTTATTATTCCCAAAAGTCAAGTTCTACTCAGTCTACCTCCAGACAGGACCAGGGGCCTACGCTATCGGAGACAAATCGGCTTTTGGTGTGGATGGTGGAAGTCCAACTCAAGAATGTTCTCGTTCTGCCAGGAAGAGTTCCAGCCAAACAGCCACAAGAGACCACCTGTCTATGTATAGGCAGATGCAGGAGGATGCTCTTTACGTGGTGCTCATTTTTTTTTTTTTTTTTTTTTTTGGTGGTGGTGGATAAAGGAAGGTTTTGTAATAGATTTTTCTCATGATTAAGTCCTCTGTCTCCTTCTGGTGTCTGACGGTTGTGACAGGCTGTCACACAAGCCAGGCTGGCTTTCTACTGGCTGTGTAGCTGAGGGTGGTCTGGAACCCGAGGTCTCCTTCCTGCCTCTGCTTCCTAAGCCCTGGGTTACAGGTGTCAGCCACCACGCCTGGTTTTAAATTCTTTATAATGCACATGAAAGCTGAAAATTACTGAGGCAACTCAGATAACAAAGTGCTACATTCAAGACAGTTTTATTGTTTGGTATGGCTTGTTATATTGTTATTCTTAAACTTCATAATTTACATGGAAATTGGAATAAATCTGTCTTCGATGACACTTGATGAATATACAGTTTCTAAACTTTCCTAAGATTACTGGTCCCTTTGATAACTGATTAAACCTAGGTTGTGTTGTTTCTTCTAAAGAAAGAAATTGTAGATTTAAATAATGATGAACACTTTGAATATTTCATAGCAGCCATGATATCCTGAACAGGACAGGAGAATGTAAACCATCTTCTTCAGAAAAGTTAACCATAATAATAATATGGTAATAATCACCTATACTGCCTTTAAGGTGCATGTTGACATTTTAATGAAGGGAATGCAGTGAAATAGATACTTATATTTGCTTTGGGTTTTTTCATTTGTTTGTTGGTTGGTCTGGTTTTTTGTTTTGCTTGGTTGGTTGGTTTTGTTTGTTTGTTTGAGGCAGGGTTTCTTTGTGTAGCCTTTACTCTCCTGGACTCATTTTGTAGATCAGACTGGTCTCATATTCACAGAGATCCACCTGCCTCTGCCTCCCTGAGTGCTGGGATTACAGCCATGCACCACTATGCCTGGCTATATTTACTTTTGTTAAAAAATTTTTTTAAAATAAAAACTTCAAAATAAGTAAAATTGTAAAAATATTACAGGGATCTCATCTTTTCTTGTGATGATATAATGACAATGGTCCCATACTCTTATGTTTGAATGCTTGACCCCCAGTTAGTGGAACTGTTTGGCAAGGATTAGAGTGGGGATGGCCTTGTTAGAAGAGGTGTGTCCCTGGGGATGGACTTTGAGGTTTCAAAAGCTCATGCCAGCCCCAGTGTCTTCTCTTTCTGCCTATGGATCAGGAAGTAGCCCTCAGCTACTGCTCCAGCACCTGTCCGCACGGTACCATGTTTCCTGTGGCATGGACTAAAGCTCAGACACTGAGCGCAAGCCCTTAATTAAATGTTTTCTTCTAAAAGTTGCCTTGGTCATGTAATTTACAGCAATGAAAAAGTAAATGAAACACTTATCTAATGTTCTCTCTGGTCTGACACAAGCATATCACTATGATTAAAACCAATAAGTCTGTACTGGTCTAGTCCTATCAACAATCTAAGTAGGGCTAATTAGAATCTCATTAACTATTAAATAATTGCAGCATAGGTAGAATATCAATCCATTATTGCTTCTATATCTCAGGTCTTATAAATATTTTCATTTTCTACATTCATTTATTAAAAATCATCTAGCTGTAAATAATGTTTTAGTACACAGAGTCAAATAAATTCAGTATCTTTGAATTTTGACATGAATTCAATTATTAAATTTATATTTTATAAATATTAAAAATAAAACTTTAATTTAAAATTCTATATGTAAGAACATACACATAATGTTTAATGTTTTGGAAGATGAGTTTGTAGTTACACACGCTTGTGACTATGTAGAGAAAATGGAGGCCATTTCAACCAAAGTTACATGTAGGCTGTGGGACTTCACGTTATTTTTAATTTTAGTACTCTTGCCTATTTTCTAAATTTTCTTCCATGAAACCTATTTCTACTTTGTAATCTTTTGAGAATTATCAGAATTCATGTAATCTCAATAACCTCCTGGCTGTATTAGGTGGTTGGTTTTACTTTTCATTAGCTGTGTTTTGTGTTTCTCTTGGGGAAGTTGCTTGCTATGTCTCTCAGGCTGGCTTCCAACTCTCCATTTTCCTGTGTCAGCCTCACAAGCATTGGGATTACGGGAATGTGCCACCGTACTCAGGCCTGAGATCTCAGCTCCTTAGAGTATTCTTACTGAGGGGAGACACATATTGCGGTGGCTGTCATGTAACTTGTCACCTGCCTTGAATTGATTGGTAAGTAAATACATGTGTATAACTTACATGGAGTGAAGGAAAACGCAAAACCAGAAATATTCTTTGCTTACGTTCCTCAAAAACAAAATTGATGGGAGTACGCCCATGAAGAAGATCAAATTTGTTTGCACCTCAACTCTTACCAGCCTAATAATTATGCTGCTTTTACATAACAATGTAGAGTTACAGATAAAGCAATAACTTACCCATTGTCTGAATTGTTTTGTACCTGTAGTCAAATTCATCTTGAAGATCTTCTAAGTATTTGGTGTCTTGTTCTGTCATCTTTATACAAAAGAAAATATGCTCAAAAGAAAATATCAAAATATGGTGCAGTGTTTAAGCATGCCGCAGAAACATCATGTGTACTTGTAAACAGTACACCGTGGATTCCGGTCTGCAGCAGTTTCCAGTGACTCTCAGGAGCCTATACCTCCAAAGAGCCTATCCATAGGAAAGCTATATTCTGCTGGAAGACCACGTTAAACTCCCTCTTTCATCTTAAAAAAATTTTTACTCTTATGAGTACCACACGTGTGTGTTCAGTCTCTGAGGAGTTCAGAAAAGCAGCAAGTCTCTTAGCCATCGAGCTCTCTCTCCACCTCTCCAAACCTTTCTTCTTTCTACTTAAGAAATCTTTCGCCGGGTGTGGTGGTGCACGCTTTTAATCCCAGCACTCATGAGGCGGAGGCAGGCGCATCGCCGTGAGTTCGAGGCCAGCCTGGTCTACAAAGCAAATCTAGGACAGCCAAGGCTACACAAAGAAACCCTGTCTCAAAAAATCAGAAAAGGAAACCAAACCAAACCAAACCAAAACAAAACCCAACAACCAAACAAACAAAAGAAACCTTTCAGCATGTTCTTTCTCATTTCTCAATTAATTGCAAGAGCTGCTAATCAGACATCTTTATTTACTGGAGAAGACTGGCCCCTTTGCCCTCTCACGATGTTCTGCCCACCTCTGGACTAGTGGACAATAATCAGAGATGTAGAGCTTACGACAATTTTGCCTAAATAGGTTTTCTTCCTACTTCTTAAAATGCGCCTGTAATTTTTCTTTGTTTTCGACTTTTTTTTCTCCAAACTCATTCATGTCTCCTGTTCAGTCAATAGTTTACGGTTGGGATTTTGATTTCACATAGTCTCTCACTGCTCATGAAGAATATTTATTGTTGCTTTTTGAAGATAAAACAGCAGAGGCTTAACAGCATGAAGTGAATGATGTGTTTGTGGGGAGGACCTAGCAACACCCCCAAACCAGAGGCTGCATCCTGCACTGCAGACGCCTCCTTCATGCCAACAGGTCTTTGATAAGAAAACACACATCCTGCCCGATCCCCCCATAAACTCTCATTTTGCCATCAAAACTACGGGTTATGACAAATATCAAATTTGGGCTCAGCATGAATTTATGCTTTCACTCTGCGGCTTATTAAGTTGAATGGACTTGAGTGTGTGTCTCTGCTTCAGCCTCTGGTTTTTGTCTTCTGTTTTGTTTGTTTTGAGGCAGCGTCTCTCTATGTATAGCCCTGGCTGGCCTGCAACTTGCTATGTAGACCAGGCTGGCCCCAAACTCACAGAGACCCTCCTGCCTCTGCCTCCTGAGTGATGGGATTAAAGGTTTGCACTACTATTCATAAGCTATGCGCACCTCTGTTTATAAAATAGAGAGAGGGAGGGGGAGAAGGAAGGGAAAGGGAGAGGAAGGGGAAGAAAAGAAAGGAAAGAGAAGTAGGGAGGGAGGAATGGGCGTTCTGGTCAGGTCACATGAGTTATAGTGCTTAAAACATTGTCTGTTAGCAAGTACGTGCCTCGACAACACTAGCTGGTTCTGAGTTCTCCTCACTGTCTGTCATCTTATGCTCTTGACATTTTTAAATTTTAGAAAAGGCATTGGCTATTGACCATGCTGCATGCCGTGCCTGATAATAGCACCTACCATACTTCAGCAACTTCGTCAGACTTGAACCTTAAGTGCATTTCCCTCTTGGCAACTTGCCACAAAAATTAGTTCCATTTTTCATTTAACAAAATTGAGGTCCATAGGCATGTGGCAGTAAGTACTTAGGTGTCACGTGACAACAAGCACTCAGGTGGGAGCCGTAAGCCATCCTAGCCTCAAAGTCCTGCCTCTTTTCGTCCCACCTCAACACACTTGCAGCATTTCACTTGAACGTTAAGTTTCTCAAGGGGAAAAATTTAACAAAAGGCTATGGGCTACTAAAAGACAGGAAGCTCATATACCTAGGAGAAATGTGACAAAATTAATTATAGTTTTAAAACAAATATATTCTTTTGATCGCAGAATTAAAAGAGGCTTTCAAGTCTTCTAACCAATAAGCTAAATAAATAAGTATATTAAACTGTGACTTTAAAACAAAAATCAATGAATTAAAAGGCTTTAGATACTGTCATTTAGTTATAGTAAATTTTTTGCAAAATATTTGCGGTAATACTTTGCAAAAGGTCTCATGGTGATTGAAAACCTTTTGTGAATGCTGCATTCCAAAACACTCTGGAGAAATGGATATTACGGCCTACTTGGAAAAGCACATTGATGAACAAACCACCACTGTTCTCCCTATGAGTCCCTTCTGGTATCCTGGAATCAGAGCCTGTGCCTCAGATTGGGTACAGAGATCTAGTAAGGGTGTGTCTTCAGAAAGGACTTACTGAGTAGGGATAGGGTGGAAAGGAGCTGGGCAAGCAAGCAGTCTCTGCCGGGTTCAGCTCTGACCCTATAGGGCACCCGGGCACGTGACCAGCACAACACAGTCAGCTCCGTGTCTGAAGCAGCCTGTGTTCCCTGGGACAGGCAATTTCAAAAAAGCCCTTAGCAAACAGAAGTCTTGGGAACTGGGATGGTCTACGGGCCTGAGGGAAGGACCAGGGCAGAGCTATATAAATGGCGAGCTTCGGTTATACCAGACTTCTCAGGAGTTGACAAGGAATGCGGGGGACCGTGGCAGTCAGTGGTAGAGAATTGCCTTAGCATGCACCAAGTCATGAATCAGGCCCAGCACTCTATGACTGTCAACAAAAAATACTGGGCAGACCTGTGTATGTGATTAAAGCGCATAAGTGCCCTTATTATAATACAGCGACAGCCACTGTCTGCTCTCACATGCTGTGGTGTCAGTAGAGTCCCTGGTTGAACATGAACGCATGCTCTGGCATGTGCCGCAGGGCCACCTTGAGAGTCTGATTGTTTTTGGTGAAGGTGGAAGCAGAGACAAGTCAGCTTGGTTTACTTGTTACGGAAGACATTAAACCTCAGATCTGGAAACCAAAGCCTGGACGTCTACTCACTCTCTGCCTGTAGCTCAGACCGTGCATGGCGAGGTTCACCTTTGTGTGCAGTTGATACAGTTTCAGAATTATTATTCCCATGAAAACCAAGTAAGTGGATGTTACATAGGTTCTGGAAAGGGAAATCTGTACTCTCTTTACATACAACACAGTGGAAAGTCTGTCCCACTTAAAGCAACCTTTCCTAAACCAATGAGGCTAACATATCTATAAAAGGCTAGTGGGGGGGGGGGACGGAGAAACCAAAATGTACTAATATCAAAGGATACGAATCCCAAGATGGGTTCTACAGATGGAGGATAATGAGAGTACAGAGCCAAGGAGATGAAACATACACACTTCTTAGGAACTTACTCTAAAAGACAATGTGACAGCTCAACACCCAGAAGCAAGGTGAGTTTAAAAGGCTGTTCGAGGACGTCTTTCCCGCACAAACACACTGTGTGACACACATGTCCTCAGAGATCTGTCTGCACAGGCCTGCAGCACACAGGCTGCACTAGCCTTTCGAAGTGTCTACGTGAGGCCCCTCAGCCGAGGCATCTAAGTGTGACCACTCACCTGCACGCTGTTTTTAATGGCAGATACTTTGTGCTCCACACTTCTCTGTCTCTCTGAAACTGAAGAACTTTGTAAGGATTTCTCCAGAGGTCCCTGGAAAAAGAATGTCTTGAATTTTCACTGTTGTTGATAAACACGTTTATGGTTATTGTGAAGGACACACTTCCTACACTGCCCTGAGCTCTAGGTTAGTGACACATAATGCTCTCTGACCATTAACACCCCTGCTGTGAGATGTGAGCATATAACTCACTGGCAGAGTACGCACAAGGCTCCAGGTTCCCACCTCCAGAACTGAAAAAAATGTGCTTGTAGTGTCTATAGCCAAACTGACTCAAGACTTTCTCAGAGGCCCTGATGAAAAGACAAAGGGAGGTACTACCTTTCCAAACCCTGAAAAAGAATTTGTTAATCCACAACAGCTTTTCTTGAATGTAGCTGATGTCACTGGAGAGTTCTTCTGTCCAGAGGCAAACTAGGTGCCTTTCAAGTTCACTCAACGTTTTGGTGCTATTTAGAAGGAGTACAGTATATAACAGTAATGGCAGTGGTAAAAAAAAATTAAAACTATGCTAAATATAGCCACATATGAGGTGCTTGAAATATGACTGAGGATTTTCTATGCATCATCTTATATATTGGGAGTCGGACCTCCACAGTCTCTCTCAAAGCACCGGAAAGGCAGATAAAACAGACCTCCAGCCCAGGCTTGGCGCCTGTGCTGCTCTTCTCACTTGTGTTAGTGAAGGGACCATGTGCACCATCAGGAGAGTCTGTATGGTGTTCTGTTTCCAGGGAGATGAGGAACTAAGCTTCTCTCTCTCTCTCTCTCTCTCTCTCTCTCTCTCTCTCTCTCTCTCT
>CAJRSG010002426.1:2269787-2288195 GCA_907169655.1 Acomys percivali | reverse complement strand
TCTCTCTCTCTCTCTCTCTCTCTCTCTCTCTCTCTCTCTCTCTCTCTTTATGTTCATGACTCAAGAAGAACAGAAGTCGGCTAGGGTAGGATTCTGGCTGGGCTAACTCTCAAGTGTTAATAAAGCTACTCTTTTAGCTATATCAGGCAAAGATGCAGAAGCTAAGTTTGGGAGGGGTATGGAGTGAGGTTTTCACTCCCACTCCCACTCCAACTGACTCTTGATGAGAGCCTCCATTTCTTAGCTGTTACATGAAAGTGGTGAAGCCTTGCAGAAGAGAAGGCTTACAGAGCCAGAGAACACTGACTTCCCCACTTCTCTGTCAGGCTGCTGCTAGTATCTCATACCCCATATTACACAAATCTGAAGGTCAGAGATGCCTGACAAACGCCCTCTAGTCTTATGTAGGGGAAACTTACTGCTTGTGTCATAAGCTGGTGTGTGCATCTGTAAACACCTGCAAATGTTCGCTTTGCGACACAGAAATGACAAAAGAAGGTCATCAAAGTGGGAAATGGCAACTCAAATGTATGTAGAGATCTCTAAATTCAATTCAGGGAAATGGGATTTTTGCTTCATGTGAGTGTGAATAATACATTTTTTTAAGAAAGAAAAAAGAAGAAGAAGAAAAGACAAAAGGAACCTCAGTTCTGTGTCCTTGTCCAGGAATCAACTTGGCAAGTGCCTCAGAGGAGGTGAGGTCGCAGTTTCTAGCAGCTTGATTCCTTCTCCTGGACTGTGGCATCTGAGTTGGAGGTGTCCTGCATCCTCCTGCCAATACTGTCTGGCTTAGCTCTCTGCTGCCTCGGGCAATATTGTTTCCTTTAAATAATCTATATGGTACTGGATTTCTTAATAAACTTGCTTGGCATAAGTCATCAGTTTATGTAAGACCTCCTGGTCTCAGCTATTGCTTTTGTCTTTTTTATTTCTCATCTTTTTTATTTTTCATCACCAATTCTCCCACTTAACACCTCAGAACGAGTGGTAGCCCATGTTGGGCGCCACTTGTCCTGTAATCGTGTCTCACATTGGGTGCCACTTGTCCCCAACCAGAAGAAAATAAGAAATAAAGAAGAAAAAGCAATATCTAGCACCAAGAGATCTTGTACAAACTGATGACTGAGGAATGTACTTCATTAAGAAGTACATCACTGTATCTCCGGGCAGTGGGGCGCATGCCTTTAATCCCAGCACTCGGGAGGCTAGAAGTCAGATGCCCAGAATTTGGAATTAAAATAAGCTGCGATCTACCCAATGTGGGTGCTAGGAGCTGAGCTGGGGTCCCCTGGAAGAACAGTAAGCAGTCTTTACCATAGGGCCATTTCTCCAGCTCCTGACTTCATGACTTAAAATAATGTTCACAATTTCCTACAGTCTATTTGCTTATTCTTGAACCACAAGTAATTTAAAATTAGTATTATAGGATCACATTAAGTTAGGCTTAAATTGACAATTGAGGGTGCTGAACCTGCTGAGATGGCATTTATTTTTAGGTTAGAGCAAAGGGAACTTACTGAAGGAAATGGGAAAGTAATTTGATTAAGCAAAAAGGCCAAGTAGTTCTTGCAAGCTCCGTATCCTGGCCACTCTAAGAATCTGACACTGAGTGTTGACTTAGACACAATGCTCTACAGCTCTCTGGAGATGAGAGCAAGATGGATAAGCATGGACCTACAGCTGAGCAGGGACCAGGCGTCAGGATGGTTGATAACTAGACAGGACACACCAGAGCGGTGCCGGATCTTGGGAAAACCTGTGCTCTCAACTTTCGGTGGAGTGTGTTTAACTACACCATTCCTTCAGATCACTAAAGCCTTTATAACACTTCCTTTCATCGCTTCCATCTCTAGTATTTCATTGTTTCTCTACCTACTTGAAAAAAAATTAAAAAAAATACCCAGGCTTTGTTTATGGTAGATGCAGTACTATTTTCAGAGTTACTCTGACTAGTATGTACTTACATGTTTTGATTTGACTAATATTTGACATTTGGAGAGAGCAGAGAGTAAGCACACACATGAGGGACAGTGAAAAAAACAGAGGGGGGAGAGTAATGACTATATATGTGACAGGAACAAAAATGAACTGCCCTGCAGTTTAGAAACTACAGCATTTAAATGAAAACAATACCATTCTTTATCATCCAAGAACAATTAAGTTGTTAAAACTTCAGTCTTTCAAAAATGTTCATAATCTGATAGCCTCAGAAGTTTATATATATATATATATATATATGTATGTATGTATATATTTACTTTTATTAGATCTTCATAAGTTCTATGATTCACTAAAGTGTGGAGAAGTTATTCAGAAAATGTTCTGTTTTATAAGCTTTTCTCTTGATGTAGAATTAACTGAAAATGTATGCCTTAGACCCTGCTTATTGCTCCACTTTGCAAGGTTCTTATTGCATTCAGAAGGATGAGATAAAAAATAATGCAAACTACATCAGCACAAAGAACAGCCAAAAAGTACTTAGGGGGCTCCTGCAAATCAAGTTTCCTGTTGGTGGAATAGTAGCTTAGACTCGAGAGTCAAGGGGTCCTAAAGGGGTTGGTCAAGATCAGTTTGTAGAGACAAACACACAGGGAAACAGATCCAGACCATAGTTGGGAATCTAACCGAAAGGTGGTCACTCACTCCTAGACTAATAGTGTAAGATCTTAGACCAGAATTTAGCCATGGAAACAGAAAGGAATCTAGAGTAGGCAGTCTGCTGTCACACGTCTGGAATCCCAGAACTTGGAAGGATTGAAAGACCCCAAGTACACAGTCAAGCTCAGCTATATAGTGAGCGCAAGGCCAACCTGCTCCCCATGGGACCCCATCTTCAAAAAGAAAAGGCATTTGGAAAGACTTGGTAACTACCTCAATATGGAATAAAGACAGGAACCTTCTCAAGATGAGCCCAAGACTTGACTACAGTGACTAAAGCTGGTGGAACCACAAACACAGAAGGTTTTTCAGAAAACTAGGCTCAAGCAGAAAGCAAGACCACAGACTCAGAAGACAGTACTCGGCAAGCCAAGCAATGCAATGGGTGCGTATAGCAAGGAATCAGAAAGCCTTACCTGGATAGGCATGTTGGCCGCAGCCAGTATTCTCCTCTCTTCCCTTAAGCAGTTGGAGATCACCACCGCTACATGCATCGGATTTCCGTGAAACTTTGCCTGGAGGAATATTAAGCAAAAGCAGCCTGAAGGGCTTTGAAAAACACACAGAATTCATAAGGAAATGTTATCCTTGAGAACCAACAGTATTCCCCCTGTAAACCTATAAAATCAGCCGGGATCTGTTCTCATTGTCTATTCCTTTGCAGTGAGTGCCATGGAAACATAGACTCTCAGTGAGAGAATGTTGCTCTCTTTGCCTTCAAATCTCTTCATGGTTGTTCTTTGAAGACTTCTTTATGAGAGACCCTGAGCACACTGGAGGGTCAGTTTACTATAGGTTCTGGCCAGGTGGTAGACATGCTTGTTATTTCCCTGTGAGGTCTCAAGAATCCCAGCTGGCTCCATGGCAGGGCTCTGCTTCAGGCTTATAGTCTCTGCCATACTCCCCATTTGATGGTATTCACATCAACTACCTTATAACTACATTGTACTCAAGCAAAACTGTACCACATTTCAGCAATGTTATTTCTGACCTGGAAGCAAACATATGCTTTATTGCCAAGGTTAATGATGCACATATGTTAATTAGCAGCCTGGTACACCATTTGAGTCATCTGATAAATCATAAATGAAAGCCCTACATCTCTTTAGGGAATCACCCATGGTTGCCATAGCACCCAGCGATGAGTGTACACTCATCTATCTTACCTACAAGAGCTGTGTTTCCTAGCCATGGTTTACAGTACTATCTGGAACACCATCAATTTAGTCAGTAGTACTAAAACTTCTTTACTAGATCTTTCAAAGCAAGATTAGGAGGCAGCCCTGGAGACAGCACACTAGCTGGATCTCTGGCCTCCTGTCTTGCGGCGGTAGGTGGTACCGGTACCCATGAAATGGCCAAAAGGCCAATAGCAGACAAAACTAACAGTTCACAAAGTAGAAAATTAACAGCAATCAAACATAGATGATACAGACAGCTAAACCAAAGGATCTTTCTGGGGTGAAACAAGAAGGCTGTTGGTTATGAACATCATGATGGCTGTGACTTCTGCGGTAGCATATCAGAGTCTGTCCGTTAATATTCCCATTTGTAAAACTGGATAAAAACTAACTTTTTGGATTCTTGTTCTTCCATATTCACTCTTTAAAGATCCTTTCCTTCTTTAAATCAGAAATCTCCATAAGAAAACAAGCGAATTGACTGAAACTCAGAAGGCACAGATGTAAAAGTGACCACACTCAGTATGTGGGAATGCCCCCATTTCTAACACATCTACAATTTCAGTCTATTTGAATTTATTTCTGTTAATTTTTAGCAAATATTGGTTCTTTTTATACAGTTTGCCTTTAAGCCCCCTCCCCATCCCAACATATCTATTTTCTCATGTTTTCCTTATGGGCATTAAAAAATGTTCCATTGCTAAGAAGGGCTTCCTTTCCGGCTAATTTGAAAGCTCTGTTATTAACA
Organism: Acomys percivali; assembly: GCA_907169655.1. NCBI lineage: Eukaryota > Metazoa > Chordata > Mammalia > Rodentia > Muridae > Acomys > Acomys percivali. The sequence continues at coordinate 2,283,608 of CAJRSG010002426.1, read as the reverse complement.
TAAACTGAGAATGTGTCCTTCTGGGCAGAAGATTCCTCTAACACCAGTGTCTTTGTTCTTTCTGAGACTGGGGAGGGTCTCGCACTGAGCTGCTGTCTGCAACACTACACTCTGCCCTGTGGTGCTCTTTGCTCTCCTGTCAAAATTCAACTTCCTTCACCCGCCTGTCCCTCTGGTTTCCTCCATACTTTGTGAGGTTCCATCACTCATTTCTTTCCTTTGTTAAGGGCCAAGCATCAACACTCTTTATCAAGAACTCATTTTCATTTTCTCCTACAACACCCCCTAATTTGATGCCTTACTTAAATATGAGACAAAATGTCTTATGAAAAATCACTATATATTGAGTCTTTAACTGTTTCACATTCCTAAGTATTGAAAATGTGTTCAGGCTCACGTTTGAGTAGCGACTATGGCTATAGATCGCAGAACAGCTGTAAAATGAACCCTAACGTGTGTTGGTGGCACGAAAACAAGCAACTCTGAGGGAGACACTCCATGGTGGTCTTTTTTTTTTTTTAATGCCAATGTATTACAAAGGTCACATCCTCTGTGGTGTCCTTTCCTGGTCTCCTAATGTCAATCAACTGAAGCTCTTAATTGCAGCAAAGTCAGATTTATTGGTCTTTCCCCCAGTGATTAGGATTTTAATGATGTACTTAATAAACCTTTCACTAAGTTTCTGTCGTGGACATTCTTATGGCGGTGACTGCTGCTACAATTTTATCCTGGTACACAATAGCGAGCACTTCTATTTGTAACACGAGGGTAACTTTGTAACATAAAGAGTAACAACACGTCTCTGATATGGACTCTGTTGGGGAAGAGGATGCAGGCAGTCCTGAGGAACAGGGGAGGGCGATGGGAGGGAGGATGGCACCAGGAGGAGAGGAGGGAGGGAAGGAGCTATGACTGGGATGTAAAGTGAATAAATTAATAAATAAATAACAAATAAATAAATTTTAAAGTGTAATAAAAACTAAAGGGGAGAGAGAGAGAGGGAGGGAGGGAGGGAGGGAGGGAGGGAGGGAGAGAGAGAGAAACAGCAGTCAATTTCAGTTCATTTAGAACTTGTTAGTGAGAAACATAATTCTCTTTCCTTCTTTTCTCTTCTTTTTCTTTCCTTTCTCTTTTCCTTCCTTCCTTCTTCCCTCCTTCCTTCCTTTCTTCTCTTCCTTCCCTTCCTTCCTCTTCCTTCCTCTTCCTTCCTTCCTTCGTTCATTCCTTCCTTTCCTCCCTCCTTTGGATGCACAGTGCAACAACATTCATTGAAAACCCTTTGGTTCTGCTCTGCTGGCCCAGCTCTTGCCCATATGAGAGGTCATCTTTGTAGATACCGTTTCATCTTAGAGACCTGTCTCAGTGTTCTCAGTAGGGCATCACTAGAGCTCTATCCTACATTCTGATAGCAAGCAGATTAGGGTTTTGCATCTTCACAAAAATGTCAGAATCAGCTTGTAACACACACACACACACACACACACACACACACACACACACACTTCATTGGCACTCTCAGTGTCACTGGACCTTTAGAGAAATTAAGGAAGATTTGGTTTGTGCATAGCTTTGTTCTGATCCAGTCTTTTCAGGCTATAAAATGCCTATTAAACATTCTTAATTTTCCATAAAACATCTTTTGCTATGGTTACTTCCACTTAGTTTACATTATTTTGACATGAGAATAACTGATATCTTCCTCTTATGACTAACATATGGAAATACAGTTAAATTTGTGCTTTGATATTGAGTCTACCAAGGTTGCTGACTCCTATATATTCTACTATTTGGAATATTTGTTATTAATTATAAATTTTCACCCATGGATTCTTCTAGATTTTCCACAGCTCTTGCACAACATCCACAGAATCTCCTTCCCTCTCAGCCATTCCATTTCCATGTAGGCTTTACCTTCAAGTCTTGTTTGGAAGTGTAATGGTTAACTTCCAAACAAAGGAATTTTTTCTAATTTTCCTAAAATGTGACTTCCAACTTAGTTCAATTTTGATCAGATAGAAACTCCCAATGATGCTAGTCACTAAATTTGCTGATACCTGCTTTGTGGCCAAACATATGAACAACTTGTAAAAATTTCATGCTAGTTTGCAAAGAATGAGTATTCTGTAATTGCTGAGTACAAATAACTTATTCTGCTTTATTAAGCCAGGTGTTATTTTTTACAAATTTCTGTATTCATGCTGGCTTGTTTTAACTATTAATTTTCTTTTTTTTGTTTTTATAAATAAAGTTTTATTAGAACATAATAGTATTTATTATAGTAGCTGTTTTCCTCCTAGAACAGCAAAAGTAATTTTTACAGAAAATGTATGTACCCCAAACTAATTTATTTGATACTTGTCCATTTACAGAGAATGTTTCTTAATCCCTGGCCTAAATGACATAAATGCATATTTTATGTTTATTTAATTGTTTAATTGAATATCATATACATATCATTTTAATTTATCCTTATTTGGAATTTTTAAAATTTTTTTATTAATTTATTCATATTACATCTCAATTGTTAGCCCATCCCTTGTATCCTCCCTTTCTTTCCTCCCTCCCGCTTCCCCCCTACTCCCCTCCCCTATGTCTGTGATTGAGGGGGACCTCCTCCCCCTGTATATGCTCCTAGGGTATCAAGTCTCTTCTTGGTGACCTATTATCTTTCCTCTGAGTGCCACCAGGCCTCCCCATCCAAGGGACATGGTCCAATATGGGGCACCAGAGTTTGTGTGAAAGTCAGATCTCCTTCTCCACTTAACGGTGGAGAATGTCCTGTCCATAGGCTAGACTGGGTAGGGGTTCGAAGTTTACTGCCTATATTTTCCTTGGCTGGTGCCATAGTTTGAGGAGGACCCCAGGACCCAGACCTGCCTGTAGTTTTCCAGGACCCTCTGGATCCTTCTATTTCCTCATTCTCCCAGGCTTCTCATACCTAAAGTCTCAATGTGATGTCCTCCCCTCTGACCCACTTTCCTGGTAGGTAAAGTTTTTCATGGGGGCGTACCCCTTGGACTAGTGTCTCGATATAAGTGAGTATATACCATTTGACTCTTTTTGCTTCTGGGTGAACTCACTCATTATGATAATTTCTAGTTCAATCCATTTGTCTACAAATTTCAGAAATTCCTTGTTTTTAATAGCTGAGTAGTATTCCATAGTGTAAATATACCACAGCTTCTTTATCCATTCTTCTAATGAGGGACACGTAGGCTGTTTCCAAGTTCTGGCTATTATGAATAAGGCAGCTATGAACATGGTTGAGCATATGTCCCTGTTGTGTGGTAGTGCATTGTGGGAAGCCACAGTATTCTACTGTGTGCCTCGCCCCAAGACAGCGCCTGGCATGTAGCCAGCTTTGCCTCAAAAGTAGTAAACAAGTCCTTATTAGGGCATGGCCCGCTGCCTGCAATAGTTCCGGTTTCAAGAGCCAATAGAGTATGGAAACGTGGCGTTGCTTGATTGGATGCTTGGATGTCTATAAAAGGGTATGAGGGGAGTGGTTGGGGGGAGAAGACCGCAAGAAGAGCCTGAATAAACTGCTTGAGAGAAGAACCGGGTGCCGTGTCTTCCTTGCTGGTTGAGTGGGATGCGACAGTGCATCTTCTGGGTATATTCCAAGGAGTGGAATAGCTGGGTCTTGAGGAAGCCCTATTCCCATTTTTCTGAGAAAGCGCCAGATAGATTTCCAAAGTGGTTGTACTAGTTTGCATTCCCACCAGCAATGAAGGAGTGTTCCTCTCTCTTCACATCCTCACCAGCATGTGGTGTCAGTTGAGTTATTGATCTTAGCCATTCTGATGGGTGTAAGATGGAATCTCAGTGTCATTTTGATTTGCATTTCTCTGATGACTAAGGAGGTCGAGCATTTCTTTAAGTGTTTCTCCGCCATTTGATATTCCTCTGTTGAGAATTCTCTGTTTACTTCTGAGCCCCATTTCTCTATTGGGTTATTTGGTTTGATAGTGTTTAATTTCTTGAGTTCTTTATATATTTTGGATATTAGACCTTTGTCAGATGAAGGGTTGGTGAAGATCTTTTCCCAGTCTGTAGGCTGTCGCTTTGTTCTCTTGACAGTGTCACCTGCCTTACAGAAGCTTCTCAGCCTCATGAGGTCCCATTTATTAATTGTTGACGTTAAGGCCTGGGCTGTTGGTGTTCTGTTCAGGAAGTTGTCTTCTGTACCTATGTGTGCCAGACTCTTCGTCTCTGGTTTTAGGTTGAGGTCTTTAATCCACTTGGACTTGATTTTTGTGCATGGTGACAAATAGGGGTCTAATTGCATTTTTCTACATGTAGACATCCAGTTAGACCAGCACCATTTGTTGAAGATGCTGTCGTTTTTCCATTGAATGGATTTGGCTTCTTTGTCAAAAATCAAGTGACCAAATGTGTGAGTATTCATCTCTGGGTCTTCAGTTCGATTCCATTGATCCACTAGCCTATTGCTGTGCCAGTACCATGCTGTTTTAATTACTGTTGCTCTATAGTACAGCTTGAGATCAGGTATGGAGATTCCTCCAGAGGATTTTTTATTGTATAGGATTGTTTTTGCTATTCTGGGCTTTTTGTTTCTCCATATGAAGTTGAGAATTGTTCTTTCAATATCTTCAAAATATTTTGTAGGTATTCTGATAGGGATTGCATTGAATCTGTAAATTGCTTTTGGTAAAATGGCCATTTTTACTATGTTGATTCTCCCGATCCATGAACAAGGTAGATCCCACCATCTTCTGATGTCATTTTCAATCTCTTTCTTCAGAGATTTAAAGTTTTTTTCAAATAAGTCCTTCACTTGCTTGGTTAGGGTTATTCCTAGATATTTTATATTGCTTGTGGCTATCGTGAAGGGAGTAATTTTCCTAATTTCTTCCTCTGCCTGTTTGTCATTTGTATATAGGAAAGCTACTGACTTTTTTTAGTTTATTTTGTATCCTGCCAATTTGCTGAAGGTGTTTATCAGCTGTAGGAGTTCTCTGGTGGAATTTTGGGGGTCACTTATATACACTATCATATCATCTGCAAATAGGGATAATTTGACTTTTTCCTTTCCCATTTGGATCTCCTTGATCTCCTTTTGATGTCTTATTGCTCTGGCTAGAACTTCAAGAACTATATTGAAGAGATATGGGGAAAGTGGGCAGCCTTGTCTGGTCCCCGATTTTAGAGGGATTTCCTTGAGTATCTCTCCATTTAATTTAATGTTGGCTATTGGTTTGCTGTATATAGCTTTTATGATGTTTAGAAAAGTGCCAACTATTAATTTTCAAAGTCATTGAAAGAATTATGTCAAAAGCTACCTTGTAAGCTCTTTGGCTTCTGATAGAAATATTTAGATATATTACATATTGTTCAAGATTAAAGCTCTTCATGACTACGAACTGACCTTTGTCTGCAATAACAATTTTTACTATAAATCAAGATGATTAACCATTATGCCACAATGCTTTTTAGTCACCTATAAATTTTAACTTATTTCAAGAACTCTATTTCAAAGAGGATACAGATAATTGAGCACCATATTATACATATGTTGAAGGGTAAATACACATGGAATAAACATGGTTAACACATTCCTAAAACATCTTTGCTTATTTAGAGTTAGCTTTCTGAATCTCATTAAGCTCAGATCCACTGTCTGCTGTGTTTCCCCATAAACCATTGTCCTGTGGGCTGTGAGGATGCCGGAGGTGCATCTCTCTAGAGCACAGACAGGCTACACTCTCCCTTCTGTAAGCTTCAAGCTGGAACTTTTACCAGAAGTTCTCAATAGTAGGTTTTTCACACCCCATCTGGGATGGCCAGCTGGTTTGTTGACTGATGCTAAGTTCACACCGCCACATGAGCAGCCACATCACTACACAGCTAGGCAGATTACCACTCAGCTGCACAGAGAGCTGTCTGTATCCATCCACTACTACGGCTTACCTCAGTGACACCACAGAATGTTCTTGTGTGTTTGTGTATGAGTGTTTCTCTTGCATGTATATATGTGTACCTTGTGCGTGCCTGGTGCCAGCAGACATCAGATCCCCTGAAACTGGCATTGTAGACGGTTGTGAACCACCACGTGGATGGTGCTAGGATTTGAACTTGGGTCCTCTGCAAGAGCAACAAATGGTCTTAACCTCTTAGCCATCTCTCCATCCCCTGTTCTTGCTCTTAGAGATTGTTGTACAATTTTAACTAAGTTTAGGGCAACAGCAGTAATCAACTGGTAAAAAGGTGACAGTGATATGTTTGCTTTTTATGATCTGAATCTTATGCCCTTTAAAAGCTTTTGTCTTTTTTTTTTTTAAGATTTATTTATTTATTATGTATACAGTGTCTGCCTGCATGTGTGCCTGCAGGCCAGAAGAGGGCACCATATCTCATTATAGATGGTTGTGAGCCACCAGGTGGTTGCTAGGAATTGAACTCAAGACCTTTGGAAGAGCAGCCAGTGCTCTTAACCTCTGAGCCATCTCTTGTCTTCTTTCTTTCCTCTCTGCCCCTTTCCTTTCTTCTTTCTTTTCTTCATTTTCTTTCTTTTCCTCCTTTCTTCCTTTCTCTCTCTTTTTTAGATCCCCCAAACTGCAAACACTGTTATGCCTCACCAAGGCAAATCAGCCTCCCACCCCCTAGCATCGCCTCCTTGGTTAAACACATTTCTGCAGTAGCATTGCACTAGAAATGAAGTGTGTTCTGCTCAGCCAGCAGGACATTTCTGACACAGAGATGCATATTTTAATGCTGATGCTGGGCAAGGGGCAGGATTCATTTACTACAGCTTGTGACTGTGCTGCGAATTCTTTCATCTCTTCTAGGAAACTTGGCCACTTCTCTTGCCACTGTGCCACTGTGTGATAAGCAACCTTTACGTTATGAATTCAGCCATACACTACAACCTATCTCCTTGTAGGTGAATTCCTCCCTTAGAGCCTGTAGATGATTTATTGTTGCTTTCCAAGAAAATACAAAACTGGATCATTTAACCAATAGCAAACATGTATTAGGCAAATGTCAAATGTTGACTTGTTCTTGAATCATTCTGTATACTTAACTATTTGAACTATAAATTGTACTGTTGTATTTTGATGACATTTTAACTAGCAATTAAACAACATATGTTATCACGACAGAGTGTATAATTCAAGTGAAGTGACAACCACATGAATAGCTATGACCTAATTTCACACCATACACAGTAACAGTGACATAGGGACAGCCACATGGCCATAGCAATTAAGAGATGACAAATATAAATGCATTTTTATTCAGAGGGAGGGTTCTCAGTCACTGCTGATAGGGTGTAAACAGCACAGAGATTGTGGAAGACAGCTTGGTAATTTTTCACTTCTGTCATGAGGTCCTGCAATCACACTCCTCAGTATTTACCTAAAGAATCTTGCTGATGCATAAGCACCATCTATACCTCTCTCTATATATATATACATCTATACAGGGAAGTTTATAGTAGCTATATTAATAATTGCTAGTATTTAGCAGCCACAGAAGTCCTTCAATGAGAGAATTGGTCAAGTAAGCTGTTGTATATACAGACATGATAATATGATTTAATACTAAAAAGAAAGAACTTAACAAACTATGAAGAAAAAATAAACTTATACACTGATAAAAAATATGCCACTCTGAAAGGGATATAATATGTTTCAGTTTTGTAATTTCAAGAAAACTTAAAACTAGGGAGGGAGGGCCTAGGCAGGTTGCTCAGTGATGTGATCATCACATGAGCATGAGAACTCGAGCCCTGTGCTGATGGAAAAGCTGTGCATGGTAGGGTAATGCTGGACGGCAGAAGCAGGTGGCTGTCTGAAGCTCCCTGGCTGCCAGCCTACATGATTGGTGAGCTCCAGCTTCAGAGAGAAGCTGTGTCTCAACAAACAACGTGGGTAGCAATGGATGGAGGAAGACAACCAGTATTGACCTCATATACACCACCATGAACACATATACACACACATACACATGTAACACACACACATACACACACATAGCAGGAAGATAGTAAAATAGTCAGTGGTTGTCAGAGATTTGGAGGGGAGAAACACAGGATATGGGGGAGCAGTAAAACTGTCTTGTGTAATATAAATGTGGGACATACATAGCATTGTTTCATAGTCCTGTAGAACTATAATGTAAGTTAAAGATCTTAGTTAACAATGTCACTATCTGTGACAAATGTATCATACTAACACAATACTTAAGAGATTGTCTGGTGGCGGGGGGCTAGGGGTGTGTGTGGGAACTCTGTACTTTCCACTCAGATTTTCCGGAAATGCAAGACTTCCTTGAAACTTGTTTGACTGAAGTGACATCTCTTACCCACCCCTCCTTCAGCTGTCCTCTCACTAGAAACCAGTGAAGAAAAATGAAGAGCTTTCCCCAGGCAGCTTTAGGCTCTCTAGCTTGTTTTTTTCTGTTTGGGGATTTTCAAGACAGAGTCTTACAGAGCACAGGATGGCCTTGAACTCAGGATACAGCTGTGGGTGACCTTGAACTCTTGATCCTCTGGTTGCTCTCTCTCTAGGGTGCTAGGGTTTCAGGTGTGCCCTACCACTCCCAGCACAGGGGCTTTTGTTTTGGCTTTCTATGTAGCCTTGGCTGGCCTGAGGCTCATTATTAGACCAGGCTAGCCTCAAACCATAGATATCCACCTACCTCTGCCTTCCATGTCTTAGAACTAAAGGCATTTGCTACTATGCCTAGCTTCAAAACGAATGCCTTTTATTCATGCCTATACCAGCACACTTTAAGTAGCTAAAAATAAGCTGCAAGTGTGTGTGTATGTGTGTGTGTGTGTGTGTGTGTGTGTGTGTGTGTGTGTGTGTATTTACTATATGCTGCTTAAGAAAATGCTTCTTAAAGGCACTAAGTATGTCTTGTGTAAATGCTGAGTACATTCTTGGCACAATGCTCTATGTATCTGTTTTGATCGGTTAATGTTGATTGTCAACCTGACAGACTTACAGTCACCAGGAAGACATAACTCTAGAAGCATCTGTGAGGCGGTTTCTAGGTTGGGGTAACTGGGGAGGAAGAAGCACCGTATGTGTGAGTGCCACTGCTCCACAAGCTGGTGTCCTGGGCTGCGTGATGAATGGGAGGGGAGCCGCACACCATCATTTATCTCTGCTGCTTCCTGACTGCAGATACGGCTGGACCGGCTGCCTCCCACTCCTGCCACCCCAAGCTGGGAGCTAAAACAACTCTTCTTCCTCAAGCGGCTTTTTACAGGAACTTTGTCACAGCAAGGAGACAAGAAACTAATGTGCCCATGAAGAGTTAATTCACTTGCGGCAATTACTCTGTCCAGTTCTGCACAGCCACAGGACCTACCTGACTTTGTGCCTCAGATGTTAACTCCATGGCTTTAGGTAAATTGCATGTTAGTTCTCATTGTTTCAATTGCCCTATTAGCTGAGAGAATAATACGTTTCTAGTCACTGCGAGGAGCATGCCAGACTCATGAGAGTGAATGACCTGTGTAACTTGTAAAACACCCTACGTAGTAGAGGGTTTCTGTGTTGCTTTTAGGTTATATTAGGAGTTTTAAATCTCATGTCAACAACAAAAGAAAATCAAAAGAAAAAAGAAAAATTCTTCCTAGTTTAACAGAAATGACCAAAACTGATTATGTGGCCAATGGAATAAGAATGATTTGTGTTCCAGGAAGTATATAAGGAACTCAACTGTAAAATATAAAATTACAAACACAGAGTTTCAGAAAACATCGAGACTGTGTTTTTAAAATAAATGACAGTGGGGACTTTCCTGGCGTCTTGAGGACTCACAAGAAAGGCACCAAAAGTGAATAGAATAATTAGCTCTCAGCTTCATAGCTGTTAGCAAAGCTGTCATTAAAGACTACGTTTTCCTGGCACAGAAAAGACCCAAAGTGCCAAATCTCTCAGCAGTGATGAACTTTGACAACAGAATCAAGATGGATATTTTCACTTTTACTTTGGTTCTTTGCTATTAAATTCCTTCCTTCCTTCCTTCCTTCCTTCCTTCCTTCCTTCCTTCTTTCCTTCCTCTCTCTTTCTTTCTTTTCTTCCCCCCGCCCCCTTTTTTGACAACAAGGTTTCTCAGTGTAGCCCTGTCCTGGAACTCTTTGTAGATGAGGCTGGCCTTGGACTCACAGAGACACACCTGCCTGTGCCTCCTCCTAAGTGCTAGGATTAAAGGCATGCATGCTAGAATTTCTTTTAAATACTTAAGCATGTGTTGTTTTTATGATTAAAACTAAATTTTTTTGTAAAAAAGAAATGAATTTTGATTTTGAAAATTGTCAGTCGAATCAAAAAAGAGGCTGGGGACCACTCTGATGACTAACATTCCGCACCTACAGAGAACTCACAGCTTGCAGCTGATAAACTGCTTAACTTTAAATGGTAAGAAGAAAGCAAAGGTAGACACTACCTTATCATTCATGCTTGAACACAAGAAAATCAACCCCTGCATTTCCTGAGTACCTACTGTACTTTACAGGCAGCTTTAATCCCCAGATAGACCAGGCAAGAAATGCTTGGGAAGTGCAGGCATTATGTTATGTGTGGGTGTTATGTCATTTGTGAGGAGTCATAGAGCCAGAGAATGAAGGACTACTTTGGACTTTCCACATCGCTACCCTACCTTAAAACAACACCCTGATTCCCTTTTAGCTAATAGGTTCTGTGAACCATAAGCTGCCTTTAATTTTACTTTGTCAGACATTCTATTGTTTTCTGTAGGAAATATGCTCAAAGTAGTCATTATTCATGGAATCTGAAGACAGGTGAGGAGCTCAAACAAACAGTAGAAGGATGCCACGTGTTGATTTTGAAGTGGTTTGGGCTGAGGTCACGTAGCGGTCTTACAACTTCTGGAAGTTGTACTTGTTGGTAAAGGCAGTCCACCATGGCTGCTGTGTGCCCCTGTGTGGCCCTGCATGATCTAATGAGGAATGCCAAGAAGCCAAAGCCCTACTGGCCCTGCTCCCTGTCAGGGAATTCATACTAGGCCGCATTAATGAGGCAATGCAGGTCTTCTAGCTAAAGACTTGTCTTGCGTTTCCAGCCATAAAAGCAATGAGTTCCTTAAGTTCAGCGTCCCCTGGTGTAAGGCAACCCACTGAATTTGCAGACACCCAGGGTGAAGCCACACGTGACCTCTATGGGATTCCTGGTTGAAAGCAAAATTTAAAACCATAGTATATCATCTCTGTGTTGTCACATGCCTCTGTCTTTACATCCTCCCAAGGTAACGTAAATGCATCAAACTGGCTGTGAGATTACTGGGAAAGGACAGCAGAGACAACGTTCCTCGGGAGATGGTGTTTTAGCTTCGGAAAGGTTAGATGGCCTCCACCAATGATGTTCTGAGCTGCTGTGAGGAGAATTCAACCATGAGCCTTATACACAAACACAGATTCCTTGGCCAATGGTAAAGGTATCCGTCTCTTATAGAACCATCTAGTCACCCTCTCTCCTTGATTGCCAGGACTACAATGTACACACTATTGTCATTATTAAAAAGTGTTCAGCCAGTTATGGTGGTGCAAGTCGGAAGGATTTGCTGAAGGTGGTGGAGGTAGGAGGATCAAAAGAATAAGGCCAGCCTGGGCTACACATTTTTTTAAAAGGCTTGGCACAGGCCTTTAATTACAGCACTCCAAGAGGCAGAAGCAGGCAGATCTCTGTTTGAAGCCAGCCTGCTGGTGTACTAAGCCCAGGACAGCCAAGGCTACACAGAGACAGCCTGTCTCAAGACTCCACCCACGCCCCGCCGACAAAGTGTTTAGATACGATTATACACGAGATGAGACAATTAAGTGTAAATACTGGAAAAGAAAGTATGCACTGTCTTCCTTGATGATATAATAGTATATCTAGGAGATGGAAGGACTCACAGTTATGTAATTGATGATATAATGATATATCTAGGAGATGGAAGGACTCATAGTTATGTAATTAATAAACAAAATGACTTGGCACTCTCTTCATTGGCAATAATCATCTATAAGTGGAAACTGGGGAAAGTGGGATTTAGTAAGAAAAATGATTTAAAAATTTAACACATCATAATGAAAGGACAATGTTAGGAAAGCAAAGCTGATGTAAATATTCCACAATATATCCAATTACTGAACTATCACATGGTACTCCACAAATATGCTTACTTTTTTATATATCTATAAATCATTTTAAAACAATTTTACAAAATTAAGAACAAATACAAGAAAAATATAGGTCTTTTATGAACTAAGCTAGAGTCTTACTGAAAATATTAATGTTTGAGAAGGAATAAACTAAAAGCAAATTTTCAATTGTAAGACTGTCATTGAAATGAGAGAAGGGGGAGAGAGGGAGAGAGGGGGAGAGAGGGGGAGAAAGGGGGAGAGAGAGAGAGGAGAGAGGGGAGGGAGAAAGAGAGAGAGATAATTAAGGCTAGGGTCTCCAGGGTTGCTTTGGAGTATTTGAGGTTGAAGGAATTATTAATGAAGTGATCCTAAGATTTACCCAGAAGAAGAAATTCCTAATAATAGCTAAGACAATTATTAAAACTAATAAATTTTCCAGAGGTCAAAAGGTATTGCAGAATTTTCTAAGTGCTTTGCTTTGCTTTATTTTGTTTAATTCTCACAACTGTCTGCTGCCGTCCAGTTTCACAGACAACTGGGCCACGGTAGAGACGCGATGCAGCATCAGAACAGGATTCAGGTCCAGTTCAGGTGCAGCACTGCTCTTGACAACATGTTCCCAAGTTCACTGTTGGCATGCTGAAGAGAACTGTCTGCCTGAGATCCTAAAACACACCATAAATATACTATACTATATCGACAATAATCAGCTGTATTGGGTAGCAGAACAGAATTGTGGGAACTACGTAAAAACTGGCTAAAGAAAGGGCAGCAGCATTTCCAGTCAAGTGAAAAAAGTGAGTCAGGTGTGGTGGCACACACCCCTGTAATCCCAGAACCAGGAGGCTGAGGCAGCAGGGCAGCAGGTCCATGGCCAACCAGACTGATACAGTGAGACCTTCTCTCAAAACCATCAGACAGACAAAATTTGCAACTTGCTTGTTTATATGTGTATAAGTTCAGGGAAAAAAACGCTAGGCTTCTATGTGCAGAGTTCTTATATTTTTGGTTGTGAGTTTAGCCTTTAGCAGCTGAGCCATCTCTCTAGCCCTACGTGCACAGATCTATATCAATGAGAAGTTTAAGAAAAAAAAGTATTAGAATTCACAAAGTTGTGTGTGTAATCTAAAGATTAGAGAGGCTTTTTAAATGCAAGACACTCAAAAATAGTGTAAAAAAGACTTTTCATTAGATTAAAATGGGGGTTGACGTGGAAAACAATGGAATCAAAAGACATGACAGACTAAGGATATATTAACTCATATGAACTGTTAATGCATGAAAAGATGTTTTTAAACTAAAAAAAACCTTGAATATATACAAAAACCCTTTGAAGCTGATGGAAAACCAGTAGAAAAGAGTAGGGAATTCATAAAAGAGTAAAACCAAATGTGGGAATGCATGCCATACATTACAGTTACTAGGAAAATACAATTCTCTAAGATCACATTGGCTAAAAAATGAAAGATAATTATAACAACTGTAGTTGAAGCCAGCAAGATGGCTCAGTGAGTAAAAGCGCTTGCTGCCAAGCCTGAGCTCAGTCCTTAGAACCCCCGTGGTAAGAGAGGACCAACTGTCACTACTTGTTCTCTGGTCACCACAGATGTGCTCTGAGATGCAAACCCATATACATCTCTCTCCTCTCCTCTCTCCTCTCTCTCCCTCTCCCTCTCCCTCTCCCTCTCCCTCTCCCT
>CAJRSG010002426.1:2246674-2263251 GCA_907169655.1 Acomys percivali | reverse complement strand
ACACACACACACACACACACACACACACACACACACACACACACACACACATTGTAGCACTATCCTTTGGGAAAACTAGTTATGACAATTCAAAACTCTAGTTTTTCTCTTATTATCCTGCCTGCTGGTGAAAAGCATAATAAATATACTCAGTCTGGTGCCTGAGACTTTCTTAAAGTGACACTCAGCTCTCCTGGTGCTTCTGGTTCCAGATACAAATCCCATCTTATCTGGTTCCCACAGAGAAGACTCAGTGTAGAGACAGGAGCAGGTGCTTGAGAGGGTCAGGTAGCATCAGATTCGGCATGAATTTTTAGAGAGAAGCCCTCCTATATCCAATGCTTTTTAGATTCAACACAGCTTCTACTCATCATAAGGTCCATGTAATAAATATAGGTTATAGGAAAATAGTTCTCAAAGTCTAATGTTGTGATGGATAATTGGCTAGAATCCTGCTCTCCTTCCCACCTTAATCACAGCCATTTTTCTCAGGGTGGCTTGCCACTGTCTTGGAGCTGGGTCCCCCACCTTTGCCCTTGTTCCCCACATGGTTACTTCAATGTGGCAGCTGGAGTAATCATATTAAAATATATTTTGGATCACTCCATTTACCTATCCTAATCCCTGACCTAATATTTTTTCAATTCAGAATAAAAACCAGAGTGTACATTATCCTGCACAAACCAAAGTCAAGTGTGATAGCACATGGATCTGGTACCCAGAACAGGCTTACTTTCTCTTTTTGAAAAGAGAATTGGGACTGTTAAAAGGGTTAGAAAGATAGTTTCATGGTTAAGGGCACTTTGTACTCTGACAGAGGACCCCAGTTTGGTTCCCAGCACCATGCTGAACAACTCTCAACCACCTGTAACTCCAGCTCCAAGGAATCTGATTGGATGACATTCTTTTCTGGTCTCTGCAGGCACCTACACAGACGGGGCACTCACTCACACAAACACATATGTGTGAACATAAATAAGATGTCGATCATAGGGCTGGGCGTACTGGCACAAGGCTTTAATCACAGCACTCTGGAGGCAGAGGCAGTGAATCACTGTGAGTTTGAGGCCAGCCTGGTCTACAAAGTGAGTCCGGGACAGTCAAGCCAAGGGTACAGAGAGAAACCCTGTCTCAAAATAACAAAAACAAAACAAAATGTTGATCATAATTAACATGAGTCTTTTTTAAAATTAAGGACCAGCTGTACAGCTGCCAACTTGCTTCTATGTTGATTTCCAGTACAGTGTATCATTTTAAACGAACTTCTTTTTCAGACAATAAATAAAATTCATACCTATTATTGAAAATCCAGAAGATAAGAAAAGTAAAACAGGGAGCTTGAAGTCGTTCCTGTGACACCCTAAAGGGAAGCACGACTGTCCCTGTGGCACTCTAAAGGGAAGTACGGCTGTCCCTGTGACACCCTAAAGGGAAGCATGGCTGTTCCTGCGGTACCCTAAAGGGAAGCACGGCTGTTCCTGTGACACCCTAAAGGGAAGCACGGCTGTTCCTGTGACACCCTAAGGGGAAGCACGGCTGTTCCTGCGGTACCCTAAAGGGAAGCACGGCTGTTCCTGTGACACCCTAAAGGGAAGCACGGCTGTTCCTGTGACACCCTAAAGGGAAGCATGGCTGTTCCTGTGGTATCCTAAAGGGAAGCATGGCTGATGTCTTCACATCTTTCCTCTCAATCTAATTTTCCCCTAAAATCTAGACATATAATATGCACTGAATATGCATGTTTGTATTCACAGTTTTCACTTAACATGACATTAGTCTTTAAAAGCAGTAAGTAAGTAAGTACATATTAAGTAAATGTATGCTGTTGGATGATCCGGCTGGGCCATAATCTATCAGGTCATTTCCACCTTAAACTCTGAAGTTATCCTGCCTTCTGTCCATAGAGTTTTAGCATTGTTGTTATAAATGGAAAATAAGTAAATAATTATTCTAGAAAGAGGAAATACTGGCAACAATCTGGGGCCTCATCGAAGGTCTGAAATGGTGACTCTGTCATTGGCATTTTCTGTGAAGACCATAGTGCAGAGAGCAGGCACTGAGGAGTAGCATCCAGGCGGCTTTGCTCTTAATGGAGAATTCTGCTCAGGTCGCCCTGGCCTTGATGGCATGGCAGTAGCTTTCCAGCTCTTACTTTTCCTGCTTTTATGTCCGTCTATCTCAAGCCAAAAATAATTATCCACTCACTAGGACACGCATGCTGCAAAAGAACCTGTATTCTTAAGGTCTCTTTATACTTCTGAGGCTTTCTCTGGCAAATAAATCACTTGGCCTGGGAGCTTTTCCAACTTGGCAGAGTAGGAGACAAAGCAAAACATGCGCCCAGTGCCATTTGAGTTCTGTGATGGAGTGGATGCTTTCAAAAATGAAATTAAATATGGGCAATATAAGAAGGCTTCTGGGGAAATGTGTATGAAGCAGCAGATCATTTCAGGAAAGTGAACACACATCCCTCAGGAGGAACACAGCCGGACAGCATCCAGGGCGTCTTGTCTGGAGTACCACAAGGAACTCCATACTCGAGAGAATATCCCTGGAGTCCTCCAGGCAAGAAAAACACTACAAAGCAAGGCAAGCTGGACTCTGCATCCTGGGGAGAGAGATGCTGAGAAGTTGGCAGTGTATTCAGCTCGTCAGCCAAGCAATTCTGTCTCGGTAGGTGTATATAGTAAATTCAAGTGTCTACACACTGGGTGTCATCAGGAAGAACTAATGGCTACATGCAATAAAATGTGTTTGTTACACTAGGTCTAATGAGTCCAGTGAAAAGAAAAATGGTCAAAAGCCTCGGAAATTAGTATTTGTGTTTTTCTCATAGTTTTTGATGTGATAGTCATTTTAAGCCAGGGTCAAACCTAAGTGTGTTGATGGCAATTGGTAGAGTATGGTTAGTTACCAAGACAGCGACTTAGCCTATCTTCTTGTGCATCTTCTGCCTAATTAATAATAATAAATGATAATGATGATAATAATAATAATAATAAATGTGCCATCCACACTCAGTTCTACATGTGACAATATTTATAAAGTAACACATCTGGATGGCTCTACGAGCGGCAGACACTGTGCCAACCTCTTCATGTGACTTATGTCATATAGTCTCAGTAGTCTCCTGACATAGATGGGCCCAATTCCACTGCTGTCCCAGTCAGAGAAGACCGGACAACAAGGAGCAGAGAGGTGCTGCGGCTGCCAAACACCATGTATGTAAAAGCCAGGAGTCACGACAGTGCGTCTGGCCCGTGAGCACATGTATCCTAGCATATGCTGTGCACTCACTCTCCACGGTTGGGCTTATTGTAGTGTGAAGCTGTGTTTTTAGAGAAAGCCAGTGCAGTTTCAGTTTTCCCTAGCAGAGGGAAGATATTAAGAATCTAATCCCTTTGTTTGCAATATATTTATTGTCATCCCGGTTTTTAAAATCTTCTGATAAAAAGAGACTCTCAATGAGGGATTCACATAGTTTTAAGCAACTGTTTATTATGTTAAAAATATCCCCAAATTTCTGTAGGATAAAAGCACCCCATGTATCTATAGAACAATTTTTTTAAAAGATGGGATCTCATGTAGACCATACTGAGCGTCACTTCCACATGTATCTGAGGATGACCTTGGACTCCTGATTCTCCAGCCTCCACACCTGGAATGCTGGGAATACAGGTGTGCACCATCACACCCAGTTTATTTGGTGCTGAGTATGAAACCCAAGGCTTCGCACATGCCAGAGTAGCACCCTACTGACTAGGCTACATCCACTGCCCAGAACAAGTCTCATGGTTACTGTTCATATTTTATAAAAGACATTTCTGTGATCTTCAAAAATTTATTGTCATCTATGTCATTCTTCAAAGATGAATCAGAGTATATTGCTAATCCCACTACAAGAGAATAGCTCTGAGACTGGCTGAGACACGAATGTCTATGCAGAGGCAATGCTTCTTGTTGGTTACACAGGTCCTGTGACTTATTAGATGCCATTTTTCACATGGTATAAATGAAGATTTTCAGATATCTTTCTTCTGCTCATACAAAGAGCAGAGAACCAGCCTTAATTGTTCTGTGCATCCTGCACACTTTCATGATGTTAGGACGATATAATGCTTGCAAGAAATTATGTTTTCAGAACAAAAGAACTGGACACTGATGCTGGCTCAGACCTGAAGGATGCATTCCTCTCAGCATGCTGGACGCTGGCATCCTGCATCCTGCATCCTTCATGTTCCAGCCCCAAGTGCTTCAGTTGCTGTTCCTCATCAGAACAGGACAGCTCCCAGGACGGTTTTGAAGAAATCTTCCAATTCCAATTAGTCCAGCATTTCAAACTGTCCCACACAGGATTTCTAGTAAGTCTGGAATTTCTCATTATTTAGAAACTGGACCACAAATGCTATTCCTACCTTGCTTAACCATTTTCCCCAATTTTCTTTGGTCCCCTACAAAGGTATTATTCATCTGGAAGATGAATCAGCCGGAAGAAACCTTAAGAGAACGATGCTGTATTTCCCTTGAGGGGAGTTGGGTAGGGTTTTGGTTGTTTTCTTGGGATATAGATGCTTATTTTCATTAGGAGTTGGTTATATATTCTTATTGGTCTTATTCAGAGAGAAAATGAAGTTGGACTCAGGGATTTCTCTCTTTTCCTTTACCTTTGTTTCTTAGGTATGGAGATAGAGGTTGAAAAGAAAAGAGGGGCAATATAGGAATATATAGGAATGACAGAACAGAAAGTAGATCATTGAATCAACTCAACTTAAAGCCTTAACTGTTACTCACAAACAAGGTTATTCTTAGTTCATTGGTATAGAATTTTGTACATTGATGCAAAATAAGCTCAATTTTGATACATTGTTATATAATTCAAATTCAAGATTATTCTCACATACATTAAATATATTTCTAGCCTAATATGAGGTAGTGTACCCATACTACTCATTTATAATACAAGGTATACTTCCAATATATTGAAGGTGCTGTTGCAGGCTGTTTAGGATAATTAAGTTATGCAAGTTAGTTGTTAGTTGATGAACTCATGGTCATGTCTAGTCTATTTTTGTCACAAGAATATACATCCTGGGTTTAACAGATAGATATGATTCTACAGATAGGCAAGGTAACATAGATAAGATTTTCAAAAAAAACTCAGAGACATACACAATATGGCATTTAAAGATGTTTTCATGATTTTAAGGATCCTTTGACAATAAAACAGGTTAACTCCTGGCAACACCCAGCCTACCTCAGAGAAGATGATGAGCATCAAAGAACCTCCTTATGGAGATGGTTTCAAATGTGGCAAACAAGCCACTGGGCAAAATGTCCTCATTTCTACCACAGACAGAATTCTGCCTAAAAATGGGCAAGCTTGGAAGCAGGCAGAGTCAACAGTCAAACTCTGCCAAGACAGGTAAGCAAGTTCTCAATAGTTCCTGGTTCACAAATTTGTCTGTTAGATATATTGAGCCAGAAGGCTGAAGATAATGCTTCAGTTTTATAGAGAGTTTTGGATGACTGTCCAGGCAGCAAACTGTCTCTGGCATTTTCTCATTTGGGAAACTGCTAACTTGCACTTCCTGTTTACTCAGACAATTAATTTTATTCCTTCTCAAGTCTCTGATGGGATGGAAGACCAGATAGTTTATTTTTACAATTAAGCTTTATTGTTTAGGAGTTAAGATGTTTTTAGGTCTAGATAAATGGTTTAAGTTGAAAGAGATGAGATATGATAGATATTGATTTACATTCAGAATTTTAGATGCAACAAGATAGGAAAGATGTTTTACCCAAGGTTGCCAAATACAAATAGGCAAAACACAATGAATATAACACACACACACACACACACACACACACACACACACACGCACACAAGACAAACACACATGGATGAGAACACACACATGTGCACGCGTACACAGGCAAAACACACATGGATGAACACAAACACACATATGCACACACACAAGGCAAACACATACGGGTGAACACACACAGACACACATGCACACACACAAGGCAAACACATACGGATAAACACACACAGACACACACACTTACACACACACACATGCACTCATACAAGGCAAACAGACATGGATGAGTACACACACACATGTGCACGCACACAAGGCAAACACATATGGATGAACACACACAGACACACAGATACAGACACACACACACACACATACACACACACACACACTTTGAGAAGCAGATTCGGAAACTGGCATTAGGGTAAGGTCACCAAATACAAACTGATGACGCGGTGCCAGGGAACAAGAAGGCATGAGACATATGAACCACTGCTGGGCTAGCTCATCTACTTGTGCGTGCGAGTTATGCAACAGTTAAAGGCAGAGGAGTTTTTCTATTTAAAAAAGGAAATTTTTTGGTTAGTGTCAGCAAATTGGGCAGTGAATAAGCTAAAAAGAGAAACAAGTACTTTGCCTGGGACCTTGACTCTGTGGTCAGGCCCGACAGAGTCAACCCGGCTCAAAGGTCATAGCCAAAGCAAGCACTGGTCAATGGAAAGCCCCCTACATTTCTAAAACACTCAGGACATATCATTCAGTTTTGATGAAGATTCACTTTTTAAAAAATGCCTTTATTCAATTAAATTTTCCATGTCTACCAAAATATCTGAGAGATAAGCATTTGTGTGACAACTCTTTCCATCTGGCAAAACAGAAACCACTGGGTTTCTACTGGAAAATTACCAAATATTTGCTTTATTTACTTTCCTATTTACAAAGGTACTTGCCAACGACCCAGAAATGTTCACACGCTGACATGCGGTAAGAATGTGCTGTTTCCTCATGAGGAAAAAGTGTTGGAAATGTCTGTTGAACCATTTAGGTTTGGTACCTCTTGAAAGCAAACGGAACCGTTCCCACCTTATAGAGAAAAGGAGGCCAAAGGAATGTGATGACCTTTGATAAATGGTCTTTCAGGGTAGCTAAAAAGATGGATCAGTGGGTAACACACTTATACAAACAGGAAGGCCTGAGTTCCAACCCCTAGCACCTTCATTGTCTTTAAAAAGCCAGGTGTGGCATGTGTGTCTGTAACCCTGGTGCTCTCATGGTGAGACACAGGCAAAGGAGAATATCTGGGAGCTGGGGGTGGGCTAGCCCATGTGTGCAGCGAGAACAGCAAAAAAAATGTCTCAGACAAGGTGGAAAGGCAAAGACTGACGCCTGAGGGTGTCATCTGACCTACACTTATGGCATGGCACATATGTTGATTTAAGAAATCCAGTTTTTCTTGGAAACTGGCAGAATGTGATAGTTTTTGTTTGTTTGTTTGTTTGTTTGTTTAGGAGAAGGGGTGTTAGAGCAATGTTTTCCATTTATGTAACTCAAAGAGGAGACTTTCTTCAGGGTCCCACAGCGCAGATATCTCCAAGCTGTTACCGTCTGTCCTACCGTTGTCATACCATCCGGTAGCATGTACTCTGAGTCACCTGTTCCTAGATAGGAGAACTGAGGACTTGTGAAATGAATTACTCCCTGAGGTCATATGCCTTCTAAGAGGCTGACCTGAAACTCAAACTAGGTTTCAGTGCCCCCCAAAGCCTTTCTACGACAGTGTAGGGAGAGCATTTGGCATGCTAAGCATGCTTCTTTACATGTTTAAGTCATGTTGGAGGCTCTTATTCCAGCACTGGTGAACATGTTCTCACCATGGTACATCCCATAGGATCCTGCAGCAGCAGCTCCACTGTTGGTGTCACACAAGCATATTCTAATTCAACACAGCTAGGTTTCTGAGCATTGAGAGACATCCAGAGTCCTCCTGCTAGGATGCCCTGGCAACTCTGCTTTCTCACAGCAGTGACTTATGAATTAGTGTCTTTGAAGACTGTGAGAACACTCTAGCTAGTACAAATAGCCCTTAGTAACCTGTTGCTTTTCCCCAAGGGGGGGGCATTCATACACAAAGGCCACCGCACCCAAATCTCTGATTTTCAGTATGAGCTGTTACCTCCCACCTGGCACCAACCACTGTATCTTCTCCCAAAGGCCCATAGCAGGTGTTAGTTACACAAGAGCCTCGATCCTTGAGTGAGTCACCCTTGAAATGTGATCACAAAGCAAGCCTTCCCTTTCCTCACCCTGTGCAGCCACAGATTTGGCCTAATGCCAGTGCTAGGAAGATAACGTCTCTGCCTCCTTCAGACAGTTATCCCAGGATGCTCCCATGCCACTGTGCTCGAGATCCGAAGTATGAGGAAAGTGCTAAAACAACAATGGGCCACAGCACAATTTAGGGAAATAATCTACGTATCTAAGGATCTCTTCAGATAAAAAGGGGGCAGGACCAAGGAACAGCATATAAAAAATGTCTATTGATAGCAGTGTGTTTATGCCATCAACTTAAAGCCCAGTGCAGCCTCTCAAGACTTCTATAATCAGTTTGCAGGGAGGGAAACTGAGGGTCAAGGAAGCTTAGCGGCAGCCTACGTGGCTTTGTGAATTGCCCTACACACCACGTGGGGATAGCTGTCGTGGAATTCCAATGTGAAGACAGATCGGAAACAGCCATCCATCTTAATTTCCGTCTTACTCTGTAGTATGAATGTACCCAAGATGGAAGAATGTTGTGCCTACTTACAGCTCTATTACTAAAGCATTAATTTAACTGACAAAAGAGAAGTCCTGCTTCCTGTGTTTTCATAATGTACAACACCACACGGAATTATTTTATATAAGTACACACTATCAAACTGAATCTTGCATATGTGATGCAAAGCTGTACTATTTTATTTGCATGCATTGAAGAGTCAGATGTGAAATTAAGTCATGAGGTTTGGGTGTCAGTGATTCTGGGGATTGAGCCCAAAGCCTGTGCACACTGGGCTCATGCCTTACAACTGAGTGCATAGCTGGCTATCTATGGTTCCGGAAGACAGGAGTGATGCTCCTTCTATGGCAAATCCCTCGCCCGCTCCTCCATGACTCTCCTCTCGCCCGTCAGATCCCCTACCTGACTCCTTTTCAATTTAAATATCCACTTACATAGCATGATACGTATTAATAAGTTTAAAGAACAGAATTTAAATTAAAAATCTGATTTGTTTTTACTTTTTGCATATCCCAAAATTTAGATAATTATTAAATACAATCTTGAAGAAAAAAAAACAAGTTGTAATGTGTCTACGCTATGGAGCACTCCTCAGCAATAAGAAGGAAAAAGAAATTGTTGATGCATGCAGAAAGAGACATGAACCTGAAAACCCAGAGAGAGAAGGAGGTAATTAAAAAGGAGACAGTGACCGGGAAGGTGGCTCCATGCTTAAGAGCGTTTGCTGCTCTTCCACACGATGCAATTTTAGTTAATTCCCATATCTAGAAGCTGAGAACAACTCATAGCACCAGCTCCAGGGAGCCCAAGGCCCTCTTCCGGCCTCCTTAGGCATTTGCACACACAGGGCATACACTCACACAGACACACAAATACGTAAGCATAAAAATGCATCTTTTAAAAAGAGAAAAATAAAAAATGAGTTCATACTGTGGCTCTACTGTCAACTCTAGAAAGCCTTCAGTGAGCAAAAGCAGAGAAATGATTGCGGGGGGATAGTGGTGATGTGGGGGAGGTGGGAAGGGACTCTGAAATGGTAGAGGGTGAGTTTTTAAGGTGCTGCCTGTGTTGGCTATCTTCCCCAGGGGTTAGCTTCTCATGCGCATCCTTACATTAAAATCTGCCAAACTAGATAGTTTCAGTAGATATTCATTTTATGTTTCTACCTCAAAGTCTTATGATCGTTGCTTAGTGAATAACCCTTACCAAGATACAAAATTCAAAACAGGCCATATTAAATGTATAATTACAAGTGCAGGAAACATACGCCTATAATTTGGGAGTTGTGTGAACCCTGGTCAAACGAGGTCCAGACAGCAGTGGACTTTCAGATGCTCCAGGCATTTTCCTTCTCAGAAGGAAGCTGAATGCACAAGGCTGCACTCCATGTCTACAGGGATATGGCATGGAAAAGGCCAATGCTTAGGAAGAGAAAATCGAGTCAACAGTTCTTTGTATCTGGAACTTGAGCAAACTGGTCCACGACCAGCATGAGGAATTCCGGGGGATTAGATACTACACATTCTATTGTGATGTGATGGTGGCCCATAGCCATAAGTTGTTAGCTGGGGTCTTAAAATATCATAAACTATATGTTAGAGAGGGAAACAGATGCAATTTGAACAATAATCGACCTATGTAACACTTTAGGCACAGGCTCTGGGTTTGGGAAAACAGATTTATCACAATGCTTTCACCTGTAGTTATGAGACCTTTGGCAGTTTTGCGACCTTTCCAAGCCTAGATTCCCTCATTTTTAAAATGGAGGAAAGAGCAGTGAGTACCTGGCCATGTTTTTTGACAATTGAGATGACAAAAGTAGTTACCACTGCTGAGCTAATATGCATATAGTAAGAATCCTCTATTATTTTAAGATATATACTTGCACATGTAGGAATTTGTATGGCTATGTTTGTAAGTTTTCACTTAGACAATATGTCACTATATATATATATATATATTATGAAGTTCTAATAAACTCAGACACAGTAAGGAATCAATATATAAAAATGTAGCCGTTATCATTATTGTTATGAGTTTCAGAAACATTATCTTGTTTTTATGTCACCCAACATGGAGTGGTAGATTTTGATGTGCAGCACAGATTCTGTCTTCAGGTCAGGGACTTTTCAGACAAACCGTCGCGGGGAAAGAATCGCCGCATCTAGCTTCTCTAGTTGGACAAATACTGTAAAGCTTTAGGACAGTTGCTCGTGCTTGTAGTTCTCTTGCACAAAGGGCGACCTCATCCCTCACAGTTGCTTCTGCCTGCCTTCAGCTGCACCCACGTGTACACTGAGGGTGCCCACCACTTGCCATGGTCCCTACTGCCTTACACATGGTGTTCCCCCACACGATCTGGCTCACCTGTAAGTGCTGCCCAGGCTTCTGTTTATGATGACCCTCTCCATGTACTCAGAGCCACTTCCAGCAGACACTATCAGTGCCAGACACTCTATTTGTAATCATATTTGTAATCAATAATTCTCAACATTGTTCGAGGTGTTGGAAACAACTCAGGCCAAATAAACATCCCTTCCTTTGCCCTGCCATTCTGGAGTTTGACCTCTAGCTTAATATGCAGATTATTATGGGTACTTTTGAGAGGAACAACAGGGTCACATAGTTTAGTGCTGATTTGAGACAAGCATTTAACTGAAACTTGATGAAGAGAGGAGAAAGTGCTTTATTTGAGCGAAAAACCATTTCATTTCATTAAACGCTCAGAAAATTTCACACAAGGGTAGGAAGCCTGTGTGTGAGCTTCTGGTTGTGAGCCTCCGTTTCACGGCTGAGCCCAAGCTTGGCAAACTAGAACAAAGTTGAACTGGTTTACAATATTCGAGTAAGCCTTTAGGCTTCTGGAAAGGTCTAAGAAAGCAGCTGGGTACCACTAGGGCCGTGTTGCTGTGTGGTTGCCATAGTATTTAAAGATAAACGTAAAAGTGTGTCACATTGGCGTTTCAGAGGAAGGGCTGGGGAAACATAAATAGATATAAATAAGCACTGGCAGCAGGCAGTATGCCAGGCTCTGCACTTCTTCTTACCATCCTACTTTCTCATAGAAGACCTTCCTTAAGAGTGGAAGAGAAGGCAGGCATTACAAGTGTTTATCACAGAGAAAGTGATTTTTTTTTTTTGTATCAATAAAGTCTTCAAATGCATCACGCTTCATAGTCTTGCCCCTTCCCCCAAAAGGAGTCCCTCCCTCCAGAGTGAAGAGGTGTTAATACACATTGTTTCTGAAGGAAGCTGTGGTCTGAGCCCAGGTGTGAGATACAGGAAGTTGCTGTTAGAATCAGTCTAGGCCATTGTTTTATGACCAAATTGCTATCAAGGCCGTGATTATTAAGGAAAGCAATGGAAAACTCAAGCCTTATGTGTTGTGTTTAATGCTGAAAATTAATATGATTTTAAAGGTAACTAAGTAAAAAACAACATAGCCTGATGTCTTAGGAAAGTCATGGTAATGATACCATACATTACCAGAATTCTTTCTGGAAATGTGAGTTTTGCTGGTAACTTGCTGCACACACATCCGTTAGACTTACGGTTCCCTCCACACCTAGAATGGTATTTTTGTAAGTTTCTTGAACACATTATACTAACCAATGTGGTATATTGGTATATTATGTACAGTATGAAATTAGCGGTGAAAGCAAAAGAAATGAAAATCAAGGCAGAAGCGTTTCATTGTAGTTTCTCTCGCTGTTCTCACCTCCTCCATAAAGTTTAACAGGAAGTCACAACTCTGAGCTACACAGCCTATGTTTACCACTCCCTTCACATTTTCAGCTGGTCACATATTAGAACTGTGCATGCAGCCCTAGTGAGAACACCGTCCTAGCACCTCATTGCACGTGACATCATGTTTTGCCTGTAAATCGCTGGGGTTCGCCTACCAAAAATATTTCACTTGCCACAGCGCTAATGTATAGATCCCGGCAGACCTTGGCTACTGAGGTGAGGGGTTTCCTTTACGGTGGAGAGATAGCAAACATGAGAGTGACGGAAGATAGGGCGCGCTTCTAATACAGCGTGGCAGCCTCCCAGTATTGGGTTGGGGCAGTAAGAAAGGTGTTGCCACTATCATAACCCAGATTTACTTTCTTCTTTGTCACTGTGTTTTGAATAATAGGGGAAAAAAAAGGAGGAAAGGAATTTTTTAAAAGCATCCACACAGCAACCCCAATAATCTCTTTAGTTGAGGCAGGTGAGCCTATGACAGCTGAGTACCCTGGGACACCCTTTGGTCTTGTGTTGTGCACACATAAACCCCTATAAACCTGGCTTGACAGCCAGGTTCCCTCACCTGTACCTACTGTGCAGGCTCATCCCTCTCCAAAGGCTGTACCTCGCCCCTGCCGAGCACCCTTCACAGCCCACCTACGCCAGGCTGCATGCACTCCCTTCCCTGGGCAATGGAGTTTCTACTTCCATATTCCCAACACACAGGGTATAAAGACTAGAAGGACTTTGGTCCAGCCTGGACTAGTTTGGGGTGCATGTACAGTAAGCCGTGTCCTCTAGTCACTTTTTAGGGTAATCCTATGTTTACTACCCAGTACCAATACATACCTGAGCACACATGTGACTAAATTACAGGAAAGGGCACACACAGTAGAAAAATGAGTATATGACGCAATATGTCAGTCAAGATACTCATGCTCCACCCCTTAGGAACCAAGCTTCCCTAGAACTCCTAAGAGGAAGCTCTGTATAATTGGATCCCGTGACCACTCCCTCCCCGAGGTCACCGTCCTTTCCTGCAGAGTGTCCCTCTTTAATCTGTACTACTGTTTTGCTCTGAATAGTTAGCTCGCTTCTTTTCTAAATCCATGTGAGCCCCCATTTTTAGGTCTTGGGATAAGAAGCTGGAAGAGACTGGAAACACCCAACTCTGAGCTCAGTCACAGACAACACAAGTATCCAACAGCAAAAAAGAGCAGTGTCTGGTGTGTGGGCAGAGCCACTCCTCAGCCACTCCTCAGCCGTGCAGGGGAGGGCCTCTTGCTGGATGGGCTCTCAAGCTCTGATTCCACCAAGCCCCTTCTACAGACTCTAGAGTCTCTGACGTTCCACAGTAGGCTGTCCCTTCTAAATGGTGTCCCTTAGCTAGCAGCCATGCCTTGTCCTTATGCCAGACAGCGTCACTGACAACTCTGACCCATGCATTTAGTGAAAGGCTGGTATTCGCGGGGAGAAAGAGTACAGACAGCCAAGGTGACTGTTGGTCTCCAGTCACTGGACAGGATGCTGCTCCCATTTCTAGCTTCCTGCTTGCAGTGAGAATCTCCAGATGAAGCTGATGTTTCAGCCAGGCTCCTTTATGACCTCAGCCCTCAGAAACTGACTTCTAACCAGTGTACAGGGACTGAGGAAGTCCTTGATAAATTATGTGGTTTCTTGCATGGAGATTCATCACATATCGATGGGAGGGGGTGTCACCTGCGTTCTGACTGTCTTGTTTTTGTTGTACCAGGGCTTGAACCTGGGGCTTTAGGAGTGGTAGATAAGCACTATACCAGTAAGGTGGATCAAAAGACCCTGTGTTCTGAGTTAGAATGTTATGCTCTCTGTTGCACAATCCTACATGGCTACCTTAAGTTCAGACAAGGCCATACCAGTCAGACAGAATGCTGGGGCTTTTGGTTGAAATCATGGGGGGGTGGGATTCAGAAGGCTGAGGAGTTGTCAGAAAAAAAAACACACCTTGTGCTGGGTGCAGTGGAGCACGCCTTTAATCCCAGCACTTGTGAGACAGAGGCAGGCAGATCGCTCTGAGTTTGAGGCCAGCCTGGTCTAAAAGGGAGGCCAGGATAGCCAAGGCTACACAGAGAAACCCTGTCTTGAAAAACCAAGAAAAAAAAGGAAAACCACACCTCTTGTAAGAAAACGATTCTAGTGACATAGACTATTGCGAGAGGCCATGGCTTTGCTATGGTTTATTTTCACTGCTTGCATGGTTGCTAGGAAGATCACATGTACCATGTACTCTGGCATGTGAGAGGACCTGAGTCTACCTGTAGAACTGAAGGAAAAATCGTAATAAAATGTGTTATCCAGGAATAGTGGGTCGTGCCTGTAACCCCAGCATTCAGGAGGCTGAGTCTGGAAGATTGTCAAGAATTTGAGGTCAGGTTGGTTTATGCAGTGCTCCTAGACCAGCCTAGGCTAAAGGGCAAGACCATTTCTCAAAAACAAATAAAAGAAAAATCAAAACAACCAACCAACCAAACAAACAGAAGAACCCTGGGTGCATCAACATTCCATTGGGAGGAGAGAGGGCCTCCCATGGCTTTCTGTCTCCCTCGGGGTTACAGGCTGTTGATGGTTGTTGGGGGAGGAGAACCCTATTCCTCAGTGGCAGCTGTATGTACGCTGCCCACGCTCACCCAGGCTGCCCTAATTGAAAGCAATGGGTCATCAAAAAAGCACAAGAGAGATTTGGTTGGAAAAGAGAAGGGATTCGGCCGGGGGTGAAAGCGGCTAAAAAATAAAAAGATAGCCAGAGGCTAAAAAATAAAAGGATAGCCAGGAACAAATTATATTATCTGTGTTGTGTGCAATTAAACTATTAAAGAATAATTTTCTAAATGGAACCGTGAACAATAACTACACGTCCCTTTGTTCACTGCATCCATTGGGGCTGACAGGGCTGGGTGGGTTGGGAGCGCTGCATAGACCTACAGTCTGTGAGTCCCCTGACTACAGGATCTTTCTATGGTCTGTGGTCCAGCCTGGCCTGCTGCCTTCCTCCGCTGCTGGAGCTGTGGCACAGCTGGGTGGTACAGCTGCTTCGCAAGCTACAGGGAAGGTAAAGAGCTGGCTGAGTTACGACACAACACTCGCTGAAGGAAGGGCCATTGAGTGCTACTTCAGGATATAAGGAAATACCCAACTAACCTAGACAGTCTCTCAGGAATATCAACAAAGAGTTCTGATAAACTTGAAGGGATAGAGTTATAGACTTAGAAAAGTTTTTTTTAACCACTTGATTCGATTTAGACAATGGTGGCCTGTTTGGAAGTGGCCCACACTGGTGGTTCCCTTGGTTAGAGCAGGTGGAAGCCTGCTTGCCGTTACCTGAGGTGGCTGTTTGCTCTCTGCTCTCTGCACTGGATCCTATGTGTCACAGAGGCTGGCTGGGCATGCTCTGTTTGAGGCTGTTGTGTCCCCCACATCAGCAGTCTCCACACTGCACATGTGTTGGAGGAGTGACTGACTCAAACTTCAGTAAAGCAAATTTACTCAGATGTCAGAAATGGCAGAAGGTATGAGTTGCATTTTTTGGGAATCTATCACTTCCACAAGACAACTCAAGTGTCCTCCCATTCTGAGGGACAAAGAATGATGGAGTGTATGTGAAATTCACATGGCTGTTTTTCATTACTTATGGACAGTGAGACTCAGCCTTGGCTACACCTGTCATAAATGCCTATGGAACTTTTTAAAAAAATCTCAGTTGAAACAATCTCTAGACTAGGGCTGAACATGGCTGATTTTTAATGTACCTGTGGGAATATTTGAATCCAGACAAGTCAGCGAAAATGATTGAAAAAATCTCCAGTTTTTCTCATTGGGAGTCTCAGAGCCAGTTCACAACCAGCTACCTGTGGCTTTTAATTGTTGCCTTTTGGAAAGTAAAATGTTTCACATCAGCACAGAACTTCCTGATTACTAATTTTTTTAAGATTTATTTTTTAATGAAATGTATGTGTTTCAGGGTACATAAAACTGCGAATATAGGTGCCCATAGAGTCCAGATGAGGGTGCTGGATCCCTGAAGCTGTAGTTACAGATGGTTATGAGATATGTGCTTGCTGGGAATACATCCAAGTCCTCTGTGTGAGTAGCATGTGCTCCTAACTGCTAAGGGCACTCTCTCTCTCTTGTCTCTCTCTCTCTCTCTCTCTCTCTCTCTCTCTCTCTCTCTCTCTCTCTCTCTCTCTCTCTCTCTCTCTTTCTCTCTTTCT